>OZ022254.1:8659506-8706993 GCA_963978915.1 Caenorhabditis parvicauda
TGTGCACTAGTACGAAAATTCAATTGAATTCAAAAAGAAAACTCTTTTTCTCAAATTTCGGTAAAACCATTATCTTTTTTTTCAAACCTCCGTCCGATTCATCTTGCATGTAATTGGCCAATCATTTCTCGACACCTTTACGTAAAACCGTATACGGTCTTGTTCCTCTAGCGACTGTTGCGTCGAAAAATAAAACGGAAAATAAAAGAACAATAAAGTTTTTTTCACCGCACAACCCCGTTTCTTACCGTAATCGAACGTTCTCGTTATTTTTAGACTCATTGTTTTTGACACTGGAGTATAACTTCCAAATAAACTGGGTGAATTCAGCTTATATTTTGCACATAACATAACTTTTGCATTCAAAAGACGCAGTTACCATGAAATAACTCTTTGAAAAACTGAGAAATATGAACGAGAAAGTGAGTGTTCTTGTTTTTTTGAAACAAAGCGTTCTCAAATTCTTTTTCAAAACTTCAAGTTTGAAGAACTGAGTTTTACCCGTGACCAATTAATTCTGATGTTGCTGAACATTGTCTCCTAGTTAGATTTTACAAGCTAAGTCCATGGCTGGCAGGTATCAATCACCTACGATGTTCTGTCATAGTACTTTCTACAAAACGTCCCATACGATTATACAAGCATATGATAATTGTTAACAGTCCGGAACATCCGGCCAGTGCTAACTCTGTTTACCATCGGCTTGCGTTCTCTGCACGGATGGCTGATCTCTGATTGTATTCCAAACTTTGAAGTTTGCCCGTTTCATTTCACTCGCGATCACTTTCCTTCTTACAGGCATGCGGCGAGTTCCCCTACTACTATTCATACTTCCATTCGTAGATGCATGTCTTCCTGGAGGTGAGTTTACTTTCATGCGTTGCGGCTTTGCGATGCGGTTGGGTTGTCATAGTTTTTGATTTCTGATAGATCTACCATATTTTTATATTGAAAAAGTTCTTCCAAATCCAATGCAAAGTGGCCAAGCGTCGCGGTCACAGTTTCAAAAGCATTTTCCTTGCACTGCTCAATGGTCAAATTACTTCCAACGTGGTTCATCAAAACAGCAAAAAAGGTCCCGGATCAGGTCCGCGCATCAAGAAACAGAATTCAGGCGGTCCGTCGTCATGTGGATGTACACAATGCCCATGCCAAGCAGCAACCTCGTTCAATCATCAACAACCGACTTACAGTATTCAAAGACAAGTCCCGGTATCTGTGACGTCATTCTGCATTATTGATTCTTTATTTCAGCTCAGAGTAGCCGAGTCGCCTTCCTACTATCAGGGACAATATGCGAGCAATGGTGGATTCGCAAGCCAACCAGTCCAGCCGGTCAACATTTACGAAGGAAAAGCTCCGCTAGCCTTCCCCGGAGAGCCAAGCTTCAATAGGATCAGCCCGAAGAATGAGGTGAACTGCAAATTTTGACCAATCATCACAAGGAAGGGGCGGGGCGTTTGCAGTCCTAGCTAGAATAAAAAAGAAAAAGTAGAACGCGTGAACTGCAAGCTTCGACCAATTAGATCAGTGGGCGGAGCTCCAGAACGTCAAACTATTCTTAATTCTTTATTTTCCAGAACCCCCCTTCAATAAGTGTCGATCACACACCACTGGAACCAACAGAAGATCTGGAGACAAATTCGTCTCCAAATGGTACTTTTTCCTGAAATTAACACACTTCTGACATTCCAGAACTTCCTGAAGAGCCGAAATATCAAGAACACGAGCCTGTATCTCCGGAACAAATTCAGGTTTGGGGAAATGGGCGGGTTTAGAAACTGCGCATGGATTGCATTTTTCTGGAAAACTGTGCGCGGATTGCATACCCTTCCGAAAACTGCGCACGATTTACATTTTCTTCTGAAAATTGTGCACGGATTGCATATTCCTACAAAAACTGCGTACAGATTGTATTCCTTCCCAAAATCTGCGCACGACTTGCAAATTCTTTCGAAAACTGCGCACGGCTTGCATTTTCAGGTCAAAGCGAGCCCAGAAGCCAAAGAAGATCCATACGCCGTTAGACATCGTGACATGCCTTCTAGCATTCAAAACTACACTTTCAAGTACATCACATATTACAACCAGGTAAGGGGCGGGGCCTAAATGCAATCGACGCATGGATGTTCAGGTTTGCACCGGAATTGAGTTAGAAGTATCAGAAAAGGAGACTATATCGACAGCTACGAGAAAATGCGTTCTTATCGGATGTGCAGCGTTCAATGTTGAACCTGATGCGTACGGTAGTTATACTGTATTGTACTTGAAGTCTGGGAGTGGAAGAGTCAACAGGAAAGGACACTATTGCTTGTCGAGTAAGACTTTTGGATTTTGAAAAAGAGTTTTGTTTCAAAAAGAATTCTCACAACGAAAACGGTGTACATAAATGAGAAGTTTGTATGTGTAAAAAATGAAGAAAATTCAAAAAAAAACAGGAACAGTTATAACCCATTTATATTTTTATTCATTTTTTACCTCGAGAAACGATTTTTCAACACTTTTTGGATTCTTGATCGAGACAGGAGTTTTAAAAAATAAAAAAAGAACTACCCAACAAAAACGCCCCAAATTAAGGCGAGAATCTTCCTGCCCGAAGTCGTCGCATAATCCGGAAGTTCGAAGATTCAGAGCCGTCGAAGACGTCAATTAGAAGAAGTCGATTCTTCTCCAGATTTTTATGATTCATCGCTCAAGTTTTCATTGTTGTTCTCCATATTTCATACACTTTTATTATCTTGCCATCACTTTGATCCATTCAATAAAGTTTGTTTTAGAATGGAGAGAAATCTATATAGAGAGAGAGAGAGAGATAGAAATAGAGAGAGAGAGAGAGAGAGAGAAAGAGAGAGAGAGGGAGAGAGAGAGGGAGGGAGAGAGAGAGAGAAAGAGAGAGAGAGAGAGAGAGAGAGAGAGAGAGAGAGAGAGAGAGAGAGAGAGAGAGAGAGAGAGAGAGAGAGAGAGAGAGAGGAGAGAGAGAAAGAGAGAGAGAGAGAGAGAGAGAGAGAGAGAGAGAGAGAGAAGAGAGAGAGAGAGAGAGAGAGAGAGAGACAGACAGAGAGACAGACAGAGAGACAGAGAGAGAGAAGTAAAAAATTCTCTCTATAGAGAAGTCGGGAATCGGGCATCGTTCCTTTAGTCCTATAAAAATGCCTAGTACTCAATCATAATTGATCAGTTCGAATAGCGAAGAATCAAGACAAATCTCTCAACATTTGCATTTCATACTGTAATAAGAAGGTGTAGTACTGTGGCAGGTGACTCATTCACGTATTACAAGGTGTAGTACTATGGCAGGTGATTCAGTCACGTACTACAACTCGTGTCCGCACCATCACCACCAGCAGCAGCAGCACCACCGGGAGTGATAGTGGTTGTGACACGTGACGCGGGTCTTCCTTCTCCAACACAATTAAGCTTCATCAAGTTTGCCAACATCGCGGGGACAGTTGGCCAACCAACCAACCCACAACATTTGTTCGTCTTGTCACTTTGGGGTTGGCTCACACCCAACCACCTCCTCCCTTTCCCTTCATTCTCACTGACCACACCTCAAGTTTAGGTAATTAGGTACAATACAAAATACAGTACTCTCCACCTCCTGGTTACCGTATGACGCTATAAAACGATTCACTATACTGTAGTCCAACCTGTTTTTGGTCTACATGAAATATTCGCTCACAACTTTACCATTCCCAAACCGACCGTAGTTCGTTTTTGGTTAAAATACTATCACTTACTTTTTAAGAAAACTAGTTCAAACAAAATGCAATTTTTTCGAAGTTTTGATTTCTTTAAGACACCAACAAGATAATCCGAGAATCCCACATTGAAACTGAGAACTTTGAACATAAACTTGGTATGATTTCTGTTTTTGTTATAAATTCGGACGAACTTAGGCCGTCTCTAATTATTTCATTCTGAAGAGACTTTAGAAACATGAAGATCGGTTATGTTTGCTACTTCCTACAAAACGACTTCCCATACTTTTCATATTTCCATTTTTTGAGTACAGAAAAAGGAGTTTGATGAAAAATTGTCTCTTATAACCTTAATACCACACCCCTGAAACAAAGGTTGTTCTTGTCATGGATGTCATCTACTACAACATTGTCCTCGCCAACCCCAGGTGTCTCCCTCCTCCTCCTCCTCCCCTACCGTAGTCAAAGTCAGCTGTGCTGGGGGACTCGTCTCTCTGAGGGTTGCGGCATCGACCACACGAAACTGCGTGTTATCTTCATGTTCATCTGCCTGCCAGTTGACTGGAACCTGCTGAAGACGTGCTGAGGTGTCTTCACCATCACTCTGTTTTCACTTTACCTCATTCTACAATTTCCTTTTCTGTCATGGGGGAAGTTGGAGGTGCTACGCTCACTCTTGGAAGTGACTACGGTAGTTTTATGCTACCAATAGAAACCACAACTGTTCCTTTTCTCACTCTTTCCATTTCTCTCAAGAGGAAAAATAACTGAGGAAGTGACTACGGTAGTCTTAAGGTAGTCCAACTGAGGAAGTGACTACGGTAGTCTTAAGCTAAAATAGAAAACACAACTTCTCCTCATTCTACCATTTTCATTCCTGTTTTAAAATAAAGTTAGAGAGTTAGAAGGAGCTACGCTCATTCTTGGAAGTGTGACACCAAGAACAGTTGCAACTGTTCCTCTTCTCACCATTTCTTATTTAACATGGGAAAAGTTAGTAGATTGATAGTAGCTACGCTCGATCGTGGAAGAAGCTAAAATCATTTTCGTTCCATCGTCACCTATTCTTTTTGTGTCACCGAGCGTAGCTACTTTCGTTTTCTCAATTTGCATAAAATCAACTGAATAACTCATTTTTCTTCATTCAAGTTCCATTTACTTTCAAATTTGCCCGTGAACCGACTCCAAATCAATGCTCTAATCATGGCGACTCACCATACAAAATACATTCCTTTGATCGTAGTCACTTTGCCAAAACCACCTTTCTGCTTATCAAAACCGCAACTTTTAGTTATCTTTAGTTCCTCTATTCTTTTTCTCTTGCAGCTTTCATGGGAACATTATACCGTCACATCAGAGATTTTCTGGAGAAGACGCCGAAGAACTCGCTACAGGTAAATGCTTTCTTTTATCGACTTTTTTTGAAATTTATGTGGTCAATAAAATATATTAAATTTGTGTAAGAATTGAGCTATGATTGGCTTTTTTCAAACTCGACCACCCACAACGCTAAAGGTTTTGTTATTCTGTCCTATCTGCCTAGTAAAGCCACATCGAATTGGATGAGTCATTGGGAAAAAAAGAAAAAAATGCGCACCTCGTCCGCTCTGCGAGGTAAAATCAATCTGAATCGGCTAGTCTTTGGATCGATCCCAGACCAGGAAAAAGCAAAAATTCAGAAAACGAACAGTCCGAACATCGTTTGCACACGACTACCATCGCACTGGCGATCGAACAAGTCCCTTCAGAATCAGTTCAATGTGTTGATTTTGACCCCCGTGCCAGATAATACAATTGGTATGTTGCCATGATTTAGGGGCGGGGTCGACCAGTGAGATACGAGGCCACGCCCAAGACATTCTCAAAAAGAGGAAATACGCTCTAATGTTGAAAACTAATATTACAGTTTCAATATCTGCTGGCAATGATGAGACACCATGTGGAGAGATGAGGAATGAATCAAGCAAGGTTCATAGACAGGTCGCCAAATTTCAAGATCTCCGGTTTATTGGAAAGTCGGGTCGAGGTACGGTTCAGAATTTCTTTTTGATCAATAACAACAACTCGTTGGCAGATAATAAAGTTTCTTAGTGGCGACTAGCAATAGCTGTTATAAGCACAAAATATAAGAGGTTTTGGTAAACCGATAAGTAAGAACTTGTTATAAAATGTGCACCGGTAGAGACAGTACGAATTTTTCTTACCATACTTCAAATACAAGATCAGATGAGAGATGGTAGAACGTTGGCTTTTAGTTGTTCAATTTAGATCAACCTCAACCAGTTTCTTTCATTTCTGGACATTTTTCTGTGTTTCAAAAACAAAATAATTTTTTCAAAATCTACAATTCCCACTTGTGCTCTCTTGTACTGCGTTAGAATTGAGGTTCCGCGATAAAATCTGAAAGATGTTCCACCCAATATGACATTTATGACCAGCGCGCAAACCACCGCATCGAGATCGTGCGCCATGATTGGTGGGACAGACACCATTGTGGGGTGCGTGGGTGACAACACCTGTAGGGGTCTCTGAATAGAGAGTTATATGTGAGTTACGACAAGAACAGATACTATGAAATGATTTTACACTCACAATGTAGTGGTTTTGAAGTATGCGTCAGATCCGATTCATCTTTGATGGACATTTGTTAAATCTCTCTCTCCCCTCTCTCTCTCTCTCCCTTTCTCTCTCTCTCTCTTTCTCTCTCTCTCTCTTTCTCTCTCTCTCCGTCTCTCTCTCTCTCTCTCTCTCTCCCTTTTTCTCTCTCTCTCTCTCTCTCTCTCTATCTCTCTCTCTCTCTCTCTCTTCTTCTCTCTCTCTCCGTCTCTCTCTCTCTCTCTCTCTCTCTCTCTCTCTCTCTCTCTCTCTCTCTCTCTCTCTCTCTCTCTCTCCCTTTCTCTCTCTACCTCTCTCTCTCTCTCTCTCTCTCTCTCTCTCTCTCTCCCCCTTTCTCTCTCTCTCTCTCTCTCTCTCTCTCTCTCTCTCTCTCTCTCTCTCTCTCTCCCCGCCTTCTCTCCGCATCGTTCCTCCAACCTTCGCATGTACCAGCCGAAGCGGCTGTCACTTTGGGTTTTTGCGTCATTCTAAGTGCCTTGAACACAACTCATAAAGACAAACCTGCGAGCTCATAAACATGATGTAGTAAGGTGCTTTCAACCTGCCGAATGCTTTATATTCCACAGGTGTTGAGTTGCCGCGGGGACTTGAACTGACTCGTGTCGCGGTCCCGTTGTGATACTGTAACCAAGTACAGTAGTAGTATTACTGTAGGAGTCAGTGAAACTCGCGCTCTAATGACAACCCCTTCTCCGACCGCGATAGCAATCAAACGACAGGCAAAAAACACATGAAAACCACAAAAAAGTGCGCCATTTTTGAGTCGAAGATAGCATCTTCGAGGGGCGCGCGGCCGTCAAATGTGTAAAAAAGTCATGATTCAGGCAAACAGTTCAACCTCACCATTGTGGTTCACTCAACACCAATGATGGTGGCAATCGCACCGGCAGTCATCAAGGTACGGTACTTTGCAGGGTTATCGTAAAAAACAACTTAAGGGATTTCGTCGTAACATTTGAAAGGTTTTTGTAACACAAAATCATGTTAATCAAAAATTGAATTTTTTTTTAAAATCAGCTACCATCGAGATACGGTACTATTTAAGGTTACTGTAGAGAGTGAGACAATATTCGAAAAGCAAACATTTTATTTTCTAGTCACATTTGAGAAGTTTGCGAAACACGAAAAAATAATATAAAACAGTTTGAGAATTTTCTACGTTTTTCGCGTACAGCAGATTCAGCGCACAAATCATCGAAGGTAAAAGGAAAAAGACTTGAAGTCATTGTGTTTCGGACCTTCCACGGGTTTCGCATAACTACCAATTCAGGTAACCGTAGACGGACCTCGCGACGCTCGTCTTCCAAAAGCCGGGACGATGAAGCGGCTCGAGGCACCATTCCCTTACCCAGAATATCCCATCATCCCATCGTATCCACCAATCATGTGGCCCACCATTCTGAGTCCCGAGTTGTGGCTTACAAGTCCACAACTCAACGCATCACCGCTTTTGGATGCATCAATCCACGATTCACCATCCGAAACGAGACCCACCATTGCCACCATGTCTACACCATCCCGAAAACGGGACATTTCTGATATCCCCTCCCTTGACGCAGAAACACCAAGCGGGTCGACAAAACGACGACGGAATGACTCCATCATGACGTCATCGTCGACAAACTCTTCCCCTGGAATCTGGAGGCCGTATATCTGAGCTGGGGATACTGTAGATACAGTATACCCAACTTTTGTAGCCAAATCGCGTAGAGGATATCATGTATCTCAGTCTTACAGTAACCACCTATGGTTATTGTAACTCTCAAAACATCTGGTTATGGTAATAGAAAAATTACTTCTCTTTGATCTGTCCCCACTTTAACCGATCTTTTGTTGAGGATCTCAACTTAAATCTACAATATCTTGAGAAGTGTTACTGTATAGGTATACTTTCTAGGGTACTGTAACTGCTCTTCCTGATTTCGTACCTACAGTGCCCAAATGGGTTGGGAAAGGTTACTGTAATTTGAGAAATCTTTGCCTTTTTCTTTAAACTTCAAAAGTTACAGTATTACAAATTATAGAACTTTCACTGTAGCCCAATACAGGTGAATCAAATTCTCGGTTTTCATAAAAACTTTGATGAGTTACAGTAGTCCAGACTGAAAAATGAGTTACTGTAGTTACCGTACCCGGGAACCATCCCATATGTCATCTCCTGCTGAACAAAATTTGATTTGAACGGTTTATTTTTACGGGTTCTACTTGCAATAAATAATACATACACATCTATTGTTTCCTATCTATTAGATTTTTCGTCAACGTCGCCAGCACATCTTGTAGTGGGGAAATCTCAGTTGGAAGTTTCGAGACCATTTTTAGAATCTTAAATCATTTTTCTCTATTATGCTCAGTCAAATTCAATCATCTTTTGACAACCATTGCCATTTTTCATATCATTGAATGAAGAAAAATCAATTTAGGTGGGTAAAAATCATATCATTCTGAGAAAAAGCGACAGAGTCCTCAAAATTCAAAGATTTCTCTTTTTTTGAAAAAAATTGAATGTAATCTAAACATAAGAACGAGAAAAAAATGGATTTTACATAAATTTCTGTTAAAAACTCACATTGTTTGAGAAATTCTTCTCAAAAAGCGCAAATTCTTCTTTGAGCTTCATTTCTGTGAACAAGTCTTTGACAAACTTTTCGTGTTCTTTCTGACCGAATTTGCTCTGAAAAGTTGATAACTTCATTCTTTCTGGTTGATATGTTTCTCAGGAAATATCTCTTTGCTTTATCCTTGAATTTTACAGAATCAAAGGAAAAGATGCAGAAGTTCAAATAGTTATACGATAGATCAAAACAGTCTTACTGTACTTTCGAACTTACTATCCTGCGAAAAAACGATCAAATGATAAAACTCACCTTGAGTTCATCAAAGAGTGACTTGTCCTGTGCCTTTTGGATTTTCTGAAGAGCTCTGACCGTTAGCCACGTACACTTTCCATCGATTATATCTGTACCGACTTTTCCTGTTGTTTTTGGATCGCCGAACACGTCGAGTACGTCATCCTGAGAGAGATTTGGTTGAAGAGAGAGAGAGAGAGAGAGAGAGAGAGAGAGAGAGAGAGAGAGAGAGAGAGAGAGAGAGAGAGAGAGAGAGAGAGAGAGAGAGAGATAGAGAGAGAGAGTGAGAGAGAGAAAAGATAATCACCTGTGACTGGAATAGGAACCCGATCTGATAGGCAATCTTTTTGACGTCACCGTGGTATCCAAGAACATCAGAGAGTAGAAGTGCTTGCTGGATCGGATGGAATATCGTATAGTGAGATGTCTTGTTCTCTACTATTGATTCGTACCTGGAAAATTATCTTTCATTTCTTCCCTTTTCCTTCACTCCAACTATCATGAGAAGTTCCTTTTCTGTTATAAAGGTATTTATTTACATTAAATCTTTTACTTTTCAATAAACATTTTGGCATAGACCTTCAGTATTTTTCGTGAATTTATGTCTTTCCGTGGATTCAAACCACCTTTTTCAGTAAAAAAAACTCATTTCTTCACATTTTTCTCAAATCCGACAAAAAAAAATCACCTATCCCAATTGAATGACTCCAGTTTTCCACACGACGTCATGTCCAGCAGCTGTCCGAGTAGAGTTTTTTGCTTCGACTGAAACTATGCGTCGCGGCCAGGCGTCGCGGTCGTCTCACCTTTCTGTACGCCTCACACAGGCGGTCCAAGTTGGGGTGACCCGGTATCGTCGTCCTTAGGACGTCTTCAACTGCCGAATCCATCATGAAGGCATCGTTGATTGCACTCATACCGATCCCCGGCTAAAGTCGAAAATTGGCATGTTGCCAGGATAACCGCAGTGCGCACGCGACGCATGTATCAAAAACTCACCATTCGATACCAACAATCCTTGCCTCTTCTTGTCTTTGAGTCGTCCATTATGTCATCGGCGATTAGGTAGAAACTTTGAATCTGTTTAGAAAAATTTGTAAATTTTTAGCAAAAAAATTGTTTTCACTTTTTCAATTATCATACAAGTCAAGGTAAAGATCTTTAAAAATGATCTAAAATTACATTTAGAAATTTTAAACAGCCGAAAAAAGTTTTTAAAAATAGAGAAAAATCCTGGATATCTTGAGAATTGGAAATACAACTCTTTTCATCGAAAAAAATATCTAAAAATTCAACACACGATCGAAGGACAAGATCTCCATAACTAAAACGTTGGATATTTGTCGACATTTCATAGCGTCTCGTGTCGTGCTACTATAGCGCGTTGAAAACGTCGCGAAAACATCGACAATCTTTCATCCACCGGCCAGGGGTTCGTTGCGCTCACACGACGTTTTCGGCCACGCCCCCAATCAATAAGAATTATTCCAATCACATTTATTCAATAGACAATAAGATACATGAACAACAGCAAAAATGCACGGAGAAAAGAGAGAGAGATAGAGAGAAAGACAAAAAAATAAATTTACATAGAGGATAAGGACTTACTCTTTGGTGAACACACTCTTTCAACTTCTCATATGAGACCTTCAGAGGTTGACGGATTGAGAGTTTTGGTACTTCAAAGGTGTCTGAATAGTGCGATCGATACATTGTGGATTCTGAAAACGACGATTGATTGATGAACTTCGGCTCTTTTTTACTTTTTCACTGTACGAATTAAGCAAATTATACCGAGAATGAAGCAAAAACAGTTTCGATAAAACGCTTGCAGAATCAAATAAAAACTCACGAAGTCAATAGGGGTAATGCTAGATGCTCCCGTTCCCTCGCACGATCAACTTCGTTGACGAAGCTTGTGAAGTACTCGAATCAAGCAGCAAACAAAAGGTCGTCGTAGATTCGAACGTCCATATACATCTCTGCTAACATGCGCTGGTTCATTGTTCTTCACTAATTGGGTTGCGAGACGGCCGACAAGTTGGTACAGGAAAGCTGAAAAAGAAAAAAACTGATAATTATACCAACTCTCTCTCTCTCTCTTCCTCCATCTTTCACTCTCACACACAGTCTCCCTCTCTCTCTCTCTCTCTCTCTCGCTCACTCTCTTTCTTTTTCGGAGTTTTGATATTATCACTAGCTTCATCAAATAGAATACTCACCATTACGTTGCTGATTCTTCAAGCAATCAGAAACTCGCTTCGTATTCTCCAACAATGTCAGCGCAGTGTAATAATGTCTGAAAGGCGGGTAAATCTGCGTAATCTTAGGTTCAAATTGATTTTGATATTCTTGGCTCGTGAGAGTGATAATAAACTATTAACAGAAAAAATCACCTATGAACGATATGCCTCTCGATCTCCCTGTACAGCTTGTGGAAAAAGCCGAACTCTCTTCTTGTGTGATCCATCATCTTAATAAAAAATTTTGTGTTAGAATAATGAAAATGCATCAGATGAGGCGCAGTTTTCAAAATTTTCGAGCAATTTCCCATATAAATTTTGAAGAAAGCAAAAAATACCTGTTCGACCAAGTGAGTTCTCTCGGCAGCTTTTCCATCTAAACGGCTTCACATTTCCACCGTACTCCTTCGTATGTCACAGTGGTCCCATTATCGGGTTGACCAGGTCTGCGACGTTTCTGAAAATTACAACTGTAAGAAGTCGGAACAAAGGTGGGGGATGCTACAAGGTGGGGGATGCTGTTCTTTTTGATATTTTGACATGAGCTACAAAATAGTGAAATAGACGTGTTTAACAAATCAAAAATTCTGAAATATAAACTCTCAAACTTGGCCTAAATTCTTTGTTTGAAAAAACGAAGATTCTAAGGATTTTACTAAATCTAAATGAAATAATTCACTTCAAAAAATTATTTTCTTGATTATACAGACTAAAACAAATGAAATCAAAGACTCAAACAAGTAGAGAGAACGATGACAGAATGAAAAAAAAAAAGAAAAACGAGTGTCAGCTGGCGTGTCGTTTCGATGAGAGAGTAAGAGACAGAAAGAAAGATGCGGAGGTATTCCAGAACGACTCGCGTTGCGTCGGGAAAATGCGTTGAAAACGTCGATTTTAGGCCCCTCGCATGCAATTTGGCCCAAATAGTAGACAAAGTGTCGGATTTTTGCAAATCACCGATAAAATGTCGACAAATATCCAACGTTTTAATTATGGAGTATATTACAAATTAAGAACAGATCAATATTGATTTTATTTTTACAGTAACAAAAAATTCACCAGCTCCAACGTGGCAGCACATTGTGCCAATGCTCGCATCTCAAGACTATCCTCTTGTAGTCCTGGTTGCAGTGCTGAACATGCACTCAGACACAGAGATGACCGCCCGTACTTTCCGCCAATGACAGTGTAGTCGAATAGCTGGAATTTTTCGCTTCTTCACTTTTTAAAATGTTAATCATTGTGAAAGAACCATTGAAGTATTTAAGCGGAACTGTTTTTCAGGTAGAAACTTATTATTTTTTATTCGAAGCACTTTCTAATTCGTTATGAAACTTCAAAGAGTTTACGCAGAGTAACTTTTATCATATTTCGACCGCAAAATCACTACATGTATGTACACACAACAAGTGGGCAAAAACAAAATTATAACCAAATGTTTGTGGGAAATTAAATCTTTTATCCATTTTCTGATACATATTTTTAAAATAGTTTTTAAAGTATTTTTTAAAAACTATTATTCTTGCCTCCCGAGAATAAATTTTTTAATTCAATTTTACCATATTTTGACTATAAAAAAAAGTACCTGCTGAGCCCTATACAATACCAGATCGTATTCCGATCCATTCTTGGCAACTTTCGATGTGAAGACATCAACAAACTTCTTCTTGACATTATTCAGTGCTACTTCTATCAATGCTCTAGACATTTCTCTATACTAAAATCTGAATTTCCATTTTGCAAGTGCAGAATTTCTCGTTACCAGATATTTCCATGACAATAACAAAAGGATCCAACATCGATCTGTTTCAAAATAATTTATAAGCAAGAGTCAATTGAAATGAAGCGGCACTGTGAGAAAAATAGGTAAAATTAAGATATTTACATGAAATTTGAAAATATTTTTATATTAGTCATCCCATTCATCGTCATCCCCGTCTTCACTGCTGTCGTCATCCCTGTTACCCATTACTTGATCCATACGACGTTTCAGAATAGCTGCCACGTCATTCTTCTCAACGGCGTTCTTCTCGGCTTCTGCTTCGTTGGCAAGAAGAACCTGGAGAGAAAAAAATATAAATTTTGAGTATAAATTAAATTTTCATTTTTATAAAGTTTGTTTCAATTTTTTCTCGAAACGACTCAATATCGACAAAGGTTCATTCGGTTTCTTTCCCTACGAATCATTGAATACTGAACTTTGACAATTATAGAATAACATAAAACTCATAGGCTGAACTTCATTGGCAAAAAGTACCTTAATTGGAAAATAGATACTTTAGAGTAAGAATGTAACTTTTCAAGAAGGTTTCAAGATCATTGCATTCCATTAAAGTAAACTTTTTCAAGGCTTCTGAACAAGGATTTGAAATATCAAGACAGAATTGTTCACCGTTAAGATGTAAAAATGAAATACTATTATGTATTCTTTAAAATTAATATTTCAACAACTTCGTTTTAATAGAAATCGAAATCTAAAATTTAATGTACTTTTCAGTAAACACATAAGTTATACGAGTTTAGTCAATCAACAGAAAAATCCAAATTTTTAAAAATTATTTTTAGACTCAAAAACTCACCTTCTTCAACTTGATTCCACTCTGAATCTGGGCTAAAAGATCGCTTCTGGCGTCTACTTTTGGTTCAGCAGACAGTCCTGGTGCGTCTCCAGTCGGAGCCTAAAATTTATGTTTCATGAAGAAAGGGGCAAAAGAGGATCCACAACGGCATTACTCCGATTACTCTCAACAAAAATAATTATAAAACTCTGATTTTTTGCAGGCAAATATTCCATTCTTTCCACATTAGGTGAACAGTACCAGTTAAATTCATAGTCGTTTCCTTCTATTAATGAATAATTCAATTATTCTCCAATCGTCTTATTTATCCTAGTCGTCCAGTCAGGTCAAACCACAAACGTGGCACTAACTAGTCACGCGAGAGACACCAAAGAAACACACAAATCGGGAAGACATGCACATCACAACAGAAAATAGAGAGTGGAAGCATTCTTACCTTGGAGAAGGTAGCAGATGGAGCTGCCGCTGACGAAGTGGTTTCTGATGTCGGCATCGGCGGTGGCGGAGGTGGTGGCGGTGGTGGAATCTAGAGCGATAGGGAAGTTTAGAAGCGATAGGGAAAGGACGGACCGAACAGAGGAAGCGGTTCTTCTCTATTTAATATGGTTTGAAAGTGACTTGGAGTTTTAATTTTCACAAAATAATCTTTGTTTTCAACGAAAATTGATTTTTAAAAACTAAAATGGTATAAATCAATTGTTTCTACGGTTCATATCACTATGTTAACTGTCGAACAATAGGAAAGCCAAATTCAACCAATTTCAAAACGAAAATGATTTGGCTAGCAACCTTTCCAATTTGAAGAAAACTCTGTTTTTGAAAAACTGTCCAGATTTTTTTTTCCAATTCTGAAGACGAACAAATGAAATTCATCTATTTTAGTGCACTCGAAATTCCCGAAAATCGGAAACGATCAGAAGCAAAAGAAAAGAAAAATATAGCAATCTCACATTGGAAGGCTGCGAAGATGGTTCAACAAACTGAATGTTCGGCTGAGTTTCAGATGGCAATTGATGAACAATCGACTGCTGCATGAGCATCGACGGCGGTGGCGGTGGAAGTTCGTCGTCGTCGTCGTCGATCGCCAACAACTCCATGTTTGGTGGCGGAAGTTCGGCTTGGCGCTGAAATAATCATCCGTATTCTAGTTCCTATGATGAAATTTTCTGTTTTACGATTTCTACAATGGGTATTCATTTTCATTCTTTTTTGAAACAAAAATATATTTGTTTAACAAGAAAATGATTCATTTTTCGATATATCCGTTCTTTGAAATATGCTTTCACTGCACTTATCAATGAAGAATGGACAAAAAATAGTCAAAATAGCATTTTTTCAGCAGAAAAACGTGTAAATCTACTGTAAAATCAGTTTCCATACAGTAAATACTTTTCACAAACCTTACCCTGTACTCATTGGGACTATCACGGACTGGAGCCGTCCGTATAGGGCCTGTTGGACGGCCATTTTGTGGTGTTCTGACTCCCTGTGCTTGACCAGCGGTCATTTCTGCGTGCATACTCATTCCGATTGGTGGTGCCATGGACATGCTGGTCATCGGTGTGTACGCTTGCTGAAAGTTTATGTGAGATGGTTGTTAACCGCTTTGCAGAACCGCTCGCGGCAACGATAAATACTCTTCAAGTCTCCGTTATTTTAGGACAACTCCAAACTTGATGCTAGTTGACCAATCGCTTTGAAATTTTCAAAAAAAAAGTTTATCATGGGATAATCAAAATGTTTTACTCGGATGTTTTTACAAATGTCAAAATGACAAAGCATACAACGATATTTCCTATTATCATGTGTTAATTTTACCTGTTGCTTGTTTCTATTCAATTGTAGTCCTAACGCTTGTGGTGCTTGATATTCATCAGGGAACGCAAAGAGGTCATTGTTCTGTGGACGTAGTGCGTTGACGAATCTAGAAAAAATATTCCGGGAAAGAAGAGAACTTGACTTTTTGAACTATAGTAGTCCTAGAGTAACCTTTCCAAACGAACATTGATATTTTTTCATAGACAAATTTTATTAAAAAAGTATTTTTCAGTGTTTATACTATCAGACTACGAAAAAAAGACTCTAAACTGTTTTTTTTTCCAATAATTATATTAAAAACGAACCTGTTATTTTTCTGTCTTTGCTCCGATTGGACAGTTCCTTCAACACGCTGACGACGTTTCTTTGGACTTTTGCTTCCATCTCCTGGAGATTTTACTCGTCGCTGTCGATGACCGGCCTCCTGAAACATTGACCGTGACGCGTGACTGAGAAGCGATGCGGTTACCTTGAGAGCCTCTTTCTTCCACAAATCAAAGAAGAACGATGGGTTTGTGTAGAGCGAGAGAGCTGGTTCCTCTGATTCTCTGAAAAATGTCTGTTTCAGAAGAAAATTCATAGTGAAAGTTACCTAAACTCGTTGAGAGCATCCAAATTTGGTGGTGGATCACATGATGCGTAGCGTTCAGCCAATGCGGCTGGTAAAGTGCTCCTATCCAGAATGTGCTGGTCAATCAGCATAGAGCTTTTGAAGGTTTTCCTCATGTTTGCTTCGTTGAGAGTTACTAAACGTCATTTTTAAACGTATAAACTTACAAACATTTCTGTTATTTTCATTTCTTGACTCATTAGCAGTATTTACTGGGTCATTTCGCGGCTTGTCCATCGTGAAATGAAAATACAAATGTCGAAACTGTCACGTCGAAGACACGTTCATACTCAGAAACTACAAACCCTCATTTTTATTTTCAAAAGAAACCTTGATCATTATTGGAGTCCAATTGAGATACTTTCACATGAAGTCGCTCAACTCTTTGTTGGAGAGTATTCGACTTGTGGTGCAAAACCATTGCATCGTGGTAAATTTCTCCAAACACGTTTTCCGCATGTTTGCTAAATGTTTATTACACGGGTTGTAAGCATTCATACTCACCTCAATGAACTCAGCTGCCGGATAAGGTTTGCAAGAGTGCCATTGGCCGCACACTGAAGTTCTTCCTTCTGAACAGACGCTGGTATTGTACCACGACTGATATTCACAGGGGATACTGCTCGCTTCACGAGCGGCATTCTAAAAGTTGCGCATTTTGAACTTTTGATATAGGAATCATAAGCAATTCATAACATATGAGATTCGTGAGGTTAAGAAGAACAATTTTAGGCTAGAATAACTTGAAAAGCTCTTTAATTATAAAGTTAAAGACGGGATTTAGTTATTTGAAAAAAAATTAAAATTAAATTTGAGTCTGCAAAAGTGCGTAGCAAAATCATATTCTACACCAAGGGTAACAAAGTGTCGTCAAAATTTATTATTCCTCTTCTTCTCACTTCTAGAATTCATTCTCTTCGGCTACTCTTTCTCCCCTCTTCTCTAAATTCACGAAAGAATTCAGAAATGGCCGATCCAGCATTCCTGAAGCAGTTGAAGATCAAGAGTGGTGTTGTAAAGCGTCTAGTCAAGGTGAATTTTTATTATTTCGCAAAAGAGAACAATTTCGCAATCTTCAGGAACATGCATTTTATATCAAAGAAAGCGAAAAAGCTGCTGCAACTGTTGAAAAGTTGAAGAACGATGCTTCCAATGAAGATGAGGAGTATGCGGCCAAAAAGGCTGAAGGAATTGTCTTGGTAATTTTTAAAGGCCGGAAAATTTTATTTTGAAAAAATTTCAGGAAAACAAGAACATGGTCTTGGACACACTTCGTCGATGTGGTGACGCTACCGAGGTGCTCCAGAACATTCTGGACGGTCAATCTGATGAGATTCCAGAAGTCAAGGAAGCCCTGGACATCTTAGCTTCGGCTAAACAAATTCTGGCCTGATTTCGATCAGATCCCATTTTTGAGTGTCTTTGCGGTTGTGACTTTCGATATGCTGGTATCCCCTCCCAAGCTTTGATATTTTGATATGTTCATAAATACTTTTTTTTTCAATAGTTGCACCTGGTTTTAGTCGTTATTGACACAATTAATATCTAAAATGTGGTTTTTCATCATGAATCTTGACAGAAATTTTAAGATGGACGCGATGTACGGTCAAGAGAAGAAAAAGAAAGTGATGTTGAATCCGAGTGAGGTAAAATTGATTTTGAAACTTATGAATATTGAACTCTGAAGTATTGAGAGTTCTTTTTTCAAGAAAATTAAAGTTTAATTTTTTTTTTCATTCTTGGGTTGACAATTTTTGGAAAATAATATTTTTCTACGGTATATGTATCCGAAAATTAGCGAAATTTCAAAAATCTTTCTACCGTCTAGTTAATTAGTAGAAACGAGTGTTTTGCAGGTTTCCTCGATGTTCCAACTCAAAAATGAGCTTCTGCGAAAAAAGTACGACATGGAGAAGAACAACCTGACTACGAGAGCTCCAACAAAGGTTACTTTTGAGAGTTTAATAATAAGCAGAATTTTCTTGTTAAAATGGATCCATGAGTTTTCTACTAATGATTTTAGGGTGGTCTGAAAATCAAAGGAGAATCTCAAGAAAAAACAAAAGACGGAAAACCGATAAGTCAAAGGCCACCGCCGAGAACGAGTGAAGAAACTGAACAGTACAATCTTAGTAAGAGGAGACTCGAGGTGAATTTTGATTACAAAATGAATTAAATGCCTATTTTTCAAAATTCTTTTTTAATAATACTTTCTCACTCATATCTCTCTCTCTCTCTCTCTCTCTCTCTCTCTCTCTCTCTTTCTCTCTCTCTCTCTCTATGTCATCAATAAATTCCAGGAAAAGTCGAAAGTATACGAAAAGATGAAGTCAGGCGAGTATTATAACGACGACGATGAATGTCTGATTGACTTCAATAAGAAGAGCAGGTACGAAAGGTCTCGTGCGGAAGAGCAAGATGAAGAACAGCCAGGGCCCAGTATTGACCCGGTCCTGAAGAAGATTCGCGATGATGAAGGTGGGCACTTCTTTTTTTCTGGTTTCGGACACGCCTCCTTTTCGAACAGATTCGAGAGTTATAGATAGATTTTGATCAAAAATATAGGATAAAATACACATTTTCGATAACAAAATCGAGG
The DNA here is from genome assembly GCA_963978915.1 of Caenorhabditis parvicauda. Classification (NCBI taxonomy): domain Eukaryota; kingdom Metazoa; phylum Nematoda; class Chromadorea; order Rhabditida; family Rhabditidae; genus Caenorhabditis; species Caenorhabditis parvicauda. Next base: position 8,678,522 of record OZ022254.1, read on the forward strand.
TAAAGTGATAGAAATAAAGAATAATGAAGTTCTAATTTTTATCATGAAGGAAGCCCGATGTCAGCTTGTTATGACTCTTTTGCTTCGATGACGTTAATCGGCTAATTCCAACACTATTTTAGACAATTACTGTGTATATGAATCTAATAATTTGCAGAACAACGGGTGTACGGTGTGTCGCACATGAGGCTGTCGTTGAACAAGGAGGAACATCAGAAACAGATCCAGGTGAGTTCTCTGGAAAGAGAATTCTCGATTTTGAATATGGAGAGAATTATAGTGGAGAAGTAAGACATTCTTTTTTTTAATCAAAACACAAAATTTTTATATAGAAGTCAAAATTCAAACTTCCACATGGCGCTCCCATATAGCGTTTTGAAAAGTGATAAAAATTTCATCATTCGACCTGTTCAACACATTTGTCTAGGTAACATTGAAAGTCAACTCCTGTTTAGATGGCAGAGAAATAATTTTTTAAGGAAATTCTGGAAACTTCAAAACAACTCGACGAAGCGAGAGCCAAGAGGAAGATCGAGCAGGACGCGAAAGAAGAAATCAGAAAGGCCAAGTTGGCGAAGCTACGTGCAGGACTGGGACTTCCAGAAGAGAAGAAAGAGGAGCCGATTGAAGTACCTCTGGATAGTATTCCTCTGCCGGAAGAGCCCAAGGAAGAACCCAAACTTCCGGTTTGTTTTTTTCAAATAAAAAGTGAACTAAATGCCAAATTTTGAAGGGTTCTTGGGAAAATCAGAAGAATTTTTTTCAAATTTTAGGCCCAAACTCAATTTTCAGAAGAAGAATCGTGAATGGGATGAAGGGAAAGATCGCAGTCATTCTAGATGGCTCAAGGCTCAACGTGATAAGAGAGACGACGATTTCAGACCGCCCGAGTTTTATTAATAAATTTTCGAGATTTTTTGTCAGCTAGAATAATTAACATCGTGGGTGGTCTTGGTAGTTTTTGGCCTTGAATTATGCTCATTCTCGATAAACAGACTTAAATGTTGCTCATTCAAAAAATAACCATTACAGTGATCATAGGGTACGGTATGGCTCTCGGATCTTGGGAAATTTACAAAAACTTGACATAAAATTCGGAATAAAATTTAAACGGAGATCAAGTAGATCGGCACTGCCTACAGAAAATACTATGTAGTTCTAACTTCAAAAATAATCCGCAGCACATGCGTACGCAACGCGGCTGTCTTGGCAAGCTTCCAACCCCTCCAGATGACATGAACTTTGCGTATTGTCTTCTATCTTCAACAACAATCAACCCAGATCCGCAACAACAACCCGTTTGCAATAATAGTCATCGGCTGAAGATTGTCTGCGTCTCTACAATCAACACACTCTCTCAACATTATTCGGTATCGCATATCATCTGTACGAAAGGTATAAAAGCAACACGAGTGATGCACCTCCACTCGGTTCAGTCATGGACAAGGAATCTCCAGAACACAGGTGAGGACTTCATAGATACAGTAACCCTAACATGTCCGATCTTGGTCTCTAGAGTTGGATTAGTCGTAAGCGTGACCGTTGAGAACTTCAAAGCAAATTCCAATTTTACAAGAATAAAAATTTCAGTCTCAATTTAAAGTAATCCTAGTTTCCTGTGTCTCTCATAGGAGTCGTTCCTGGCTCAAAAACCATTTGCAGGCACCTTCGCCGCGTGGCCATCCTGGCCATCACCATCTCCACCATGGCGGTCATCTCTTCGGTGGTAGCACTGCCACTTCTGTACTCTTACATCCAGGACCTGCAGTCGACTGTTGTGGTCGAGACCGAGTTCTGTTCGTTGAGAACAAGAAACATGCTGTCTCAGGTCTACAACATGGTTCCACAGTACAGACAGAAGCGTCAGTACAACTTTGGCCAGAAGAGCAACCAAGGAGGATATGCTTCGGTATGTTGGAAGAGGGAAAGGGAGAGATGGAGAGAGAGAGAGAGAGAGAGAGAGAGAGAGAGAGAGAGAGAGAGAGATAGAGAGAGATAGAGAGAGATAGATAGAGATAGAGAGAGATAGATAGATATAGAGAGAGAGAGAGAGAGAGAGAGAGAGATATAGAGAGATAGAGAGAGATAGATAGAGATGGAGAGAGAGAAAGATAGAAATTCACAATTTCAGGCCTACGGACCAGTCGTCAACGCCGAGCCAGAACCACAGTGCTGTAGCTGTCAACAAGGTTTCAATTCTATTTGTTCTCGGAGATCACCAAAAAAAATCCAGGAAAGGTCGGACCACCAGGACCACCAGGAGACAACGGAAAGGACGGAATCGACGGAGCCCCAGGAAACGATGCGCAGCACGGAAAGGACGGAGCAATCACCCCATCCAGTGGACTCCAGAGCGAACCATGCGTCACTTGCCCGACTGGACCACAGGGAGCCGCTGGAGCTCCAGGAACCAAGGGACCACAAGGACCACGTGGACTTCCAGGTGAGAGACGACTTTCTTATGGTTCAAATAGCTTGGGAACTGTTTACGATATGTAAATTGTTCCCTTGAAGATAGTTTTGTTCTTACTTGCTCGGTTTTGATTTTTCAAGTTCAAAATAAGGAGTGGTGTGAAGGATAACTACTTCCGCCTGCCGAAAAAGTGACGAGATTTCAGTACTTTTCACTGAAACGATGATCGCAGCAAAAATAAAAAAACGATGATCGCAGCAAAAATGATCTGAACACGTATAACAACCTAATTCCAGGACTCTCCGGAATCGACGGTCGCCGTGGAGAGCCAGGAATGGCCGGACCAGTGGGTCTGCAAGGTGAACAAGGACCACAAGGACCAGTCGGACAGAAGGGAGAAGACGGTCGTGTCATCAACGTCAACGGACCACCAGGACCAGTCGGAGCACCAGGAGCCCAAGGAAGAAAGGGAGAGCGTGGACCGAAGGGAGTCCCTGGAAAGACTCATCAAGGACCACAAGGACCAACCGGAGACAAGGGACGCAAGGGACGTTCTGGAAGACGCGGAGAGAACGGAAAACAGGGAGGCGTTGGATCGACCGGTCCAAACGGAGACTGCTTCCACTGCCCAACTCCAAGAACCCCACCTGGATACTGAGCACCAGAATAAATTATTATTGTTTATTACATGTTCATGTTCAACAAAACCCGTGAGAAAAACAATGAAAATCATCAAAAAACAAATTAAAATTAGAAAAAAAAACGAAATCAATAATGAGTATTACCAAAAAAAAGGAAAAAAAGTACACCATAATGAATCACATAGGGGTGTTTGGTGCAATGGCCATATAATGCAAATTCTACCTTCCGCAAAAAATGATTGCGAAGTAGTGAAGAACTACTACCGCTTCGAGCACGCAACGCATTGCTTGTTATTTTGGGAGTGCTCAATCTTGACTAACATCAAGTGAAAGGATCGGAATTCGTGGTTTTCATTAATTTTCAGAAAAAAAGCGATTTTCCACATAAAATAGCAATTTCGTACTCTAAAACTTTAAAATTTCGATCCTTCCAGAGAAACACGGTAAAACTACAAAACCCGATAACCAACGAGACTAACCATCAAGTTCTTGACATAATCCATCTGCATTTTGGTTTCGAGGTCGGCAAGCTGCGCGACCGCACTGGCGAGTGCTGGGGCGTGTGATTCGAAGGATTTTCCTTCGTTTCTTCTCGCTCCATACACAACTTTTCCTTCAAATTCGTCGACTGGCACACGGAAGTCGTTGTCGACTTCGGTGATCGTCACGCCTAGATGATCCTCGACTTCGGAGAGGATCTGAGATACAAATTATTTGACTTCGGATTAAAAGTTCTTATTAGTTCGCGCATTTATTCTTAATTTCCAAAATTAGATTCAACAGATTTTATCGAAAATCCAGTATTTTTTTAACACAAATTTCATTTTCGTGGGAGAATAATTTTCTGAAAACATCGATTCCGCGACAAAAAATAAGGCTGAAACTTCGACTTTCAGCATTTGACCTATCGATAAACATAATTCTGTACAGAAAATACCTCTAAACTGAAATTGTAATCAAAAATTACCTTCTTTTCGTCGTACCAAACAGAGCATTTCTCCGTATTCTGACATGATTTTCCTCTACTGTTACATCTGTGGTACCATACTTTCTCTTCGTGACACGAAACCAAGGAAATTGAGAGTCCCATTCTGAATTTTCTCTTTTTTTTAGGTTCTCAGTCGAAACTTTCATAATTTTTGTGTTCAACTCATTACAAAACGCATAAAGAAAGTATTAATTTTTTAAAAACAGGTGAAATTAATGAAAACTAATGCAAACACTTCAAAAAACTCACCGATCAGCTCGTCCGACCCTTCCAATTCTGTGAACATAATTCGTTTTTTCGTCGGACATGGTGACACTGATGACTGCAAGGGTATTTTTATGACTAACTCAGGTCAACATAACATGAATTATGAAAGAATAGATGAGTTTCAATTGAAATTAACTGGTTAAATAACTATTTCGAAAATTTACCAAACGGGATTCCTGCTATATCCAAGCCTCTGGCTGCCACGTCGGTACATACAAGGAACTGCGTTTTTCCAGTCTGAACTTTTTTGTTCAAGTGAAACTTTATTATAAATTTATGTTTCTCGGATATTTTTGACATGTTTGTTTTTTCTTCAATAATTCATGGTGTGTGTGCTTGGTTTATGTCAAAACTAGCTGTTGAACCTTCGCTGCGCTCAGGCGTTTTGCGTGTTTTTTTTGGATGCTCGTACTCTTTGCTATCGGTAAACTCAAGCGCAGGAAATAATTCATATGGTATTAGTTAGTTACTTTCTTTCAAGTTTTCCTCTTCCAGAGGGCTCCACCCTTGGGTTCCCCCGAGAACGATAAATTTTTCTACTCCCGGGGGCTTCGCCCCCTGGGAGACCAAATGCACAAAAATATTGTTCTACTCCCGGGGGCTTCGCCCCCTGGGAGACCAAATGCACAAAAATATTGTTCTACTCCCGGGGGCTTCGCCCCCTGGGAGACCAAATGCACAAAAATATTGTTCTACTCCCGGGGGCTTCGCCCCCTGGGAGACCAAATGCACGAAAATATTGTTCTACTCCCGGGGGCTTCGCCCCCGGGGAGACAAAGCGCATGAAAATATTTTTTCACGGTATTTTTATCGCTAAAACTTTTTATAGAGCAGAAGGTTACACTTGTACGGTTAGACAAAAAGCAAAAGAAAAGGGATCAGACAGGAAATGATCGGGCTTCGATTAGTTTTGTAATCGACTTCTCTGCCACTGCGCTTTGGAAACACGTGCTCGAAACATGTTGAACATGGTGTACGTGACACGTGAAAATTGACCCCAATTTGCACTAATTAGGTCATAACTACGGTATCGTGATAGGTAGAAATTTGGAAAAAGTTTAGTCCAAGTACACATAATTTTCGTAATCTAGTCACAAAATTTCAACCTAAAATATCAATTCTGAAAAGAGTTATTCACACATTTATAGTCAGACAAATACCCCGACATCTATATATATATATATATATATCTATATATATATGAAAACATATAAACATTTTTTGTTACACGTGCGTTTTATAATAGTAATTACCTTGAAGTTTTCATAAGTCGTTGTCCTTTGGTCTGCCGACCTCGATCCGTGTAGAGCAGCAGCGTTATACCCTGAACATTGTTGAAACTTATATTTCTAAGAAACAAACCATGTGTTTGAAGGAAAACTTCCATATTATCACAATCGATGGCAGTTCGGCAGAAGATCATCCCTCTGTCCATGTTCAGTTCTCTTATGGCTTTCAGAGTATAAATTCCTTTCAGCACTTTTGTCCCGTATGAAATGGTACTTTTGTCATCAGTTCCAAACTTCAACCTTTCATGGGCATGGATTTTGTCGTCCTTAAGGTAATTATTAAGCCATGCCTAAGCCTAAATGCACCAGTGCCAACTTTTTAGAATGAAGCAGTCTAATTTAGGTACGTAATTCATTTTCGAGATTTTTCATCAGAACATCTAAAACGATACTCTCTATATGAAATCGTGATTGTTTTTGCAATCGATAGTCACCTTTTCCACCATGACTTCATGATTTAGAATACTGTACCTCAAGTTTTCATACTGTAGTAGATGAGAAAGTTGTACATTTTCATAAAACAAGTTAGGAAATAACTGAAGTGAGTGAAAATTCTACTTCAGAAAAAAACTATACAATGAGACAATGTTTTGAAAAATAGGTTTCTCTTATTTTAATCGTTGACACGATGGCAGATACTTTATAATACTCCATTTTGCATTTTTATACAGTAAAAACCATGACCTTTGTGCTGAAGAAAAAGTACCTGCAGTGAGTCACTCTGTTTCATGACCCTCATCCACTGTTTATCAGCTGCAGCGTCAACCCTACAGACGAGATGATGAACTGTTTCTGGCACCGCATCCATTCCCTTCAGGTCGATCCATTGTGGAAATGACATGAAACGATCCTGAACGTTCGTTTTATCATCCAGTCGTTGAATCTCATTACTATCGTGCCACTGGAACCATTTATTCTATAGCAAGTAACGAGACCCCGGTTCAAAACCCTGTTTTCCGCCATTTCTGTTTTCATGCAAAAATGAAACACAACCAAAATTTTGTCCTTTTCCATATTACTATTATAAAACGCACGTGTAACAAAAAATGTTTATATGTTTTCATATATATATAGATATATATACAGTAGCGTTCAAAAGTTTAGAAAGTTTTTATTTTTGGTCATAACTCTTGTCAAACTTAACCAATCGACATGATTTTTTGTCGGAGAACACATCAACTCATGAGAAATCAAATTTTGAGAAAAATCAGGATTACTGTAGCTACATTTTGATCTACAGCGTTTTTACGAAACCGCGACTTTTGAACTGATTTTTCACTTTCTTTTTTTTTATTTTTTTTGAAGGTTTTTTCCCGATTTTTTGTACTTTTTTCTTTCTATACTACTAACAATACTTTTTAAGTAATGGGAAAAGGAAAAGAAGTGCCCACCGACCAGCAGAAACTGATTATCGATGCTGTCCTGTCAGGAATACGACAGAATCAAGTTGCACGAGTATTTCAAGTTCACGAAACCACTGTATCCCGAATTTTGAAAAGATTCCGAAAGTTTGGAGTTTTTGGAGTGTTGCCAAGATCAGGGCGGCCACGGAAGACGACAGCAAGAGACGACGCACTGATTGTTCGCCATTCACGTCTCAATCCGCGTCTGACCGGAGAAGACATCAAGAAGGATATGGTCGCTGGAAACGTTGCCAGAGTCTCTGTTTCTACAGTCAAACGTCGTCTAAGAGCTGCTGGGTTATTTGGAAGACGTCCTTGTAAGAAGCCAATGATTTCTGAGAAAAACAGAAAGGCTAGAGTTGAGTGGGCAAAAGACCATTTGAGCTGGACCGTCCACGACTGGAGGAAAATCCTTTTTTCCGATGAAAGTAAGTTTTGTTTGTTTGGTTCCGATGGCATTAAGTATGTCAGAAGGCCAATCAACAGCCGGTTCAGTTCTAGGTACCAATTGCCCACGATGAAGCACGGTGGCGGTAGCGTCATGTTGTGGGGTTCGTTTAGTTACGACGGCGTTGGCCCATTGCACTGGATTCAGGGCAAAATGAATGCCAATGACTACAAGGATATTATTGTTAATGTTCTTGTACCATTTGCTGGTGCCAACATGCCGATTGGTTGGGTGTTTCAACAAGATAACGACCCGAAACACACTAGCCGTCTTGTTCGCGAATGTCTCCAGGATGAGGCTATCGATGTTCTTCCGTGGCCCAGTCAGTCTCCAGACCTCAACCCTATAGAGAACTTATGGGAAGAACTCGAGAGACGCGTTTCCGGCCATTACACATCCAATGCCGCGCAAAAATACGCGGTTTTACAAGAAGAGTGGAAAAAAATTCCGCGAGTCAAGTTGGAGAACTTGATTGAGAGCATGCCGAGAAGATGTAAAGCCGTCATTGATAATTTTGGTTATGCCACTAAGTATTAAGGTTTTAATAATGTTTTGATGTTCATTCCTTATCGATTTGAATTGTTACAACCGTTTACCATTATGTTTTTGAGTTTGTGGAAAATGTGTTTTTTATAGTGTCTGAGAATAAATTTTTTATTTTTTTTCTCTTTTGGTCTGATTTGAATTCGTTTTGACATAAAATGTAATAATGTTTGAAGTATTACCATTCAAAAAATCAGACCGATAGGTGAGGTTTGACAAGAGTTATGGCCGAAAATAAAAACTTTCTAAACTTTTGAACGCTACTGTATATATATATAGATGTCGGGGTATTTGTCTGACTATAAATGTGTGAATAACTCTTTTCAGAATTGATATTTTAGGTTGAAATTTTGTGACTAGATTACGAAAATTATGTGTACTTGGACTAAACTTTTTCCAAATTTCTACCTATCACGATACCGTAGTTATGACCTAATTAGTGCAAATTGGGGTCAATTTTCACGTGTCACGTACACCATGTTCAACATGTTTCGAGCACGTGTTTCCAAAGCGCAGTGGCAGAGAAGTCGATTACAAAACTAATCGAAGCCCGATCATTTCCTGTCTGATCCCTTTTCTTTTGCTTTTTGTCTAACCGTACAAGTGTAACCTTCTGCTCTATAAAAAGTTTTAGCGATAAAAATACCGTGAAAAAATATTTTCATGCGCTTTGTCTCCCCGGGGGCGAAGCCCCCGGGAGTAGAACAATATTTTCGTGCATTTGGTCTCCCAGGGGGCGAAGCCCCCGGGAGTAGAACAATATTTTTGTGCATTTGGTCTCCCAGGGGGCGAAGCCCCCGGGAGTAGAACAATATTTTTGTGCATTTGGTCTCCCAGGGGGCGAAGCCCCCGGGAGTAGAACAATATTTTTGTGCATTTGGTCTCCCAGGGGGCGAAGCCCCCGGGAGTAGAAAAATTTATCGTTCTCGGGGGAACCCAAGGGTGGAGCCCTCTGGAAGAGGAAAACTTGAAAGAAAGTAACTAACTAATACCATATGAATTATTTCCTGCGCTTGAGTTTACCGATAGCAAAGAGTACGAGCATCCAAAAAAAACACGCAAAACGCCTGAGCGCAGCGAAGGTTCAACAGCTAGTTTCCTTCATTATTTCAATGTGTTAGTTAAATATCAACAAGAAAAACTCACAGCAAAATTGAAAATGAGTGGATTATGTAAGGTCGCTGAACAGACGACAAACTGCCGTTGAAGACCTCCTGGAGCGTTTAGAATTATATTCATCAATTCTTCAACTTGACGTTTGCTCTGCTGGAGAAGCATGTCCTGAAGATATTATTGGTGAGTTTTTAGTAAACTTTGAGGAAATTCTGAAAACATCCCATATTTTCTGAAAGGTTTCTGGAAATTTGAGTGAAGTTATAATTTCTACCAAAACTTGGATTTTTCCGAGTTGCAATACTTTTTTCAACCAATTTTTCAAGTTCTCATTTTTAAAATATATTTTTTTAATCTAAAAAAAACCTCACCGCTTCATCGAAAACAACAAATTTGAGAAGATCAGCTCTGATGACGTTGGCAGAGACGAGAGAAAGGACTCTGGCCAGAGACCCTGTCACGATGTCAGCACCTCTCTCCAGAACATTGGTTATCTCGTTCATCGTGTTGTTGGAGCTCAATGAAACGCATCTGAACTTGCCATTATGGACTTTACTGTTTCAACAAAAGAGTGCCAACCAGATCATTTAGTAATTTTTTTCTTTGTAAAACTGTCAAAAATACCTGATTTTCGGGTCTTCGAGTGTCGTCGTGAACGTTTGAAGGTATGTATGGGTCTGTTCTATCAGCTCCATTGTTGGTTCTACGACGACACAAATCGGTGAAGTCGTCTGAATTATTACTTTTGATGTATCTCGGAAATAAAAAAATTGTTTCGAAAATTCAAAAACATAATTTTTAACTTCAAACTCGAGTGTATAATTTTGCAAACTTTTTCAAATTTCATCATTTAGTAATCATCAGTTTTCATCGTTTTTCAGACAATCACACATCTGAATTATTGAAAAACAAATTTCTTTCCTAGATGACACTCAAGATCGTCAACAGATACGCCCTTGGAAACAAAATTAACGATAATTTTATCGATAAGATCGAAACCTCACATTCAAAACAGCCGCGTTTGCCTCTTTCCATTGTACTTTCTGAGCTTTCGCCAGTCCGATGAACCCCTAAAACGTTTTTTTTTTCTACGAGAAAATTTTGAAATCTCACGTTTCCAGGATTATGAGAAAATGATGAATCGCCAAAGTTCAACGAAAGCGATGAATTCTGAACCACAACAGCTGCATAGATGGAAGACGACTTGAGAGAAGGGGCCAACTTGAAAGCTACCGGGAACTGTTCTCCATTTTTCGACCACCTGAATCCGCAATGTTCGTGTTTTAGGGCATTTCATCAAAACACGAGCATGGCAGACCATCCCAAAATCCGGAAATGGAAGCGAAAATAAATTTCAATTATATAAAATTGTCACTTTCCGAAAGTGTCATAGAAGATTCCGAGAGAGTGGGGTCAGGAAAATCCATGATATTCATACCTACTTCACTCAATCCTTTCAAATTCCACCAGAAATGTAGCAAAAACTCACCAAATGTTGCCAGCATCGAGGTCAAGGAAGCATCCGAGGACGTCTCCTTGTGTGAAACTCTTTCCATAATCATCAAATTGCCGATTGAAGCTTTTCTTACCAGTTCCACCAAATCCATACGACTGGTTGTCAGTTCCTGGAAAATTGAAGGTAATCAAGTCGTACTAGTAAGCTGAGGGCCTTCGTCGCAGTACAAAGTACTTAGCATGTGAACTATTCATGTAACTTTTAGGCACAACTTTGATTGACATACTTTCTTGTGTTAAACTAACCGATATTGAAGGTAGCAGTACCAGTTGAGAACCCAACACGACAGAGGCCATCTCGGACTATTTTCGCTTCGTAGTAGTACTTTCCTGCAAGAAACATGAAATTAATCATGACATCAGAAATGACGCAGGAGCTAAAAAGAAAATTAGTGTTCGAAATAAGTGAAATAAGCTTCTATCAATTGGAGGTTGAACATTTTACAAATTCAGCTTTCGAAGGTTACGATACAACCAATAATTTCTCTTATGATGAACTACACTGTGTTTAAAAATGGTGAGCGGTTGTAGTTTTGTTGCTATCATTAAAATTCTTGAAAAAAAAAATGAAAAAACAACTCCTCGTAATTTTTGAACACCGTGTCTTTCACATTTGAAACATATTTTCTAATTTTTTTGGCAAGAGACTCACCACCATAGCTCACTGCCCCTGTACTCCTACATCCAAACCATAGTTTCGGGGTTTTGCTTTCACAAGACGTTCCATCCATTCCAATAGACAAACCGCGATCCTTATCCAGTTTGTTCAGCTCCCATTTCTTCACACTCGACTCGCTTTCTGAACTTTTACTTCAACAAATTTGTAAAGACCTTGAAATTCAAACTCAAAATAGGCTCATGCTAGTATGTCTATCAGTACAATTTTGTGCAAATGTCTTACTTTTAAATTTCTCAGGATGTAAAGCTTCGTTTCTCCGTTCCCAAACTGTTTGGGTGATAGGAAGGCAAAAGGCACCAGTTTTACCACTTCCAGTTTCGGCTGCCTTAATTTTGATGTTATTAATAATGATCATATCATAATTGAAATATTTTGAACTACAGGGTGGGGCAGAGATAGTGATACCCTATTCAAACATGTATAACTCTACGGTTGTTTTATAGAATCATCTCAAAATATAGGACAATGTAGCTGAATATCATACAACAATATGCTGTGAAAGACTTTCCAATCGGACTTAACCTGCTCTCAGTACAGCCTTGAGAGGTTTTGATTGAGCATTGTTGAATGTTCGCAGGTCATAGGTAACAAGATCACCCCATATCTACTGAACCACTACCTTCAGGTGGCTGATTTTTTAATATTTTCTGGAAACGACCCTTTCGGTTAGAAATTTCCTCATGGCATATCTGACAAAATTTAAATCGAGCGAGGAATCTGAATATTATACTGCCGACTTGAACTCGGAAAATGGATTTCACAACGTCACTGTGAGCTCACCTCACGATGAGCTTTCGCTCCATCGTGTTTAGTGCTCCATAAACCGTTGACCAAGTGGATTCTCATTCAGAATAATTATGCCTATTGTTTGATAAAGTTTGAGAACTATTCCATTCAATTTCGCCTTTTCTGATAGCAAAAACTTGCTAAAACTCGTCATTATCAATTTTTGTCGAAAACCGTTCACGAAACTCGGGTTAGAAGTTGAAATTCAATTTTTTCATTTTTTCAAAGTAGTTCAGATATTTTTCTATACAGCTACCAAGTTTCCCTAAGTTTTGTCTTCTCTGACTATGAAAAACTTTTTTTGTGAACAGCATGTTCATGCGCGAACAGGCCTTTCTGATTTTAAGAAAAATTGATACTTTCTCTGTTTTGAACAGTTTTTTTCGTTTCAAAAACTGTTAAAATTATTGAAAAATCAACAAAGAATCATTTTGACAGCGGTTCCCAACTTTTTAGTTGGTTTGAAGCTTACTGGTTGTGAATCGAGAGATTCACATGGTTCTAGACAGAATCCAATTTTTGTGATGGATTCTGTCTGGAACCAAGTCAAAATACATCAGTGAGTGTCTAAGTCACTTCGAAGTATCTTGCAGAAAAAAAAACTGTTTTTGTGAAGGTTGAAGCTGATTTTCATTGTGAAAACCAGTTCGACTAAAATTTGACGGTTTTGAACTTCGAGGTTGGGTTGGAAATCTGGTTACCATTCCATGAAAACAGATAGTTATGAGACGAAAATTTCAGATAAAGTTTGGAAAGGTTTAAGGAACAAGTATTAAAAGAAAAAATTATGATTTTTCTCATGCGTTAAAAAATATTACACGTAGAAAACAGGGTATCACTATCTCTGCCCCACCCTGAGAGTATTAAAAATTGGAAAACCCACGATTAACACATCACCGCCACCGAGAATGGCCGGAATAGCTTCACTTTGAATTTCCGTAGGAATACTGAAAAAAACAATTATTCAGTCAAAAAATATTTGAACCTCCATTTCAATGAAGACAAGGTTTGGCACAACTCTGGCCTGATTCCATATTCTTCAAAAGCAGCCATTTGAAGGCTGAAAAGTCAATTTAAATGAAAATTCGTAAAACGGTGACGGAAAATGCGGTAGAGCTTGAAAAAAATTTTTGAGAATTCCGGTGAAATTCCGGTGAAAATGAGAAATAGAGGGAAAAGGTGTTGAGATGCGGTGAAATTGAGAAAAAAAAGTAAAGTTCTGGTGAAAATGGGGGAAAAGAAAGTGAAGTTCCGGTGAAAATGGGAAAAAAAGTGAAAATCCGGTGAAAATGAGGAAAAGCGAAATTCCGGTGAAAATGGAAAACTTATCAAAAGGGCACGGTTGCACCTTATATTATTTTTTTAAATCCCAAACGAGGTATGTTTTTTTTTGAGAATGTTGGATTGTAGTGAGACTAGTATACTTATGTATAGTTCTCGGTTTGAATAGTCGTATTATAATATTATAATATATGTAAGCATGATTATGACCTTGATAATTTCATGAATGGTTTTAATTATATAATTTCGAAATTCATGAATATATATTGAAAAAAATCTGATCTGAATAAATTTCTCTAGTTAAATTGCAATTTCAGCAAAAATGCAAAATGAGAAGGCACAAGCGAACTAGACACGAAAAACGGAAATAAGAATCCCCGCACGTAAGTATACACTGTTGCATTATAGAGACGAGACAGTTCATTGCAGCTTCTTATGGTGTGATTTCGAGTTCCAAACAAAGAACAAGCCGTCTTACCAGTGCTCCGAGGCTCTACTCAAACTTGAAAACGACAACGTGTAAGTTTTTCGACTCCCACTCGTATGTAGTATGCAAATCGGCAATCAATCAATGGATAGTGTGTTGCTCTCAGATAATGCGCGTTTGAAAGTCAATTGAGTATTACCTAACGGTTGAACGAATTATACATACAAATGGACTGCGTCTATTCGGAGTGTCTACTGAGTAATCAAACCGTAAACGAAATTCAGACCTGAATTTCCTTTTCCTAATTTATCAAGTTTAAATGAAAGTTCAGCCATCTTGCGAAAAATCAAACGGCAAGAATACCGGATGAATAGGACTGAAATTCGAAAAGCTACACGTAAGTATATATGTCTATAGACTGTTGCATTATAGAGACGAGACATTTCATTGCAGCTCCTTATGGTGTGATATCATCCATTCACATCCATTCATATCCATTCATCCATTGTGTGATATCATCCATATATCATGGTGTGATATCATCCATTCACTTATGGTATTCACACAAATTTCACTGTCGTCTAAACGAATACGGGACATTCTGACACTTGATCCTGATTCCATCACTTGTGTACTCGTATCATACTCGTAAACAATGAAGTCATCATTTATTTTCAGCTCGCAGCACGGAGGGAGTGCCAACGAAGACTACAATCCCGCCCTGTACCGAGTTCTGAAGTGAGTTTAATCTCGTATTATTTGTAGTTGCATCCGCCGCCTCCATTTTCAAGTACAGGGTGCGCCGTAAGTATTGGTCGGTTGTAAAACCGCTGCCACGTGGCGCAGAATTCATTAAATGTCTTCAAATTTTCACATTATGACTATCAAAAATATGAAAACAAAACTTGTTTTATGACTTTCAATTCATTTGCTTCTGACTCCGATGACAGCGTAAAAACTCATCGGATACGGGGTGTCGCCAGAACGCAGGTAGTTGTCGTCAAAATCCGCTCATAACTTCTGGAGGTCCACCTTCGGAGTTTCCAAATTTGAGTATTTTGTAGTCGAGACATTTATCGTCAATTTTTTTGATCCGAAAGAAACATTGAGTTTGTTGTTGACGAGAAAAATATTCACCTTTGAGTCGTGCTGAAACCCGAAAACTGAAATGCGCAAAACAGCTACCCGAGAGCCGCAGTAGTTCCAACAAAAACCTTGATATAAGCTGGATGATAGGACTTTTAAAGAAAAGTTTTTACTCGCAAGTGTAGTAGAAAAATGTAGGATGAGATTTTGTTATTTTGCCTGTCTTTTCTAGCTTTCGCAGTGAAGAAATTCTGGTCCGAAAACATGGTGGAAAGTTCGTTCCAACCCTTGTGCTGCGAAGTTAAGCTTTCGCTTTGTTCAGCTTCAGCTCCTTGTTTTCGGTTGTTAGAAAGTTGATTTTTCGAATACGGTTAAAGCTAATATTCAGCTACACTAAAACGATCCGTTGCATCATTTTTCCGGTCATTCCGTCCTGCAACGCGAGCTTCTGCAGGTTGCGGTAAACATTTCGTAAGATATTTTCTTGACAGTTTTCACTAGGGTTAGAGTTAGAACTGTGACGGAAAACCCACTCAAAGGTTTTACACGAAGTGTATCAAGCGTTTCAAACAGTTCCGATGTTTCCCGGACTAGGCATCGAGGAACGTCGAGCTCTTAAACGATCTCCGGCAGGTGCTCTCCCTCATTTGACTTTTTGAAAAGTGAAGTGTGGTATGGTTATGGTGTCACTTCTCCCGTTAAAGTGGAAATATGAAGACTGAATTTCAAGGGAATATACCTAAAGGTTATACGAAAATAATAAAATTTCAAAAATTGAATTTTGACGCGTGACGTGGCAGCATACTACACGCAAAGTGATCGACCAATACTTACGGCGCACCCTGTTATATGCAGGTACCACTGGACGCTTATGGTTACCCCGTACAAGTCTCAGCACCCGATGAAGCAATCACACTTCAAGAAATAGCGGAGCAGATTTCCTTCCGTGGTGAATCTCAACTTCTCCAACAAGGTTTTCCAGTTCACGTGTCGAGAGTGGAAGAAGTATGCACCATCAATGAAGACACTGCACCTCATCAAGTGCAGAACGATTCCGCAACAGAACCCCAAGACGTTGAACGGGAGCAAGAGCCGTTTGACTCCGACGACCCCAAAGAAAACGAAAAAGAGCTCGTAGGGTTTAGTTACTAATTATAATAACGTTTCTATTGTAGCAGAGGTACAAGTTATGGAGTGTCAATCCGAGTCCATTCGCAGAAACAGTCGTTACAGTAAGTTTTCAAAGCAAATTTCATGCATCACTATCATTTCCTAGGTGGATGGATTGGAGAGACCCGTCTGCTCCTGGGTAATCCATGCGATTGCTGTCGCATCGGCGCAAACACCATCGAGGTACTGGCGCACGTTCGTGCGTGCTCTCTTTTATGAAGTGAGAAATCATTTCATAAAAAATGATATATATATATATATATATATATATATATATATATATATATATATATTTATATATGTTATTACAGATGTTCGGATACGACTCCCGCCCCCAATTAGATAGACTGATAATGAAGGGAAGCAGAAGTCCCACACGGCTTTTCCAGCCAGCGTTGGGTAAGTTTTAAGAAAATGTTTCAAGAAATCGTTTCATAATAGCATCATTTCAGAGTACATGTTCCTTGCTATTAATGCGGGCCCATCGCGCAGTGATGAGGTCACGAAGATGGTCCTCAGAGCCCTACCCAGGCTGATGTAAGCTGAAGAGGAGTTAAGAAATGAACAAAAAATATTTAGGACGGCTGCTACTCGGCAACACGACAAAGAGAAACTCTCGTCGACGAAAGTGATATCGCGACTATCCTTCGCGATAAGCAAAAAGGGCCTCGGAAAAAACAAGTTGAGGAAACGCGCTCTAGCGCTAAAGGTTAGATCTGCAGGCAATCGGGCGGCGACAGATATTGATTGTTGTGAGTGGATTTTTACTTTTTGGTTTTTGGTCTCTCATATATTGTGTTGACGTGGTATCACGTGTCGTTGTGTTGTTGTTAGATTTAATCACTGTTGAAATTCAATTGTTCCCAAGTGTCATTATCCTTGTCGTCATATAGAGACTTGTGTATCCGTCATTGGCCGGCAGGCTAGAGTTATTGTCATAAGTTTGATCTTGAGTCGAAGGACGATTCCATAGTTTTCCTGCCTGGTGCAAAGCAATAAACGTTTGATAGAAATCTACATTGTTCTTGGTTTATCTTGGCGGACCGGGACCGAATATTTATCTGTAAACCGAGTGAATGTCTGAAACCGAGAGAGTCAGTGAGGGCCCTTGTCGACTAGGAGTCGAAGCGGCCGAATGTGTGTGTTGCCAGAGAGAATTGGAAGAGGTAACAAGGGAAATCAGTAAGTTGTTGAGAAGTAGCATCAACAAGTGGTGCATCGACCGGGAACGTAAGATCCTACCCCGCATCGTATGTAATTTATAGCGCCTAGCACATTTTTTCCCAGACATGTCCTCAAATGTTCGAGCTTCTCCCACTCTGGCCAGTTCAGTGGGTCGACGGACTCTCTTAAGTACTGTTCGAATTAAGGAAATTTGTCTCTGTTACCTTCGAACCGGACCCCTGGCCTCTGTGGTTCACCTCTTTGGGTACCCCATACTCGGGTTTCCCAGTCAACGCTCACTCTTGATTGGTCGCGCTGCGCCCTCTCTTCTCTCTCGCTGTACACCCTCTGTTTGATTCGCATCAGGTCCGCCTCAGTTTCTAGTTTTTCAATGGTTCTGCCAACTCTCAGCATGACGCTCAGCATCCCTGCATGCACGTTCGATTCCACTGCCCGGCCTCTAGCCTGCTCCCATTTTTGCATCGCTGCATCAAAGCCTTCAAACGCTGCTTTTACATGTTCGCTCTCGCCCGATTCTACCGCCTCTTTGAGCGCTTCGAACATTGCTCCCACTTTTCTCCCACATTTCTCTATTTCTTCCGAGAGAAAGTCTCGGTGGATAGAATCAGACTCAGAATCAAATCTCACTTTGGCGTCTTCTCTCAGGTCTCCTTGTTGTTGGAACGAATTATCGCCGAGGCGCATGGGGAGAGCCACGTCCCAAAGGAAAATACACTAGGGAAAGTAAGAGAACGATTCTGGATCACAAACGCGAGAGTGTATGTGCGCACCTGGACCCAAAATTGCAGCATGTGTAGACGAAGATTTGGGCACGCATTCGCCACGCCAGAGATGCCGCCCTTACCAAGTATGAGAGTAATCGCGTCGCAACCCTTCGAGAACGTAGGGCTCGACTATTTCGGACCATTGCACTTCTATGAAACGGGCAACCAAAAGAAAGCATGGGGTGCCATCATTACGTGTCTAGCTACTCGATTGGTCCATGTTGGACTAGTAGGAGACCTAACCACCATAGCCTTTCTGAGGATGTTCAAAAAGTTCACAAACGTCCGGGGAAGGCCCAGAACAGTCGTTTGCGACAACCAAACCACCTTCACTTTGGCGAGTAAAATCATAGCAGAGGGAGTAGCAGACGAGAGGAGACAGACAGACAGAGAGCGGGATGAGCAGAGTGACGAGGAAGAGAGAGCGCTAAGACTAGCCCACGCGGAAATTAGCCAACACCAACAGAACTCAGACATTGTATTTAAATTCATCACCCCCTTGGCTCCGTGGCAGGGCGGAGTATACGAAAGACTGATAGGCATAATTAAGAATTCTCTTTACTTAGGAAATAAATTACGCAAAATGTCCTTCGAACAGCTCGAAGAGGTGATCGGAGAGATCGAAGGACGTATCAATGAAAGACCAATCACGGTCGTAGAAACCGAAGACGGTGGGCCTATGCCTTTGAGACCGATCGATTTCTTGCGACCATGGTGTCAACTCAGTTTACCACTTCCAGAGAGTGAGGGTGTACTCGACGAGTATCATGACGCGAGCGACCCCTCATTGTGGAAATCGAGGCAGCAAATAGTAAAAGCTTACCAGGTTACTAGGAAGAACGCGGACAAAATGTGGAGTAGATGGAAAAGTGAGTATGTAAGGAACATGAGAGAACGTCATATTTCCACAATGGAGCGAGCACCCAGGGCGGCGCGCATTCCGAAGGTGGGGGAGCTGGTGATCGTGGAGGACAATTCCCCACGACACCAATGGGAGTATGGGAAGATTGTATCAAAGCGAGTGGGGAAAGATGGGAAAGTCCGAGAGGTAGGAGTTCAGGTAAAAAACCGAGTGTTCCGAAGAGCGATCAACATGATTGTACCTTTGGAGGCCGAGAGTAAGGAAGTCGTTGAGGAGAGATCGGGGAATGATGGGATAGAGAGTACGGAGTGCCACGTGGTGAAATCAGTTCCCAACATCGTGTCGGCGAGCAAAGATCCCAATTACCTGGAAGATTCAGGTGTATCGGAGGTTGTAGAGGTGAACGATCAGTTTCCAGAATCGGAGGGGGATGAGGCAAAGGTACATGGCGAAGCGGAAGAGGGCTCCACGTCGGGGGAACCAGTCGTCCGAAGGATCGCGCGACTCCGGAAGAAGGAAGCGGTAGACTATCAGCGGTTGGATCGAGGACTCTTCTAGTATAACCAAATCAAATCAAATTTCTTTTCTAACTTAAAATCAAAACCACTATCTTTCCAACTATCATCTAATTCAATCCAAATTCAAACCTTTCTTCTAATTTTCAATATCCAGGTAATGTACGGTCGCCATAAAACATCGGTTAAGCATGGCCACCAAGCTAGGTAAGGGGGGGCCCAGCTTGAGGGACTTCACCCAGGTATCCTTTATTCAATCAATTCATCATCCAAAATTTCAGCGCGCGCGTCATTCTAGCCGAGATGACACAATTTCGTGACCACTTGGTACATAACCTCCAACATTCTCAATCCAAAATTTCAGTGGTCGCAGTTGCAACGTCAAGTAGCGAACTTGACCGCCACCCTGAGTAGTCTCGCTCGAGTCCCGGCGGCCACGGACGCATCAACAACACACCATTACCGTCCGCGGAAGGAGTCTCACTCAAGGCGCAGACATCCACGGGACCAACGCCACCGCCGAGGATCCAGCCCTCAGAGAAGTCGATCGCCGATTCGCAACTCCGGATGCAAGTTCTGTAAGTCTTCGGTCCATGAATCGTACAAGTGCCCCGAGTTCATCTTAACCCGTGAAAGACGTCGCAGACTTGTTGCCTTTCATAACCTAAGGTGTATCAAGTGTCAGCACTCCCATATTCGGGCAGTATGTCCCGACGACGAGGAGCGGCGCCTCCACTCCATCCTAAAGGAGATGGGTGTCCGCAAGATGAATTCTTCTGTGGATTCGTTGTAAAACTGTCCCACCGACGATTGCCAGCCACTAATTTAACTAAGTAAGGTCACTCATGTTTCGAGGGGCGAGTATCGCGACTATCCTTCGCGATAAGCAAAAAGGGCCTCGGAAAAAACAAGTTGAGGAAACGCGCTCTAGCGCTAAAAGTTAGATCTGCAGGCAATCGGGCGGCGACAGATATTGATTGTTGTGAGTGGATTTTTACTTTTTGGTTTTTGGTCTCTCATATATTGTGTTGACGTGGTATCACGTGTCGTTGTGTTGTTGTTAGATTTAATCACTGTTGAAATTCAATTGTTCCCAAGTGTCATTATCCTTGTCGTCATATAGAGACTTGTGTATCCGTCATTGGCCGGCAGGCTAGAGTTATTGTCATAAGTTTGATCTTGAGTCGAAGGACGATTCCATAGTTTTCCTGCCTGGTGCAAAGCAATAAACGTTTGATAGAAATCTACATTGTTCTTGGTTTATCTTGGCGGTCCGGGACCGAATATTTATCTGTAAACCGAGTGAATGTCTGAAACCGAGAGAGTCAGTGAGGGCCCTTGTCGACTAGGAGTCGAAGCGGCCGAATGTGTGTGTTGCCAGAGAGAATTGGAAGAGGTAACAAGGGAAATCAGTAAGTTGTTGAGAAGTAGCATCAACAAGTGAGTTCGGCTCCCCGAAGATATGTCAGAAAGTCGTTGGCTGATGGAGGAGAGGCAGGAGAAACTTTGACGCCGAAGAGAGCACCGCAAGCAGCTTCCTCGTAAGAAGCGAAATGTGAAGAACGACTTTGATAGTGTATATCACATTTGTTGAACACCCTCGTTACATTCCTTTGTTGTTATTTGTTACGAATAATAAAAATTTATTTAAAAAAAGAATATGAAAACTAAAAATTGTACATTTCCGAGTAAAACTACAATTAAAAGCGCATAGGTCTCGCAGTGATACCGTAAGAACCAAGTGTTTCGAGCAAGCAACTTTTTTATTTTTAATTCCTATTTAGACTCACGTGATCCAACGTCAGAGGTGAGCTTTTCGTAAAATTTGAAACAACGATACGATAACGTTTACACACGATAAATTTGATGAAGGTGTCTGCTGTCTGAATTCGGGTGAATTACAGTGAGAATTCTGATAGAGTTTCGTGAAAATTGTGGTGAATTTCTGTGGGATTTGCGATGAATTTTCGTGAGATTTCCATGAGATTTTCGTGAGAGTTTCGTGAGATTTTCGTGAGATTTCTGGTGAAATGTTTTAATTCACCGGAACTTCACCGGAATTCTCAAAAATTTTTTTAGAGAGCCGCTTTCCTCATCGATTTCTTGAATATTAACGTGTGAGAAAACCTTGTGAACTTTCATAAAAGTCGGCAATATGAATGCGTTATTCACTCAAATAATGTTGATAACATCATTATGTAAAAGCTAAGACGAGAGACAAGAAAAGGAATAGATGCAGAAAAATAAAAAAATAAATCGATAATTTGAGTAGATCAAAAGTTACTGTAGAAAAATTTTTCGTCTTTATTTGCGAAATTCATTCTGAGATTACTCTCAATAACAATGCTTTTAACAATCTCGCTTCATATGTTACGGTATTTTTGATATCTGATTCTTGCAAATTGTCTACTTGTCCATCTGCTGCAGCTCGTATTGTTCTTCCATGCACTGAAATTATTAATATTCGTTTTTCTCAAGATTTCATTTTCAAACCTTCACACTTTTCTAAGAATGCGATACATTCGTGTATAACTGCATCTCTTATTACGACAAGATGTTTGGACATCGTTTCGATTGTAGCAAGAAGACATCGTTTGGCATAGTACCACGTGTCGGTCCCCAAACGACGATCTTGCGGCTCCATTGCTTTGATGACTCGTGATATCCCGAATTCGAAGTTTCCCTGAAAATTTTTATAGTAAACATCCTCAGACATACCACATCCCCACCTTACTACAGTATAAAGTTCCAATCACCAAGTTGATAATACATCCATGATAGACTTTTTTGTTTGGTTCGCGCTCTCGGGCTTCCTCCTCTTCTCTCTCAACTTTTCTCATCAGCTCTTCAGCCTCTTCGTTTTTGTTGGTCATGATGTAGCACACGCACAAGTTGGACAGAATTATAGCTGAGATTTCCAGAATCTGAAAAGAGTTTAGTTCAAGTTTGTTTACCCTCTGTTCCATCCTCATGACGAGCCCTGATTTAGCCCGTAACGTTACGGGCGAAACCTGATGCAAAAGTTCGTCTGCGACAGGCGCGAATCACAATTGAGGGCTCAAAAGAGTCTCATTTGGATGGCTACCGAACAGGAGATTGGCAAGTTTCTGTAGGACACTGGCGCCAAACTGCCTGGACCACGAGTCATTCTTTCCTCTACCATCACTGGAAGCCCGAGGAACATGAAGCAGTGAAGCAGTATCACGACGTAATAGCGATGATCGCCAGATATACAAAACTCGACGTGTCCACCACCTTTACTGTCAATCCACAATGGCGCGAGATCACGGAAAATCTGTTCGAGGGCCAGACCTTCGATCGTTCTGACATCGTTACCCGCGTCTTCATGATGAACCTTCGTCGATTGATGAAGACGTTAATATACGCTGAATTCTTCAGCCCCGCGCATGGCCGTGGAATCGAATGACAAAAAAAGGAATAACTCATGCTCATATCATCGTTACGCTGAAAGAAAAGGACAAGATGACGACTACTCAGCGGTCAGATCAGTATGTTCGTGCTGAACTCCCGGGTCAAGTGAATGAGCTTGAGCTCTGGAACGTGGTGACGAAAATAACCCCAAGGAACCAACGCGCCATGTATGAGAGATGGTCAATGCTCTAAAAAGTTTTCGAAAGCATTCTCTGACGCAACCAATATGGACACTGATAGCTAATCCCATCTACCGGCGACGAGACGACGGCCATTCATATCACTTGTCTACATCACTTTCGTAAAGTACCTTTCTAAGTATCTTACGAAAGATTACGAGAGATCACGATAGAGCAGCCAACACCGTACAAGATGATCAAGCTGTCGACGATACTGTGCAGTACCTCGAATCACAGTACATTTGTGCTACCGAGGCAGTCCATCATATGTACGGGTTTGGTATTGTCTCATATCGTTTAGCTTTTCGACTTTCATTTTCCCGGAGACAAGAGAATGCGTTTCCGCGTAAGTGCAGTGTGCCATGATGCAACGTTGGAAGAATGGCTCAAGCTTAACCAACGTTCTGCTCGAAACGCCAAAAAACCGTCAGCATTGGACTTACGCCAGTTTTTGTACACCGACGTCATTGCTAACGACCTATGGGCCAACTACACTTGGGAGCAATGTCAATCGGGCACCATGCCTATTTTTCTCTGCGTCCGTCTCCGAGTCATACGCTCTACGTGCCTTTCTTCTCAACGTCAAGAAAACTCACATTGTCATAGTTCTTGTTGACTATTGGTTCGTAGAAGTCCGCAGCTTCCTTGAACTTTTGTTCTTGCATGAAAATCGTGTGCGCCACGTTGAGTTTCCACGTGTCGTGTTCTTGACAACAATCGACTGATGCTCGGAAAAGTCGCTCAACCTGCTGGTAGTTCTGCTTGTCCCAAAAGTATTTTGCGTGCACCATGAGAATTGGCAAGTATCTGGAAATGAAGGCACGTAGTTAGGTAATCAGAGGAGTTTACTTCTCCATCAAATCGTCATAGTCCTCCATCAGCTTCTTCGTGCCGGTCTCATCGTTCCCTGCCCGCTTCTTCTCCACTTCTTTCATTATTCTCCGCATGTTTCCGAGAGCATCGGTACCAATTTTCTCTAGTTTCGCCAACGCTTCTGTGGGATCTGTTCGCAGTCTCATGAGCAGGTCGACATAGTCAAAGTGGTTCTGAAACAAAAACTTTTTTTGTATTCTGACAAAGGTGAGTTCTAAAAAGCAGTGCTGGTGTTATCATTATGACATTACAAAGTATCTGCGATTCATGAATTCCCGCTATTTTCAAAGAAACCAAACTATTTTTTTAAAGATAGAAGCTGCGGCCGGGTCTATTCAGAAAATTACATGTCAAAAGTTTGCAGTAAATTTGAAAATAATAACTATTTACGGTAAGTATTCAGAACGAGGAAAGGGCAATCACGCGGGTCATTTTGACAATAGATGAAAGATGAAATGACAAAAGAGATGGATAAAACATGTGGCAAATGACGTTGTGCACAAAAGGAAAAAAACACGTGAAAGAAAATTATAATTTCTACCTGGGCAGATAAGAGTGTGCACATTAGAAATGAAAAATGATCAGCCAGAAATGAAATGAGATCAAAACTCGAAAGGGTTTTTGACCTACCGTTGGCATATGCGTTTGTAGTAAGTGTGCATTCTCCGCCATGATGTCTGCTGCTAGATCGAGGTACTGAAAGATGTCCTTTTCTCTCTCTCTCTCTCTCTCTCTCTCTCTCTCTCTCTCTCTCACTCTCTCTCTCTCTCTCTCTCTCTCTCTCTCTCTCTCTCACTCTCTCTCTCTCACTCACTCACTCTCTCTCTCTCTCCCTCTCTCTCTCTCTCTCTCTCTCTCTCTCTCTCTCTCTCTCTCTCTCTCTCTCTCACTCTCTCTCCCTCTCTCTCTCTCTCTCTCTCTCTCTCTCTCTCTCTCTCTCTCTCTCTCTCTCCCTCTCTCACTCACTCTCCCTCTCTCCCTCTCTCTCTTTCTCTCTCTCTCTCTCTCTCTCTCGCACTCTCTATCACTCTCTCTCTCTCTCTCTCTCTCTCTCTCTCTCTCTCTCTCTCTCTCTCTCTCTCTCTCTCTCTCACTCACTCACTCACTCACTCTCTCTCACTCACTCACTCACTCTCTCTCTCTCTCTCTCTCTCTCTCTCTCTCTCTCTCTCTCTCTCTCTCACTCTCTCTCCCTCTCTCTCTCTCTCTCTCTCTCTCTCTCTCTCCCTCTCTCACTCACTCTCCCTCTCTCCCTCTCTCTCTTTCTCTCCCTCTCTCACTCTCTCACTCACTCTCCCTCTCTCTCTATTCTCTCTCTATTCTCTCTCTCTCTCTCTCTCTCTCTCTCTCTCTCTCTCTCTCTCTCTCTCTCTCTCTCCTTTTCACCTCATATTTGCAGTATAGAGTGACAAGATTTGCCAGCGTTGTATTAGGGAAGGGGTTCTGACCAAGCAGGTACTGAAGCTTTGCAAAAGTATCACTGGGATTGTTATCAGCCCCGATGAGTGCATAGTTGTGCAAGCTCACTGAATCCAGTTCATGTTCGTTCCGTGGTGGCATGTCCGTCAGAGCGTCTAGGGCTGCCTTGTCTAAAATGTTCTCATAGAAGTTCGTCAAATTGCGATCTCTATTCTTTTTATCAACAATTTTTCGTTTCATTTGTGAACTAAATTCTGACAATTAAATTTCATTGAGCTGTGAAATGATTTATTTTCTAGCTCCTGATTGAAAAAGTTCATAAAATGTTACGAAAAGTACAGTTTTCAATGTTTTTCTCTCGAACCTTTTAAAAGTCGATTTTCATACAATTGAAAAACTTACAATCTTTCAAATTATATTCAATGGCGAATTTCAAGTTGAATGCTTCGATAATTGAGCTTTCATGTAGTTTTTGTGAATTTCCCACGGATGCCAGTTCGATTCCTTCGGTTACGAGTCCAATGTTGAATTCTGAAGCTTCGTCTTAGCCGCGTTGCTTTACCGCTGCGCGCACCTGGATGATCCTTCAACCCTCGATCGATAATCTCTGCGATGAATTTCATCGCCTCAGCATAGTTCTTCTTTCGGTAGAAACACAAGGCAATACAGTATGCGAGTTCAGGAGAGTATCCACTGTAACTCGCAACCTTCTGGAACTTTTCCAACGCGCTATCGATGTTGTCCTCCTGTTGAATGATTGATTTGTATATTTCCGGACCACCCATGAAGTTCAAAGTTAAAAATGTCAAAGTTGAAAATATTTAGTTGATTTCTATATTACCATCTACAGCAAAAGAAGTTGGTAAACTGAACTACAGTAACTCACATAGTTAACTTTTGACCTAACTCGTATTTGACCTATCTCGTGCCCATGTCTAGTTTGTTTACGTTTATCTCGGTGGCTCCGCCCCCAGGTGGCCACGCCCACTCCGATTCCACTACTTAAGCTATCGATTACTTTATACTTTGCTTCTGTATACTTCTGCTAATAAACCCATCATATTGACCCGCGTACCACACTGTCCTCACGATACAACAAACGTCATTCAGTTTATAGAGATGTTACGATAATTCAAGACCGTTTAGCTCGCACTCGTTTACTTGTTCCAGAAGAAATTCCAACGCTTTTTCACTCTCATACCTTGTATTCTATAGCAGCCAAATTGAAATCCATATGTGGATCGTCTTCGGCAAGTTGCTCAACCAAAATTCGAGAATTGTTGATATCCTCCTCTCTGTATTTGATTGCAGCTTCCAGTTTTACACAGTCGTTCAGCAGATCTGGGTCTTCTATCTGAAAGCAGTCACTGATGCCCGATACTGTATTAACACCGGTAGTTAATTTGAGCCGGAAAGTAACTTTATTCTGATTCTCAAAGTTCTTTAACTCTTTTTTCCCGACCCAGAATCGAAAAAACCCGCTCATGTGATTTTTGGGATCAAATTATCTCCAATCCTTTGGAAACTATTCATGTTTAATTAATCATGGAGAACAAGAAAAACTAATATTTTCCTCATAGAATTGAATAAAAACAAACCATGGAAATAGCTGCGAGTGCTTCATTCATCATGAAAGCGTTGTATAGAGACTGTGCATGATATAGTCTGAAATCAATTTTTCAAGTTACAGGAAGTATTTTTGAGATACAGTACCCAAAGGTAATATTCCCCTTTGTACAGTACCCATAAGCCTTCAAAAAATCGAAAATAGTAGTTTCCTGAGTACAGTCATCTAGTCTCATTTCTTCGGATTTACCGTAACCAAAATAGTTTTCCTTGAGTTTCAGTAGTCTTATGTAGTTTCTTCAGTGGGTACTGTAATCAAAAGTCGGTTACAGTAACGATTGCGTTACAATATCTTTTGAAGTTAGGGTAATCAAAAGAAGTTTCTTGAGGTTAGAGATGCATTCTTATGACAGATTTTTTGCAGAATTTTTTTCAATGCAGAAACCTATAAAGTGTCTTTTCGGGGAAAAATTCGGCCAGTTGGCCATAGCATTCGGCAGCATTTGCATATTCCTGCAGCTGAAAGTAACAGTAGGCCAGAAGAGACAATGCAGCACGGTTCTGAAGTTATAATATCCAAAAGAACCAAAAGAATCCGCAACACCTTCTTATTTTTCTCGTTTTGGTACTGCAAGACCCTTATTGCCTCGTTGAACTTTTCTTGTTTTATCTGAAAAATGGAAATAATTCTGTTGAGTATTTCTACTGTGGATTTATCTCTAGCAGAACCATTGAAAGTTGTGTAAAATTGGGGTTGGATTCATTAAAAATCACCTCAAACTTGGGTAATTGAACCATATTACAAAAATGACTTTACACATTGAACCTCTCGTTCACTCCAAAATTGAGGTAATTTTCAAAGAAGTATGGTTCGTTACGAGATATTTAGCTGAAAACAGTAAAGAAGTTTTGCTGACCAGTAGGTAGAGTTTGCCGACCCTACCAGCCAGATCGATCCCACCATGCTTTTTTGCCTTTTGTACAAAAAAAACTCACTAATCCGTAAATTGTACTTGTGAAATCGCCATCTTTAATGTTCAGGTTGATATTCATTGTCGTAGAGGGGAAGTGGGGAGGATTTTGAGGTCGAATCTTTGCCGCGGTTGTTATGGTGACCGACGACAACCTCGTAAATCTACGCAACTTGTCAGGGTGACGAAAATCCATTTTTTGTGTCAAATTAAGTTGCAACTCAAGTTTTAACGTAATCCTTTCTTTAGTTTGTTGAATAAAAACCTTTGGTGGTCTTTAAGAATCTTAACAATAAGGGAGAAACAGGGGAAGAGAGAGAAAGAAAGAGAGAGAGAGAGAGAGAGAGAGAGAGAGAGAGAGAGAGAGAGAGAGAGTGAAAGAGAGAGAGAGAGGGAGAGAGAGAGAGAGAGAGAGAGTTTTGAAGGAATTGATCAGTTCAAGTAAGAGTAAAAAAATTAAAAATTTATTAAATACAATATAAAATGAGGCGGTCACTCCAAAGGCGGCAGACCTGAAAATTGTAAAAATCAATCAATAAATCGATATTTGCTCACCGCACTTGTTTCGACGAATAGTGTATGTACAAATAATCGAAGTCACTATGAAAACAGTACTTATGAGGAGCAAAAGTGGAGCGAAGCCACTTGTGATGAAGT
>OZ022254.1:8707193-8747193 GCA_963978915.1 Caenorhabditis parvicauda
GACATATTTCTACACAGAAAACGCTTCTTTCTGAAAAAAAGGAAAAGTTAGAACAGTGACAAAATAATAGAAGAGAGATGTAACTTTTTTGAAATAAAAAGCTCTTTTGAATTCAATTTTCGAAGCTTAATTGAAATTTGCCATGCTCTAACACTCAAATCTTGAGTCATAAATATGTTTAAAGATGGAAGGGCCGTTTCCTCCGGCTCTAAACGTTAGGGCCTAAGCATAGTGACATAAGTGCTATGGCATATCCGTAGTGACCTAAACTTCAGTACCTAAATGTTAAGGCCAAACACGAAAAACCTATGCGATAGGACCTAAACCTAAAGCCTAAAACCTCAACGAACCGCCTTTGATATGTACAAGATGAGGTAAAGTAACGTACATAGAGACTAATTGATAACGTTATCTTCTTCTTCTAACAAGTTACTATTATTAACCACTAAGCGATAAGAAAGTGACAGAAGCAGCATCAATGCTACACGGCAAACGCGCCGCAGTCGTTTAAGATAAGCAGGTTGTTTTCGTCGTGAGCCACTTTTATGGCCAGGAGTTCTACAAGTGCCGTTGCCAATATTTATGAGCAAGTTGGGGTGCAGAAAAAGCAAAAACAGTGGTCAGGATCGAGCCTGAGAGTGGAGTTTTCAGAAATTACTAGAAACTAAGTTTCAGGATCGAACTTGAGACTAAAATTTTCAAAAATCCGATAATTCCAAGGAACCAAGCTTTTCACCTCGATGAAACAGCGGAAATTTTGAAAAGTTCAAGGTCTTCTGATGAACTACAAAAACATTTTTTGCGTATTTTCGCACTAAACTTGTAGTGATTACCCTACAAAACCATCTCCTTGCAGAGCTGAGTTTTGCTCTTGAAGAAGTGAGAAAAATGCAAGTACTACGATTTTTTGAAACAGCTTGTAACTCATGGGAATTGCTAGAAAATACTGGACGTGTAGATTGAAAGAGTCTCCGAGCGTTTGAAAATTTGCCAATTGGATTTGAAAAAAATTGATCAAGAAATATGTCTCCTTCAGAAATAAAAATGTCAAAAACCGGGTGTTTCAAAAAAAAACACTCAAACTGATGTAAAAAAGGGTGCGCGGTAGTTCAAATATTTTAAATTTTTCTTTATTCGAGCTACGTTTCATTGTAAGAAGTGGTATAAACATGATTCATGAGAAGCTAAAACTGTATGTTTTTGAAAGCCGCTCGAAATCAGCAGAATACCTCCGTGTACTGCCTTTTTGGGCTAAAAATAAGTGGCACGGTAATAGTGAAACACTTCCTGTCCCCATTAAAAAGCAACAACGCGCATCCGTACAAATCTGTTAACAAGCAGGGGATCGGCGGTATACAATTCATTTCGAACAAGTTGTGCATTGAAGATTATGCATGGATGAGTGGTCGGTCGGGCAGGAGGGGGCGGGGCCAAAGGGGCGGGGCATCCACTGTTCATTTCTTTGTTTGTCAACAAACTTTTCCCTTTTGTTATGAGCCGTCAGTCAGCCGAGTAAGACTACTGCGCAACATTATGATTTACAATGGATTTCTGGGCGGCCCGAACATAGGTTAATTATGATTTAGGACAGAAAATTACATTTCTCACCGTGAATCGCCTAGGAAGGTTATGTTTTTCACTATTATTTTGGATTAGGGAAGTTCAGTCCTTGAGAAAATTATAATTCGGGGCAGAAAATTACAAAAATCGCCGCCGGTGTTTTATTTATTGAAATGGTTGGATTTAGGTAAAGTTTGATAAGTACTAGGAAATCGCAAGATTTTAATACGATTAACATGGGGATGCTACCAAGAACCCACGAAGTAGTAAGGTCTGACTGGGTCCAAGGGTTTTCAAATACGCTGAAGATGATAGACTCGGTGTCAAAAACTGCTATGTCGTAAGTGACCATTTGATGAACAGAGATTAACTATAGGTTAGGGCGATCGTATGCGAGGTAAACTTCAAGAAACATATAAGAAGTACTAGAAAATAACTATTAGATGATGGACCATCCACGATGATAATGTTCTCATTGCTCAAAATTATTTTGTCTTCTTCTGAAACCAAAAAACAAAACAAATAGATAAAAAGAAAGAGGGAGAGAGAATAAAAAACTTAATAATACTCGTTCAGACCACCCAAAATGAAAATGTTTTCCCTCAAAAAACTGTTTTTTCTTTTAAAAAAACAGAATGTGGGAGAGATATGTAGATATAGAAAGAGTGTGAAAGAGAAGGAGAGAAGTCTTGGGACTTAATTTGAATCACATTCAGTTGTCGTTCGTCGGAGGAGGGAGGGTGAGGGGTGCCCCGGCTATCTTTCTTTCCATTTCTTCTTTCCTCTAACCATCCAGCTGATGTCTGGGTCTCTCACTTTTCCTCACTCTCTCATCTCCCTCTAAAACTTCCGTCTCACCACACTTCTACAACTACATGTACAGCGCTTTATGAAAGCTGGTTTTCGTGTCAATCAGCTGGCGGGAAATTGCAAAAATGACGGGCAGGACCGAACCTTGAGTCGGAGAATTAAGAATTCAATCACATCTTTCTGCCGAAAAAAACAAAAATGACACTTGCCGGAGAGAAAGTTCGTAAGAACATGAAAAAGCAAAAATGGGGAGGTGGCGTCGTTCCAGAGTGGAAAACTCATGAAAATACCAGAAGTAAACATAACCACGACACTGGAAAAAAGCTAAAACAATATAAAGATGTCAGTTTGGAGTAAAAACCATCAGATACCTACAGGAAAAAAAAAACAAAAATAGGTGGTGGGATCGATCCACTGTGATAAATCCTGAAAACTTTCCGAGAACCACAACACCACCCTATAAAAACATAAAAGAGAGAGAGAGAGAGAATTGAAACTACCACAACTTCACAAAAAAGCAAAAACGGAGGAGGTGGAATTGATTCAGAGTGAAACGATCTTGATACCATATGAAAAAGCAAAAAAAGGTAGTGGGATCGATCCCGCGTGTGAAACCTTGGAAACTTCAAGAAAACCACAACACCACTTCTCCGGAAAAGGCCTCGAAGTTGTGTACAAAAAAGTGGGCAACACGTTGTTGTTGTGGGCATCCTGTTTGTTGTGACCGTCCGTTCCTTGCACTGAATGGAGATCGTTGAATCATAACAAAATGTGTGTGAAAAACTTTGTTTTTTTTTCTAAAAAATGGACTCTCAAACGATCAACAAGCACATTTTCACGATAAAATGAAGTTATCACAATAGAAAACATCGTGGGTGGTCCCACCTTTAAACCAGCTTTGGATACGTTTCAACAGAATGTGAAATTTTCAACAAAACCTAATGGCTTGATTGGACCTTCTAATTGTCGTATTCTTGACCTTAAACTTTGTGGGTTCTACATTGTTTACAAAGTTACCATGATTGTTAACACACTGGGTGGTCCCACTTTTGAATCAGCTTTATATGTTTCAAAAAAAACATGATAGTTTTAAAACAAGTGGAACTACATTTAAAATTTTTTTTGAAAATTGACGATTCTCATGGCTCTTTCTTGATGTTTCGATATAACTACAGTGAGATGGAGATGAGAGGGAGGTCGAAATTCACGAAGGATGTAATACAAAGTAAACACGGGTTGAGAGTGCGAACAAGAGAGCATGTTCAAACATGTTCAGACGTGTCAAAGGGTCTTAGAATAACAACACCAGAAATAATAATAATAATTCGAAGGAACAACAAAGGCGCGAAAAGGGCTTTCAAACAACCCAAAGCATGAATGATCGGTTGAGTGACCCCGATCGACATTTTATACAGTCACAACTCAGTTTCTTCCGTACTCAAAGAAAAGCAGTTGCGTACAAGACGAAAAAGTCCTGAAAACTAGTTTAATCCAATATAATTTGTTCATTCGGTTTTTGTCAAAATATTCTGGTTTTCAACAAAATTAACTCATTTTGACATGTTGATGGGTACCAGTCAGTTTTTTGTCATACCTTCTAAATTTGCTATGTAATCGTACAAAATGTCAATTTTCAAAACTTGGGTAATTGAACCAAGTGTACGGAAAAGGTGTGAAAGGGCACTCACGACCGAAACCAACGCTCATGAATTATTTATGACCTGAATAGGGAAGACCACTCAAAAAGGCGGAAGGCTACTTTTAGAAGGTTCCGACAGGGAAAGTGAAAAGGTCCAGACATTAAACACCGTGGGTGGTCCAAACATGCGCTTGATACGTTTCCATCAGATGTGATATGCTCTAGGATAACAACTGATTTCAATCTCAATGTAGCTCTCACATGATGTAGGTGATATAGTATCCAATGAAATTGATCACATTTTGTTATAAAAAATGAAAAAAATATCATAAAACAGTAAACACCCTGGGTGGTCCCAGCCTGCACTGGATACGTTTCCATCCGGTGTGATAATTTCGAGAAAAACTAGCGGTTTTCTTGTTTTTTCCTAAACACCGTGGGTGGTCTAACAGAGTTGTTAATACTTTATTATTGAAAATGGCACAAATTCAGAATCATAATGGAAAGCGGGGATATATAACCGTATTGAACACATCGGCTCTCACTTTTCCTGCCGATTGTCTTTATCCTCTCTGAGGCTGTAGTCATTGGACCTGGTGATGGAGTACTTGGAGAAAGACGAAAACGACTTTCTGACCGGAACTTTTGTCTTTTTGACGCCGGTCAAAGAGAATATCAGGTCCAAGAGAAGGATCAGAATCTCCATTATGGTGATCACACTCACACCCATCCACAGTCCGAGTTGGCCACCAAAGTCGGAAAGAAGGTTCGGCAGCTGCAATTTTTTTTTCAATTTTTAAATCTTACTCCGAAACAACCTCATTGGGAAACTAATGGATTACCTTTGTTTGGAAGAACTTTGACCCGCCTGTTTGTCAAAAAAAGAAGAACCTGCTAACTTTAATAGAAGCAAAGTTTTTAGAACTCAAAATAAAGAATATTCGCCACCACGATTTGAGCGTAGTGAATTTTTTTTTCAAAAATCGTCAAATCGTTTTTTTCAAAATGTCAAGCCAAAACGCGCGTAACTGAACCTAAGCCGCAGGCGCACTGGTCTTAATTTGGCAACAAGAAAGGTTTAATGTTTGAGATTTTCTTCTTTGAATGAAAGTTGGAAAAAGTGTTAATAAATCTCTTGAAAAGTACAAAAACGTGCACATAGCTTCCTCTACCTGTAAAAAAAATCTGGCCTCCGTAAATCGGTTACTTAGTACTGTAGCAGTTTCGCCTTGAAACACAGGAACGATTAAGTGATGCGCCTTTAATTTCAATGAACTGTAAGTAAGAATAATAAATTAAATCCACAAAGATCTAACTGTTCGTTGTGAGAGTTACCGTACTTATTCTGCAAAATTGAGATTAGAGCGCGTTTGAAAACGGCCATGCTTTTAGCGATATATGTGATGTGGTTTTGGCAAGCTTCCAAACTCAAATCTCACTCCGTACGCTTCACTTTCAAGAAGTGACTCATAGTTGAGCTGTTCGAAGTACACTTCTACCATTGAGCCCTGCTCCCTGAACGAACATCTTTGTATGCGGTGCGGTCGCGTCGCCTACCGTTTGTAGTTGAGGCAGTGATGGGCGGCCATTCCATGAGGACATCCGGATAGGTCGCCGGCGACTGCTGGCCATCTGGATGCCGAATAGGAGACTGAGAAGACTTGTTGCCTGCAAAGTGACTTTTTGGGAACACTCCGTCCGATCTGGCAAGCTGGGCTATCTTGACTTGGATGAGTACTTGGGTCGTGAGTGGACAGGGAAAATGCAAAAAGGAGGCATTACCGAAGTGGCGTTGCAAAATTGTTTACCCTACCCCGTGGGAGAGGGAGAGACAGCCCCCCACGAACATAGGCACCATTTGTCTATGTAAGTTTACTCCTTTCCTCGCGAGAGAGTGTGTGAAATAGATAGACACAGGCGCGCGGGGAGAGATTGTGTTGATAGGAGAGGGTGCAGGTTACGTTTTGCAAGTTACCCTTCACCCCATCCGATCTGGCAGGTGGGAACACTTTGACATGGACAAGCATTTGGATCAAACTCACTGGCAAGGTTGTTTACAAGAACATGACTTCTGTGTGATCGCGTGTTGCATTTCACTCTTGATGCATTCTCGTTTCACAGGATCGTCGACCGGACAATTCTTCGAATTCTGGAATGGAGGGAACCGAGGATCTCCACACCCACACTTCAGCGAGAGATGCTTCTGGAAGAAAACTGATAATAAAAACAGTTCTCATTGTTTTTGACCAAATCTGCCACCTCTTGATAGATTCACTCGTGTTACTAAAAACTCTGTTTGTTGTCATCCGGAATTGAACCAAAGACTAACCCTTCCCAATGTATCTAGAGGTCACAGATCGGACATTCCACTCCCAAAGATAACCCGAACTCACCTGAACACAACTCCTCTGACACCCCTCGGTACTGTAATTCTTGGTCACATAAATAAAGTCGTCATTTTTGCCGTCTTGGACGCAATCTCCATACGGCGCTGGGAGTCTTTCCATCGATTTGAGTTTGATTCCGAAACTCGAGACAAAGCCGGTGGGGGCAGAGAAGCCGCCCGTGTCCGGAAATGGCTGCTCGTCGTGTGCGTGGACGGTCAGTCGGACCTAAGGGTAACATATGAGACAATTGTACGTAAATTGTTACCCCTGCTGCTTCTGTCGTTGGTAGATATTCGGTTACATTGACGAACACTTCCAGTCGGAGACCTTGAATTTCCTATCTCTCTCTCTCTCTCTCTCTCTCTCTCTCTCTCTCTCTCTCTCTCTCTCTCTCTCTCTCTCTTTCTTTCTTTCTTTCTCTCTCTCTCTCTTTCTCTCTCTCTCTCTCTCCCCTCTCTCTCTCTCTCTCTCTCTCTCTCTCTCTCTCTCTCTCTCTCTCTCTCTTCTCTTTCTCTTTCTCTTTCTCTTTCTCTTTCTCTTTCTCTCTCTCTCTCTCTCTCTCTCTCTCTCTCTCTCTCTCTCTATCTCTCTCTCTCTCTCTCTCTCTCTCTCTCTCTCTCTCTCTCTCTCTCTCTCTCTCTCTCTCTCTCTCTCTCTCTCTCTTTCTTTCTTTCTTTCTCTTTCTCACCATAAGACGGTCCTGCTCTTTCACTAGTCATATTCTCATTCGAACTGGCAACAAAAGTGAAACAAGCTCCAAAAGTCGGATCCAGATATGCGATGAAGTCACTGAAAGATGTAGATGTTTCACGTAAACATGGCCAGTCACTCACTCATGAACGTTGCACTCTTTCCCGTTGAATGAGCATTTGAGAATAAAGTCCGACTTGTTGTAGGATATTCTCCATTTGTCTTCTTCTGTCAGAGCATCGACTGCGAAGATTATGTTCTCCATGGCTTTTGCGCGTAGAGCTATACGATCTTTGACTCCCTGAAATAATTTTTTACATTTTCTGAAACGCAACCTATCACTACAAAGATTTGGTTATAAAATTTTCGATTTTTGAAATTACTTTTTTTTTCTTTGATTGTCCGAAAAAATTGGAACACTTCATGACAAACCTAGAAGTGGTTTTCAACCCCATCCTGTTTTCAGAATTGGAAAGTCAGAAAAAAAATCATCATGTTTCATACAAGTACCAAACTCCGGCACTCCCCGAAAAATAATACCGTATACCCATAAGCCTTCTCTCTTTCTTGCGTTTTCTTCACTACTGGTGAAGGTGTTGTAGTCGGCATTATGTCCCAGAATTTAACCAGTCGATCGTCTGAAATTGGTTTGATTACACCTTTTGAACTTTTCTCAAGGAAAAATCGTTCGAAGCACTCTTGAATCGGATCGACAACTGTTTTTTCAACTATTTTTGTATTTTCCCGGTTCGCGATAAACCCAAATGCTCGTCAAAGTCATGACGACTAAGTTTGTCAGGTAAATATCATAACCCAAACCCCTGTAGAGTAATAGACCTTTATTACCGGTTCACATATCTAGCAAAAAGTCTGACCGATTTCAAACGCGCGCCAGTCGCGTTGTTGTAAAATGAGAACGGTACACATAGCTTTCTCTACCTGTAAAAAAATCTGGCCTCCGTAAATCGGTTACTTAGTACTGTAGCAGTTTCTCCTTGAAACACAAGAACGATTAAGTGATGCGCCTTTAATTTCAATGAACTGTGAGTAAGAATAATAAATTAAATCCACAAAGATCTAACTGTTCGTTGTGAGAGTCCCGACCCTAGGGTAGGCCTACCGTACTCATTCTGCAAAATTGAGATTAGAGCGCGTTTGAAAACGGCCATGCTTCTAGCGATATATGTGCGGTAGGGTCGGGACTCTCGCAACGAACCGTTAGATCTTTGTGGATTTAAGTTATTTTTTATTTTCAGTCCAGTCTGAAATTAAAGACTCATTACGTAAATTGTTCTTGTAGTTCAAGGCGAAACTGCTACGGTACTAATTACCCGATTTACGGAGATCAGACTTTTTTACAGGTAGAGGAAGCTATGTACGGTCAGAACTATCCATTCGAATCTTTATCTGACATTTCCAGTGAACTCACCCAACGTAGAGTTAGTGGTGTCTGGAGGGTCAACCCTGACGCACATGTGGATCGGTTTTGCACAGAGACACGAGTTTTTTGCCTTTTTCGGTTTGCTCGTGTAAGTGCAGTCTCCGAATGTGTTGCACTTTCCACACTTTCTTTCCTCCCAAAATTCTTCTGGATAACACGGCCAGACTTGGTCGTTTTTCTTGTTGAAGAAGCAGAGGCATGTTGTGTTGCCGTCCTGTCAATATTTTATTAAGAAGTTCGAATGAAAGTTCGTTTTGTGTAACGCGATGAAAAGGGGCGAGGTTTCTTCATGATCTTTCTTGTTTGTGGTTTTTTGAAGTATTTTCGAACAGAAATCGTTTTGAAGGCTTCTTGTGAAAAATCCATTATTTCTGATTCAAAACCGTTCGGATGGTGTAACACTCAAAAAGTGGGCGGAGTCACAGAGGCAGACTATTGGTTAGCACAAATGAACATCATTTTCTGTCCGGGTTTGTCAACGAATCAAAAAATTTCACAGTTTGATAGTAGTTTGTTTGATACCGCGCTAGAAAAGTGGGCGGAGTCACAGCCATCAATTATTGGCTAATAGTTACATCACCTTCTCCTTATTCGCTGAGCAGTCCTGCGGAGTTTTGCAATCGCAGAACGAATAAATGGCCAAGAGCCCATCATATCTGCTGAGCATTTTTTCATGAACTCTGGGCTGCCCTCGCTTGTCTCTCTTCTGAAAATGATCGATTGTTTCCGACGAACGGAATAAGAACTTTTGATGGACCAGAGTCCAACTTGAAAACTAGAAAAACGCTCGCCGACCTTCCGCGGGTTTGTTTCTTGTTTTTTAAAACAGTGACTGGAAGTCATTGAAATTCGATTTTTTGCTTTTTTTTAAAAATATTTCCTCAGTTCCAAATGAAACTTCTAAAACTCAATGAAAACTTCCATTTTGAAAGTAACCAACCAAACCTTTCACTTTTGGGTTTGAAAATAACGGAAAATTTTGCAACGGTCTCTGCAATTCTAGTGAATCGTTTATGACCTTCGAAATTGAAGAAATACAGTTTTTCTGAGATTTGAAGAAAACAGTCAGTTTTGACCTCCTTGCGGAACCCGCGGATGGTCGGCGAGTGCTTAACGAATAAAACTTACCGCGATCGCGTCAACCTTCTTCATAGCGAAGCAATTTTGGTCTCTGTCGCATAGGCATTCTTGATCTCCATTATCGTCAAGTTCGCATCTGAAATATCTTTTTTTTTTTGAAGATTTTAATAATTCTAGGCTGACCTCGAATACCAGTCACAGTTGGAGCACTTTTCTATGCTCAGCTCTTCCTTTTTTGAGCAGAACGAAGGAGTGTTGTCATTTTTCGCTTTTGGATGGATACATGCTCGAGTTCCGTTGGAGACCATGTCCAGAGGCCATTTCAATGTCATCTGAAATACCTTTCAGTATGCAATCCGTGCACAGTTCTCAAGGATGAAACGCAAGCGATACTCAGTTCTCAAGAAGAAGATGCAATTCGTACACAGTTCTCATGGGTAGAATGCAATTGGTGCGCGCTTTTCAAATAAGGAATGCAATTAGTGCACAGTTTTTAGGTTAAATATGCAATTCTTGAAGAAAGTTCTTTCTCTGAGCAGTATTTTGAAACAAAAATCCCCAGCTTGCCTGAAATGCAACCTGTGCACAGCCCCCAAGCTCCGCCCATTTTCCTCACCTTGACATCTTCTTCGATGCACATGTCTTCGAAACATCTGCACACTGTGAGGCTCCTGTCCCATCTACAAACTTCACGTCTCCAATGTGGATGACAGTTCCAATACAACTCTGATCCCGTGAAGTGGGCACAAGTCTGAAAGTTCGTTTTTTGGAACGCTTGGAAAAGTGGGCGGAGTGTCGGTCCTCCCATAACTATGTGTTTGCAATATTTCTGGTCTTGCGTCAGTTTTCATATGGCTTTTAGTATTGTTGATTCTAACAATGAGAAACACCCAAAATATTCAATTTTGACCCGCTCACGCGTCGCGGCTTTGCATAGCGGTCGAAAACTCACACACTGAAGATATCCATCCTTATGTGCTGAATAATACCCATCAGTCTCACTACAAGGCACATCGATCGCCACCATCTTGCTTTCGGACCGTTTCCTTCGTACATGGAAACTGTCCTCGCTCTTGTCGATGGCCAATTCGAAGGCTTCGAGCTGAAAGAACCAAGTGGGCGTGTCAAGCCCCGCCTCCTTACCGCGTTCCGAATTGTGGATATTTGACGAGCTGCAGAGTTCTTGTACGCGTTGATGTTGCACACAGTGACTGCTGGGAATTTGATCTGCTCGAATTTGATCTCGACACCGACAATTATGTCGTTCCTGCAATGGGAGAAAATGAGGACGGCGAAACCCGCGGCGGGTCGGCGATTCGAAAACAACAGACCTCAAAAACCGAAGTATAATTAAATAAGCTTGATATCCGAAAGCTAGTAGACATGTCATAAACAAGAGTAACCATAAGGTCCTTCGAAGTCCTAACGACACATATGCACGTGGAATACCGTGGGCACTGAAAAAAAAACAAAAATAAATGTTTGCAGGCCGGATCCGAACCTACCTCGTATGCTCGGCGAAATCTATGAGGTCGTCTTCGAGGGCTCTTTTCAACTTTTGGAGTTTCATTGCTGGAGTTGGAGAAGGTTTGAACGATGCGAGTATTCGTTTTTAAAGGAAAATTGAACTAGAGAAATCAAAAAAAAATTAATTTTTCATGAATTGAGAAACTTGTAAAATTCGTTTTTCAAACCGGGAAAGATGAGAAAAAGCTATGAAAAGTCTAAGAAAAGTTTATATTTTGGTGAAAATAGGGAGGAAACCTGTCCAGTGATAGAAGAAACCACTATGAGGAAAAATACAAAGATTAATATTTGAACAAAACCATCGTGAGAGAAAGTCATATTTAAAGAACAACCAATGGAAAATGATTTTTAGAAGAAGAAACGCAAAAATCAGACAGAAACAAAGAAACCTAGAGGTAAGTGCATGCAAGTTGCTAATTCTGCATTCATGAATTGAACCAGAGAATTCTTGGAATGACATTCACTAGATTGGTGACCTGACCTTGAGCATGGCGTCGTTTTTGGTGACCTGCGAGGTCAGTGTTTGAGACAGAGAGAGACAGAGAGAGAGAGAGAGAGAGAGAGAGAGAGAGAGAGAGAGAGAGAGAGAGAGAGAGAGAGAGAGAGAGAAAGAAAGAGAGAGAGAGAGAGAGAGAGAGAGAGAGAAAGAGAGAGAGATAGCGAGACAGAGAGAGAGAGAGAGAGAGAGAGAGAGAGAGAGAGAGAGAGAGAGAGAGAGAGAGAGAGAGAGAGAGAGAGAGAGAGAGAGAGAGAGAGAGAGAGAGAGAGAGAGAGAGAGAGAGAGAGAGAGAGAGAGAGAGAGAAAGAGAGAGAGAGATAGCGAGACAGAGAGAGAGAGAGAGAGAGAGAGAGAGAGAGAGAGAGAGAGAGAAAGGATGAAAGAGAAAGAGAAAGAGAGAGAGAAAGAGAGAGAGAGAGAGAGAGAGAGAGAGAGAGAGAGAGAGAGAGAGAGAGAGAGAGAGAGAGAAATTTGAATTTTTAGCAGTTCTTCCTTATCTACCGTACTCCCAAGTTCTGGAAGATGTACAGATGATAGATTCTAACAAAAGGACGAATCCTTCGAAACGAACAGAACAGCAACATGAGCCACTAAACACTCAACTATTTCATGTTGACTGGCGGATCAACGTCTTCTGGAAAGGCTTAGAAGAGAAAAAGATGAAAAAGTGTCCAAGTTTCGGTTCTATTGTTGTTGTTTTCAACTCCGATTGTCGTCTGGAAATGACTTTCAAGGTGCACAAACAAGAAGATATGCATTTATGATGATGATGGTGATGATGATTGCAAGTACTTGAACCAAATGTGACAGTCCTCCTGCTATACACTTTGTCTGCTTGCTAGAAAAAATATCAAGTAATTGAGCTATGCTGTTCTCAAATCTATTCCTGGTTCGATTACCCAAGTTTGAGGTAGTTTAAGAAACTTGGAAAAGGGCCTTTTGAGAAATTTTTTCTCGTGAAAAAATGTTTTTGAAAAGCGAAGTTAAAAATTCAAAACCATTTTTAGAGAGAAAAATGCAGATTTTAGAAGTTTTCACATTCTGATAAGAGCAATAAAAACCGTACAAATCTCGCAGGATGGAGGTAAGAAGTTGCAGGAGACACGATTTTATGAAACATAAAACAAGAAAGGGAAATAGATCTTTCTCCCATACGTTTGTATGCCTATAATTGGTTCCTCAGGCCCTCGGCTCTGGCGTGTTGAAACGTTTTGATGGAGAGGGCAGCGAGAAGACTTGAGGGAATTCCTTTTTGCCAAAGGTCAGTTATTCTTTTAACTCATTCACCTACACTCTATAATTCAAATGTTACTGTACATGTAAGACATATCCTGAAAGTGGTAAGGCCGTTTATGTAAGACACAGCCATGTCTGACATGTACTGTGACAATTCATAGTGAAAAAACATTCGGTGTCTGTATAGATCCAACCGTAATTTTTAAAAAGTTACTAATTGGACACCGTTTCCAAAAATGACGTGAAACTTTATTTCGAGGCGGGAATTCAAAATGATCGGTAAATGTTAGTCCTAGCCTCTGGTTACTGTATCGAGAAGGGAATAAAAACGTGAAGACGTGAAACTTTATTTCGAGGCGGCAGTTCAAAATGCTCAGTAAATGTTAGTCCTCGCCTTTGGTTACTGTATTGAGAAGTGAACAAACTCTTTTAAAGTGCGTTTACCGCAGTACGTGTTCTGTCAGGTTGAAAAAGATGAAAATAATATTTATTGTTCGAAAAATAAAGTTTAATGCTTGCGTCTGAGTCTTCTCTCAGGACATGGACAGTACTCGGCATCGGCTCCGACGGCTCCTTGTGGTCCTCCCTGTCCTGGGTTTCCATCCAATCCGTTAAATCCATCCTTTCCAGGCTGTCCTGTTGGTCCTTGGGCTCCTTGTTCTCCATCCTCTCCTGGGTTTCCTGGGTTTCCAGCCTCTCCGCGTGGTCCAGCGAGTCCTGGTCTTCCTGGCATTCCTGGCATTCCTTTACCAGTGAGACCGTCACGTCCTGGTGGTCCTGGCTGTCCTGGCTGTCCGTCCTGTCCTGGTTGTCCTTGGTCTCCAATCTCTCCGACGACTCCTGGTTCACCGTCCTTTCCTGGCGCTCCACGCTTTCCTGGCTCTCCTGGAAGTCCTTGGAATCCTTCTTGTCCTGGGAGTCCGTCTGGTCCTGGTGGTCCTGCTGGGCACTTGATGCATCCCTTAGGGAAGTCGTTTGGCAGTGGAATGTTGAGTCCTGGAAGTCCTGGTGGTCCGTCCTTTCCGTCTGGTCCAGTTGCTCCTGGCTCTCCTGGGGCTCCTGGGTTTCCAGGTGGTCCTGCTGGGCAGCCTTGGCTTGGGAGTCCACAACCTGAAAGATGTTTTCAGTATTCTATCTCTCTCTCTCTCTCTCTCTCTCTCTCTCTCTCTCTCTCTCTCTCTCTCTCTCTCTCTCTCTCTCTCTCTCTCTCTCAACTTACTGCACTGAGAGTTGCTTCTCTTATGACGTCCGAAGATTCCCCTAACGTACTCCTCAGCAGACTCGATGCTTCCTCTACGCAGGTCCATCATTGTGTCCCACGACTCCTCAGAATATCCCTTCACAGATCCCAACTCTCCCATAACGTCGTCGTACATCTCGTTGATGTCGTTGGTGATCACGATACCGGCCCAAAGGCAGGCGAGTACTGAAGCTGCACCACAGAAGGCACCGAATGTGACGGCGGCTTTCACCATCTGCAAGTGGAACTTGGAAAAGTGCAAAGATAATGGATTTAGTGTGGAGATCGAACTTTGGTGCCTTGAGGATCAATTTAAGAGAGTTTAGAAATAATATTTTTTCTAGCTCTATTGGAATTTCAACCAATTTCAGGTGATATTACATGACAACTTTGTTCAAGTTTCGTGAAAAAACAAAAATAATCGTTTCTGGCAGGAATCGAACTTTCGACACACTTGGTTCAAAAACTTTCTCAAAGAATCAGGATTTTTACGAATTCAGAAAAAGCGAAAACTTAATCTCCACGAATAGTTCGAACTTGTGACTGTGGAGAATTGAAGAAAGACCGTCTATTCTGATTAAATGAAGCATTATTGAAAGCCAAGCAACGGAGAAGCTGAATGATGACATTTGGATTTAGCGTTCGCCGGTTTTCTTATATAATTCGCGCACCACCTGCCCTTATCCAGTCCTCACAGGTTTTTTCGGCAAACCACGAAGGGAAAAAGAACGATAAAGTTGCAATTCCTCTACGGCAATGTTATCCTTAACGTGATTCGCATGACGAAGAGTCTTGTACTTCTTTAAGAAAGATAGAATTCTCGGCTAGAATAACTGCAGAACGAAGTTTCAGAGAGATCATTCGAGACCTAATGCAGTTTGAAGAGAAGGCTATCTGAAGTTATATCAGTCAGAAAAAAAAGTTTTGTTTTCAGATCAGGTCTGAACGTTTCACATATATCGCACATATATCGCTAGAAGCATGGCCGTTTTCAAACGCGCTCTAATCTCAATTTTGCAGAATGAGTACGGTAACTCTCACAACGAACAGTTAGATCTTTGTGGATTTAATTTATTATTCTTACTTACAGTTCATTGAAATTAAAGGCGCATCACTTAATCGTTCCTGTGTTTCAAAGCGAAACTGCTAACCGATTTACGGAGGCCAGATTTTTTTACAGGTAGAGGAAGCTATGTGTATCGCTAGAAGCATGGCCGTTTTTCAAACGCGCTCTAATCTCAATTTTGCAGAATGAGTACGGTAGGCCTACCCTAGGGTCGGGACTCTCACAACGAACAGTCAGATCTTTGTGGATTTGAATTATTATTATTCTTACTTTCAGTCCATGGAAATTGAAGGCGCGTTACTTAAATCGTTCTTGTATTTCGAGGCGAAACTGCTACGGTACTAAGTACCCGATTTACGGAGGCCAGTTTTTTTTTACAGGTAGTGGAATCTATGTGCGTTTTAGATCGTGAGCTACATCTGGCTCACCAAGTTAATCCAATCACCGATAACTCTTTGAAAAAACTTTTTGCACAGGGTTTCTAGAATGAAGATGCTTGTTGGAATTCACTTCAGAAGAGTCAGATCGACTTCAGATGATATAATTCACACTTGTTGTGATTATTTTCGCCTCTGGGTATTTTTCGTGTTTCATTTTTGGTATAAATTGATCCCACAGTTTTGTTTAATAAATAGAAAATTTAGTCAAAATAAAGTTTAGTTCTAAGGATTCCGTAAAGCTGCAAGCGGTCAACTTCAATTCCGAACTGGCCAAAGGAAAACTTGTAAGACTTCTGTTTACTGAACGGAAAAACAACAAATATTTTCATACATAAATATGTATAGTCAACAAGTTTTTCCATTTCCGAAAAGCGTCGCCTATAGTAGCGGTGCCCATCAATTTTCCCCTTAACGACGCTAGGCTAAAAAACTTGTTAAGAAGTTTCTTGGATGAACTCTTGTCTATGGTCTCTCGGCCCAAGTTCGGTTCCCCACTCTAACAATCTTTTGCTTTTTCCGTTCTACCTGGAATCCATTAAAAATTTCAATGCCAAACAAACAACAAATTTAACAAAGGGATTAAAACAAGTATTATCTTTTGGCCAAAGTTGGTCTCTGTGTGTTTCGTTGTGATTATCCTGCGTTTTCGAAATGGTACAAAATTCATTTTGGTTGTCAGAACAGATGGTTGTCTTGAGAATATCCTGAACATATACAAGGGCTGAAACCTAGAGAATAGTGTTTAGTAGATGAAATGATGTTTTTTTCAATGTTAATTATTCATCTTGATTTCAGTTTCCAATTCTATTTGTTTTTGAATATATTTTTTCATTTTACA
Organism: Caenorhabditis parvicauda; assembly: GCA_963978915.1. Classification (NCBI taxonomy): domain Eukaryota; kingdom Metazoa; phylum Nematoda; class Chromadorea; order Rhabditida; family Rhabditidae; genus Caenorhabditis; species Caenorhabditis parvicauda. The sequence goes on from OZ022254.1 coordinate 8,723,647, forward strand.
GTAGTCTTACTCCTTCATTGTATCAGTCTCCAGACTTTACCATACCATCCAACACTGTACTCAAAGTGATATAGAATGGGGTTTTCAATCCATAGTAATAGTCTCAACTTTATCGGATTTAACATTTTCACCAAACGAGAAGATCGACTTCATTCTTGACAGTCCCCTATCCAACCTAAACATGCCACATTCTGACCAGGAAGTACCCATATCGCTATTCGTCCTTGAGTTGCTGGCAGAAATTCTTCGGGAAACTGGTTTCGTGGTCATCAACTTCTCGCAACATGTTCTACTATGGTTACCAAACAATCTCTTGATTGGCTAATTTCATATTCCCCCTTCCTTGTTCCAATTTGCTAATAGAGTTGGGTAAAACTGTAACTATCCTATAGTTCTAATTCACGACAAGATGTCACTACTGTGTTTTAGTACAGTAAACATCGTGTAGTGACTTTGTGACCATTCGGTGCTCCCAATGTGCAATGAAATCGCAACACACACTATTTCTCTCTCTCTCTCTCTCTTATGCATTTTCTGACCAAAGGGCGTCTACAACATCAACAATCGACACCCACACACAAATGTGCATTGTATTTTATCGATGCATAACTATAATGCACTTTTCCCAATGAATTGTGATCCTGCTACACTTTGTCCTTTATTTGGCCTGGACTCTGGTAATTTTGAATCTATTGATCAAGAATTCTAAAAGCGAGCTGGCATATACCCAAGGACTCTTGCCAGTGAGCCGTTTAGATTACTGATCATGTTATTTTTCTTTATACTCACTTGTTCAGCACTGTTCTTGAAGCTTAAGATGGTCTAATTGAAATTTTCAGAATTGAATTCAAATGCTCATTACATAAATTTTAAAAAGCGATAAGAAAATTTTTCTGTGAATCTGATAGAAAAATTACTGATCTGGTTAAGTGTAGCTTGCTGAGGACGTCTCAGAATGTTTTAGGACATCATATGGTACCCTTCCCTAAGCTTACTTAGTGTTTCCTAGGTTAGCATATCCTATACTCTGTTCCAATGAAAAGTGTTCACCTACATTTTTTCAATTTTTTTCAGTTTATACTCAAATGGAGCGAGTTAATCTCCAGAAGTTCTAAGAAAATTATAAGACAATGCTGTATACCAAGTTTCATATTGATCGGCTTGCTTATTGAAAAAATAGAAACAAAAACGTCAAAAGCGCCATTTTTGAGATTTTGATTTTTCTTTTAAAAATCGATTTCACTTCAATATAGAGCAAGATATCAAAGGGAAAATCATTCATTTGGTCAAACTGAATTGTTCTGAACTGATTCAGTCTTGATAGTTAATGGAATCAGTTCGTTCTGACACCTAAAGAAGCAAAAGCGAGTTTTTTCGAGAAAAACGATTTTTGAGCTCTAAATTTGTTTTGAGTTGATTTGAATGAAGTGAATCATTGTTTTACAAGTTTTTCTTCCAAATGGACCAAAGAGAACATCTCGAATAATTCAAGATATAAGTTTTGCTTTACGCGTAAATCACTCTTCCTCCTTCAGAAGAGTGTATGACGACGTTATCCAGCTCCTAGTTGGAACACTTTTCAATATAATGTTCTAAAAACATGAAATAGTTTTCTTACATCACATGAGTGTACTTTGACATACCTTCGCTATGAAAAAATGTCATAATAGAATACCTATGTTGTATGAGTGCTTCCACTTTGCTTTATAACACTCAACACGATCCAATTTTACTGAAATCACTCTAACTAAGCTCTGAACCAAAAGAAAAAAACATATTTCAATCGTTTCGACTTCAATAATGTTTTCAAAAAACTTGGAATCATTCTTGAAATCGAAATGTTGGAGAAGCCACATGTTGGTAATCTATCATGTGTTTTATCGCTTGTATAATTCAGTACTTCTAGCGTTCATCCCAATCAAAGTTCACTAGCAACAATTTCACAAGGTTGTTTTCTGTTTTTCTACAAATTTAGAACAGTTGATTCCATCTGTTCGGAAAGTTTTGTTGTCATACACTCTTCTAAAGTAGAGAGAGTGATTTTCGCGTACAGCAAAACTTATATTCTGAATGAGTCGAGATGCTCTCTTTGGTCCAATTAGATGAAAAACTTGTGAAACAATAATTCTGTTCATTCAAATTACCTCAAAACAAAATTAGAGCTCAAAAATAGTTTTTCTCGAAAAAGCTCGCTTTTGCCTCTTTCGGTGTCAGAACAAACTGATTCCATTAACTATCAAGACTGAATCAGTTCAGAACAATCTATTTTGACCAAATAAATGATTTCCTCTTTGATATCTTGCTCTATATTGAAGTGAAATCGGTTTTTAAAAGAAAAATCAAAATCTCAAAAATGGCGCTTTTGACGTTTTTGTTTCTATTTTTTCAATAAGCAAGCCGATCAATATGAAACTTGGTATACAACATTGTTTTATAATTTTCGTAAAAACTACTGAAGATTTATTTGCTCCATTTGAGTATAAACTGAAAAAAATTGAAAACGTGTAGGTGAACACTTCTCATTGAAACAGAGTATATTGTATATAAGGCGTTCTCAGGGTGTCTTAGGGTACTGTACGATATTCTAGGATGTATCGAAGTGTTCCAGGCATTTCCTAGGCTATGTTAGTGTGTGCTTCAACTACAAAAATCAACAATACACATACGGTTGAAATCTTGTGATGGGTACTGTAAAGGAAAAACCATCACCAATTTTGTTTTCCTTTTGTGAAGACACACTATTCCACCAGCGCTTACAGATTGTTGTGACGTAGGCAATTGCTCATCGATTTTTGCTTACATTTGACTGAATGAGCATGGAAAATGATAGCAAGGGACGATTTATTTTCTTCTTTGGTCATTTCACACAGGACAGACAGAAAGATATGAGTATTAGGTACCTTTTTCATAGACTTGATGTGACCGAATGATGCTCATTTGATGAATTCAATGGCCTAGTGTGTTTATGGCATACTTGTGACCCTGACCTCCCGGGTTCAAGTCTCAAGTGGCTGTTTTTCTCAAAGATCAAGAATTCTTTGGGTGCCAGACATTTGGTATTCTGTTGTTTAGATAACAACGACCAGATGTTGTTTCTTTCTACTTAAGTTTCATTAGTTTTGTCATGTCATCTTTCTCTCTGTGGTTATCTGTCTCTATGCCTTTCTCTCTCTCTCTCTCTCTCTCTCTCTCTCTCTCTCTCTCTCTCTCTCTATCTCTTTCTCTTTCATCCTTTCTCTCTCTCTCTCTCTCTCTCTTCGTCCAAAAAACACTTCCTCTTGATCTATCGACAACATCAAAATGTCAGACAGTTGTTTCTCGGTTGCCCTTTATCACAACCAACAAACTCTTATTTATAGAAATCGTTGTCTGTTTAAAGTCCGATTTGTTTATGACACACAGACAACTCCGGTTTCAATCAAGGGCTTCTGTCTAGTTTTTGCATTATTTCATCTCCTATTGAAGTCTTTGATTTACATGATGTCGAAACGCAATATCTCAAAAGTTCGGATCCGTCCCATTCATCTTGCCATTCCTACGAGCAATCATTCTCAACTCCATGAGAATCATCTCAAATGTTCGGATTCGGCCCGGAATCACTTACTTTTTTCTCATCACTTTCTCTCTCTCTCTCTCTCTTTCTCTCTCTCTCTCTCTCTCTCTCTCTCTCTCTCTCTCTCTCTCTCTCTCTCTCTTTCTTTCTCTCTCTATCTCTCTCTTTCTCTCTCTCTTTCTCTCTCTCTATCTCTCGCTATCTCTTATTACAATCAAGAAACAAGCCAGTTTGATAGAAGTTTATTCGAAATCGTTTTACCCCGTAGTTGAGAATATCACAAGCTGAAGTCGATGACTGCTCTTGATGTCATTGTTCCCTTCATCATTTTCTCATATACGAGTGGCACGTCTTCCAGTTTGATTATTTCGATTGGGATCTGTAAGAAAATATGTCGTTACTCTTGGACATAAACATATTCTCTTTGCTTCTAGCGCATGTTCAGTTGATAGTGAACGGAATGAGAGCGGAATTTGAAAGATGAATCGCGTCCGCACTCTTCCGCGTGGCAACGATCACCGCATTTCTTCTTATATCTAGTGAAAACTCACATCTACAACACCTCTGGTAACAAAGTCCATGGCTTCATCGGCGTCGAGTCGATTTCCGACGATGGATCCTTTGACGGTGATGGCGTTGAAGACAAAAGGGGTCGAATCGAATGAGACGGTCGGGTCTTTTGGGAGTCCTACTAACACTACTGTTCCTTGCTTCCTAACATATTCTATTGCTTGTTCTACTGGTTTTCTAGCATTTGCCAGACTGATCACTCCGTGTGGGCCTCCATCGGTTTGCTGAAATATCGATTTTATTGATTTTCTAATCGTTCAGTTTGATACGATCTATGACAGATCAATTTTGTTTAACTAGGCTCGTTTCACCAGTTTCAAAAATGTGAGTGAGAGTAGCTTGAGTTAGATCGATTTTGTTGATTTTTCTAATCGTACAGTGTGATACGAACTATAACAGATGAATTTTGTTTAACTAGGCTCTTTTCACCAATTTCAAAAATGAAAGTGAGAGTAGCTTGAGTTAGACCGATTTTGTTGATTTTCGGATTGTTCGAGATTATATTAAAACAAGAATACCGTAGTCTTCAAAAGTCACAATTTCTGGCAGTGTTTCACGAAAAGCAGGCCACTCACCTTCAAGATATAGTCTACAATGTCTCCATCTTGGAAACCATCAATGAAGAACTCTGCTCCCATTTTCTTGCAGTGTTCTTCTTTGCTTGGATGGTCGATGGCGATAACCCTCATGCCCATTGCTTTGGCGTATTGGATGGCGAGAGATCCGAGGCCACCTCCGGCACCATTCATCGCGATCAGTTGACCCGGTTCCACATTGGACTCTTTCAGCGCTTTGTAAACTGTTACACCCTGTAAATTTTTTTTTTGAAAGATTGCTGGATATTAAATGAACAAGTGTTTTTTCGACAATTTTGGGATACTTTTTGTTGAAATTGGTTTTCTAACTGTTTAATTTAGAAAAAACTGCATTTTGGAAGAAAATAAGTTTTTTTGATACTGTATCTTGGATGATAATGGCATTTTTACTTTCGATGAGACGTTTAACAAGAAGCAGTGTTACTAAACTGTGTTTTGTGACCGATTTGTGGCCATTTGGTGTCTATCTTCACTCACCGCGCACAGTACTGGTGCAGCCTTGTCCAATGGTGTACTCTTGTCGATCTTGACACCATCTACACCCCTGACTGTCATATATTCCTGGAAAGTTCCATTGGTGCTCATTCCAACCGCAGTTTTATGTGGACAGCACGGCTCGTAACCCTTCTTGCAGAACTCGCAGTTGAGGCAGTTGTGGTTGAAGAGCTGCAAGTAGAGATACCGTAGTCCGGACATAATCATATTCGCTTACCTTAATTCCTACTTTGTCTCCGACTTTCCATCCTTTACAGTCACTTCCTACACTGAGGATTTCACCAGCTCCTGAAAAAACGATTTAGTAGCTCAATTTAACATTGTTAGGACCCTAGAGCATTTTCATGAGGTATTTCTACTCGGTTATTCTATTATGATTTTAAGAAAGGTCTTTCTTTCTATCAGATCTTAGTGTAATGAGAAAGCAAGACTTTTTGGACTGAATTTTCGCTTTTCCACCGGTTTTTGCCCATTAACAACGTTGCATACTGTATCGTGTCACTATTTTCCGAAATTCTTTCCCTATCTCCACAAACCTTCGTGACCACCAACCAGATTTTCCTTGGTCGCATCAGGCATGTTTCCTTGCCAGACGATCATGTCGGTATGGCAGATGCCAGAGTACTGAATCTTCACCAGTAACTCGTCATCTTTTGGTTTTGGAGTAGGCAAATCGACAATCTTCAGTGGGCCTTTGTATTTCTCGAAGAGAAGTCCTTTATGCGTTGTTGGGATTTTTGATCCGCTTAGATTTCTTACTTGTAGGTCGAGTAGCTTTCTGAATGTTAGGAGTTTACTTTGTGGAGATTGTGAGTGATATCTATCTATTTGCATTGAATTCTGTGAGTGATGGCTCCTGAACTTGTCTCGTTGGATTCAACTTTCGACTAATAGCTAAACATTTTCAAAAGTACTATCCATTCTGATCATTTGTTTGCCACAAGTGCACAAACGTCACGAAAATGTTGTTTGTGCCGAGATAACTATGTCCCCCTTGACAGCCCTCGGACGTTTTTACAAGCATTTTGACACGAAAACGCACCTTAAGGCAAACGTCGATCTGGCTGAAAGTACATTGCACGCTGCAGTCGGTGTGATGAGTCTAATCATGATTTTGTGATTGAAATGATTCTCGAAAGGAGCTTTGGTTCCGCCTTTCTGAAACGGATCACGTTTTTGTCACGGAATGGTTGAGGGAAATGAGATGAAAGTGGTGGGAGTTCGCAGAGGAAATGTGTCAACATGAAATCAAAACTACTGAAAGAAATTCTCTCTCATAACTGTACATGTAGCATTCACTATCTCTCTTTCCGCTGACTTAGCAGTCATATTTGTAGTTCCCTTCAGAAAATTGTTCTCTGCTCTGATCGTAACAGTTTTAATGAAGGTCCTCAACAGGTTTAAATCAAGAGATAATACCAAGTCAGATATGTTAAGTACCTTGTTGTAACCAAAAGACAAAAATTATTTGTGAGACAGAAAAAACAAAAATTAAGACTAGGGGATTCGAAACCTGATCCCATGGGGTGTATACTAGCCTTCTATCCACAAAACTATAGCAGCATGAGCAGAAGGTTGCGCTTCCTACTAAATTGAAAAGAACCGAGAGAAAACATAAAAATGAATCCCGGAAAGTTCGAACCTAGGTCTTCTGATGTACAAGATGGTGCATTACCCACGATACTAACGCCAAATAGCCCTTTCTCGAAGAAAAGGCGCTTTCGCACGACTCCAATGGAAAAGATGAAAAGGACAAGAGTGTCGATCGAGATGCAACAAAGTGGCACGAAGTATGCGTGCTGATAAGCGTTGGTAGCGTGCGAGCAATGCTTTGAGACGTGTGTGTTTACACTGGGAAAAAGTAGCTTGTTCTAAAGAACAAAAAGAAGTAAGAAGGATGATAAAACGAATGAATGTTCTCTGCTACAATGTGATCAACAATAGGCTATACTCTGTGATGTGATCCGCTTTCACCCACTATCTGGTTACTTGATGAATATGTTTTTGCGTTGATGTTCTGGAATGTTCTGGGTGATTACGGAAAACATTCCACCAGTGTAAAACTGATCGTTTTTCGAGTGTGCCGCGTGGTTTGTGTAGCGTGTAGTTGCTGGAATCGAGGGAAACCATGGCACTGCCAGAGCTTTATGTGAAGGAATAAGAACTTTTGAGGCCTTCTATATGACGTGGCTGGGTTTTTGCGAATGCTCTGCTCCTTTTTCTTTTAACTCGGATTCCATTGCCTCTGTGGGCGATCAATGATGACAATTGGTTTCTGTACTTTTTTGAGATCATCTCGATCAATGGGTGTGAGGATCTGTGAAATTCTTTAAAAATAAGAAATTAAATATCGAAAAATGTTATAAAAAATTTTCCGATCAAGCTCTATTGATGTCCTGCAACACAAAGTACTGAATATGTGTATTTTCGCTTTTTTCATGAGCTAACCTAGTCGATTAAGCATCATACTGTATCCGTTCAACATGGATGGAACTCCTACCACGCACAGTGTAGTCATTTGCCCTCTTCAGCACGTGATCATCAACAAACCATCCTTCAAGCACGTTGCTTGGTACTTTCGAACGTTGTTTCCTTAGATCTTGACAGTGCAAAGAGCTACCACTCGACCCCTGAGTTCAAAATCACAGTCGACGGTTACTTTGACCACGAAAGTGTGGTGGACATTCTTTCGGGGAGAACTGTTAGATTGCATTTTGTCGTCATACACTTACATGAGATATTAATATCGAAAAGGATTGAATCCTGGAATGGCGTGAGAATCTCTTCCTACATATCGAGGGAAACGTTAGCTCGATTCGTGATGTTGCACATAGCTTGCTCTACCTGTAAAAAAAGTCTGGCCTCCGTAAATCGGGTACTTAGTACCGCAGCAGTTTCGCCTTGAAACACAAGAACGATTTACGTGATGAGCGTTTAATTTCAATGGACTGAAAGTAAGAATAATAATTTAAATCCACAAAGATCTAACTGTTCGTTGTGATAGTCCCGACCCTAGGGTAGGCCTACCGTACTCATTCTGAAAATTGAGATTAGAGTGCGTGAGTTTGAAAACGGCCATGCTTCTAGCGATATATGTGTGTTGTATTTTGTGTAACATACTATTCCTGAGTTACTCGTATTTCATCGTGAAATCGACGTCAAAGATGGTAAATTTATCCTTTCTTGTAAAATAACAATAGCCGAAACTGTCCCAGGTCGGAACATTTTTTCAATCCCTATCCTCGATCAATTGGCATTCAGAAATTTGTCATCTGAACATACTGCAGTATTCGTCACTGTTGTAGTGTATAATTATTAACAATTTAATCATGTTATTACAAAAAAAGTTGGCTAAAACACCACTTACACTCCATCAATTAAATGTGTACAGAGATGTCAAAACTTCGTTGAAAGGGGCCCTGAAACAATCACATCCGACGTTTTTATCGATGCTAATGGATGGTTTTTTTTCTACAAATTCAATGGACTGAAAGACTTAGGGAGGGATTTTAGAAAGTTATCGTTTCAAATGTGATTTTTCAGTTAGAAAAAGAGAAGCTGTGGCCATGTATTGTTAAGGTTACGGTATAAATAACGTGAAACCCTGCAAGAGATTCAATCTTCACGAAATTTCTACTCTTTTTTTTTAAAATTCCAACAACTTTTTCCAACCCATTCAAGGAGCTCCAACTCTCATTTTCTCAGTACTTTCACACTCCGGTATAGCATCGCGACTTTCAATGGTTGGAAAAAGTGCCTAGTTTGATGTTTGGTGTTGTCTCTTTCTAGTCTGCTTAACAGGTGGTCACTTTTTCTTCATTCGGGGTGTTGAACTTTTGTTTCGAATCTTTGCAAGTGGTGCCATCTTGATGATGCTCCAGCTCTGCAGAACGTCGTGGGAGTGACGCACACATCGCAATCTTTGAATTAGTTTAAACTCTTGAAGTTGAAAGATGGTAGAAACCGGAGATTTTTTCAAGTCTTTGTGAGAGGCTTCTTGATACTTTTGTTTGATTCGAGTCCATTTAAACTGAATTTACTCGGGTTTTTTTAAATACCCTGCTCAGGTTCAAATAGTCTGTTTAGTTTTTGTCTTTTTCGGTCTCACTACGAAAGGAATCTCTACATACAATGGAACAGAGGGTCGAGAGTTCATTTATCTACTTTTTTCAAACTAAGAGCTTTGACTCCATTTTTTGCTTCGTTTTCATTCCGTTCTGTTTTTCTATTGGAATCGATCGAGATTGATATCATTTTGAGGTTTAGACCGATTATCTTCTGTTCCCACTTCGACGCTCTTCGATCCAATCCACTTTCACAGGCCCATTTTCTTCTTGGCTCGAAAACACCGGAAGCGTCGATCATATGGTGTCTGGTATGATCCAAACCATTTTCCCGCCACCTGACCGTCTTTTCTTTTCCATTCCATTGTGCCATCTTTCAAAAGAGAGACCAAGCGGTGCTGATAAACAAAATTGTTCGCTGATAATAATGCCCCACGGTTTCTCATGTTTTCTTTTTGTTACTGTGAATTCGGGTACGGTATTCGGAACGGACTTCATTGTAGGATCTCCTCCTTTCTCGTAATTTATCTTCTCTTACTCTGTAATTTGAAAAAAAAATCATGTTGTAAGATTGGAGAAATTCGATTGACCGATTTATAATTTCTTTATAAGACTCCTTTCTGTTCTTATACTTTCACATTCCACATCATTCGATATTTTTTTGAATCTCTGAATTTGTTCCATACACGAGCGTCACACCTTCTTCCAATTTTCTTTGTTCGAAATGTATCGATCCTTCAGTTGCCATATCTTATTCTCTCCCTGTTCATTTTCTCCTTCATACATTCTGAATCTTTACAAAAATCAATAATCCAATCGATAAAAGTCAAGTTTTCAGGAGATGGTGAAGAAGCGCGTCGTCTGGACCAGGATGGACGACATCGCTGAGGTAACTTAAATTTTTTTCCACAAATCGGTTGAATTTCTCACTAACAATGTTTTTTTTCTAATAGTGAGAATCAAGCCCCGGGCATGAGACTATGCGCGTAGAGTCCAAAAACTCATGTCAGACACTCACGAATTGAACTTTTCAACTTTCGCAGACAAAACAACATCATATGACGCAAAACTGCAGACCAAACAAGTCCCCAAAACGTCATTTAAAGGATGCGTACTGAATAACAAATGACCGAGCCATTTTGTACTAAAATTTTACGAAAACATCTTTCTAGACATCGTTCTAATTGCGGTTTTATAGAGTCGTTATTGAGCCGATATTGTAGGTGTATTAGGTCATTTAGCTGTAGACGGACTATGGTAAGTCCTCTCTGCTCCACGGAAGTTGATTTTCTGGCTGATGCACCGTTTCCAATATCGAAGTTATTAGTTTTTTCTTGTTGTGATGAGTTCTCGTACTTTCTTGGTGAATTGGTTCGTCATTGAATATTCAAAAAGATGAAAATTCCGACAGTCACATAATTGTTCGTAGTTATTTATTTCGAATTTTCTCCCAAGTTTTCAAGGCCAAACCAATTCAATAACAAACAGAACTCGCCACGTTTCCTCATATTCTGTCGTCGAAAAGTGGAACGGGCACGTGTTTTGCCACTTCTGATAAAAGTTATCGTTTCTTTGTTTCCTTCTCCATCGTTTTCTGCAGAAGAAAAAAGGAACTTGCGAATGTAATGCATCAAAGATTCGAGTGGTTCCCGTTCTTCGCGGTACATTGCAGAGTCCAATCGACAGTTTTTTTGCGATTTCAGGCTGTTCAAATTTTACCAATAGATTGTCATCTGTCTCTCGGAGCTTGGTAGTCTACATTCTTCAATGGTCGTTGTCACTTTTCTATAACAAGCCCTCTATGAGATTCCGGAATTCTGAATTTGCTTAGATTTCTAGATCAAATATGTCTTCGGTAATGAGTTCCGCGGTACTTTTAGAAAACAAAGGTCGACTGATATTCCTGACTAAGTCAACCGGAAACATTTTCCGACAGCACATGTTGAAAATCGGCCCAGTTGTGAACGAGTACGGTGGATATGATGTCATCCATTCCTAGAAACGGCTTGACTCCGCTCAATGTCCTTTCATACGTTGTACTGGAACGAAACCCTGCAGCACACTTGAAGATTGATTTCGGCTCAGAATGTACATTTTTCATACCGATCATAATCATGCAGAAATGATACATAAGAGTCATGACATCGTATCCAAACTTCAACATTCCCGTGCTTCCCATACCCTTCAGTTTCTGCAGATGAAAGGAAGCTTGCGAATCTAATGAATCGCACCAAAAATAGCCAGAGGGAAGGGAATATTATTAATATCGTCAGAAAGAATGAGACTGAGTGACGCGATCTATCCGATTGAAGGTTTCGATCAACAACACGTAAGCTGTGATTCATCGAAATGTCTGTGAGAGCGAATGATCAATGTCCCATTAAAATATGGACGGTCGTGTTTGCCTGGCAGTATTTATTTTTCTGGAAGTTACCTAAAGGTCACATCCAGTACGAACAACTTCGTAAATGTTGACATAGTCGATAAACAATATTCTCAGAAGTGTTCGTATTCCAGAATAGTTGATTCAACAAGGATCAACGTCTATGTGACGAACCGGGAACAACTTTTATCTTCGACATGTTGAAGAAAAACTATTTTTATTCCTAGATCGGACGAAAAGTTCAAAAACTGAGCCAGATGTAGCTTGAGTGTCGTTCGAAGCGGCATCTAGAGCCTTCTCGATGGACTTCATGATCTTTTCCGCAATTGAAATTCAGAAGATCAGAGATTACGCAAATGAGACTCATTTTATCAGTAAATAACGAATCGTCACTGTCACGAACGGTTCTCGATATGGTCTTGATCAACTGAATGATAAGCATGCTTCCGAATTCGATGAAACTTGATCTTTTTCAAGAAAAATGGTCTCTAGGGCTTCTTATGATGAATTATGTCTATTTCCGAACATGACTCATGTTTTCCAAATTCAGTGGAATCGAACATTTGTCTGGTAAAACGGTGTCTGGAGCTTTTTCTTATAATTTGTCTCCAAATTCAGGCTATGACAAATCTGTGAAACTAGACATTTTCCAGAAAAATCGTCTCTAGTGGTTTTCCAGATGATTTTTGTCTGTTTCCAGAATATGATTCATCTTCTACAATTCATATGAAATCAGATCGTTTTCAGAAAAAAAGGTCCCGAGAGAATTTTTGATCATTGATTTGCACATTTTTCACGGGATGCAATACACCCACTTCCTGGTCAAAAGCTGACTAACACCGACTCTACTAATGATTTTTGCGTCTTGTTCGAATCCGAAAAGGGCCAATTACTCTGACAAATTACGATGTTTGTTTGGATTTGCAGAAAAGATGCTTGGAATTCGTTTGAAGAATACAAACTCGGGATTGGTCGAGATCACTTTTTCCCATTGTTTTTGTGTTTCGGTGACTTTTAAGAGGCTTAGTATCGTCGTTTCGTTGGTTTTGCGTCACAAATGACAGCTCAACAGAATTGACAGTCCCTCAACAATCTTCGAATTTTAGCTCCCATATGTTGTAGAAGCCTCGGTTTTCGTTCTTTTACCGTGAGACGTTCAATTATTTCTTTTTTTTTCTGCACTGAATGAGGAATATATTGTTTTTCGTTAAGTCGACTCTTTAAGTTTAGTACTTTGTATGAAGGCACTCACTGCTCATCACTCCGTATTTGGTAGCTTAGTGACATCGTTTTGTTGTCCTATACGTCACTCTTAAAAGTTTTTGAGAATTAGTTCGAGTGGTGTGATGGACAGTGATATCACAGAGCACCGTACAGGGCAGGAGTTTCGATCCTTGTCTAACAGAATAGCCTGTATTTCTGACCTAGATGCTCATAAGAAGTTGGAAAAATCAGCAGTATTCGTTAAAAGTTCGAGAAATTGGATTCTCTTCGAACTAATGTTAAAAACTGCTCCGATCAGTGAAACTATTTTTAGTCTGAATTAAGTTACAGCAACCTTATCAAGAAGCCTGGATCTTAATATCACGAGATCCGGAGCACTTTCCAATGCTTCATATGCACACTCCAAGAAGCATCCCGTTCGATTTGTGCTCTTTGGTCACAATTCACACGAAAACTCTTCTAATTGCGCCACATCGGATGCAGTTTGCCTCGTGGCAGCAGAGTGATGTCATATATCCTTGGATTCAGTGACGAACGAATGGAGCGAAAATTAGCAGCGGAAAAACACCTATTGGTGTACAGATTAAACAGCATAATCTATGTGAGAATCGTCAGTCAACGGATTACTTCTCAACACACTTCAGAGTTTTGTTTTTTTTTCGGAAGCGTTCTGCACAGCTTCTCCATTGAAGTACTCTGGTCTTTGCAGTCAAGATTCTGAGTTTTAGTTCAGAACTTGTTTTCTCACTACGCATTTGTAGCATAATTCATAGCCCACTCATGTTCTTCGATTGTAGTTATCTCGATGTCGTTCAAGTCTAAGACGCCAAAAAACCAGTTTGATTACGGTATTTTGATATATTTCCCCTTCTTTTCTTTTTGTTGAATTCTTCTGAATTTGAGCGGAATCGGTGGGACCTGTTCAATCTATTTCACATCACGTAGGTTCTGATCAGAACTCATCCTTCGTCAAAATCATTTTTCCGCGTTCCTTCTTTCTCCGAGGTCAAATTTCTTTCTTTTCCACCAATAAATTGCTCATCCGCTCAACTCTGCAGCAGACCAGTATAGCCTACATAAGTCTTTGTTTATAAGCCTGTTAGACCACTGTAGTCAACGTAAAACTAATCTGGCTTACCTTCTGGCCGCACGTCATCTCCGCTAAATTTATACTCGCGTGTTGTTTTTGCCTCAGTCGCTCTTTTCTCTTTTAGTGAAGAGCCGTTGGGCAGAGAGAACGCCCACGCGCGGCATGGAGCCCAGAAGCAGTGACATCATGCCTCTACTGAGTCTTGTTTGTGACCACTAGGCCCTTCTCGCTTCTGGAGTCGCGTGACGTCGACCTTTTACATCTGGATTTCTCACTTTTTACTTTGTTCTTTCTTTCAGACACTGGTTACTTCTTTCGAGCTTAATCGGATTACCGCATTACCAGAATTAACCTTCAACTTGCTCATTATAGAAGATTTTTTTGTTCAGCTCAGTCTATCTTTCTTGATACTTTATACTAATTACATTACCACCTTAAAATGTTACTAATGGTTCAAATATATCTTTGAAACATTCGAACCGGGGTTACTCATACCGTAATCCAGATTAAACGCTTTTTTCAAAGTACCAATTGCCCTTTTTATGACTATTTTATCACCCAATAATGTTCTTTGATATGGAGAAAATTAGAATAGCCAGCAAGATTAATGGCGAGATTTATGTTTCAAAAAAATGTGTGCATAAAAATTGTTGATTGTACCACGATCTTTGGTGTGAACGTGCGACTTCGGAACATCTCACTTTCGACCTCTCCGCAACTTCCGTGTTTGAGATGTAATGCAGACTTTTTATCCGTAAGGGTATCCTGTCACTTCTCGAATTTTCGAGAAGATCTTTATGGCCTAATAAGAAGAGCTTCAAAACTCTCATATAGATGTCGGAATTCTGAATTCCCGTCAGTTTCGTTTTTTCCGAAAATAAAACGTCACATTGACCTTCCCCATGTGGTTATCACATCGAAAAGTCCACGGAACATGATTGTTATGCTTTTCCGGTGTCATCGACGTCAAGCCCCGCCCATTATGCAAATTGTGCATGCGGTTACGTCACAGGCACATTCCTCACTTATTTTCCCTCTAATCAAGTGCTCCCCCACGTGTGGTCGCGCACATTCCACAACACGCTAGAAGCCGAGATAATTTGTAATTAGACGAGACGCAGGCAAGCAGAGAAAAGGGGCGGGGCCAGGAGGCGTTGCCTTCTAGGGATATGAGGATTACTCTCAGTTTTGGCTTGTTTTATTGAACTCTTAACGCAAGTGGTACATGTTGCGAGTATGTATGTGTGAAACCGGTTCCCTCCTTGTTTCATATTCATTGATATTCAAATCGTGAAATAATCCAATTGTGAATTCAGGACATGAGTCGAAGGAAAGACAGAACGACACACCACAGGAAGGTTTGTTTTGCCCTCCTTTTGTTCCATTCAAAGCTGTTTTCAGATGTCTCCTGAACCACGAGAACCTCCAGTCACTCAGGCCGTTCTTGCCGGCGGACAAGTTAGTTTTACTTTTATTCTCAAATTATCATCCGCTATCAACGATAAGCTGTAGGGGTTTTAGTTTTTGGTCAAGCACTATGAAAAATACATCAAAACCTTCGTTTTAGAATCTTAGTGTTCTCGTTGAGTTGACTCTTACGTCAGTTGCCTCTTAAAGTGTGGTACTTTATATGAAGGCACTCACTGCTCATTACTTCCTATTGGGTAGCGTTAGTGACATCGTTTAGTTGTCCTTTACGTCACTCTTGAAAGATTTTTGAGAATTGGTTCAAGTGATGTGGTGAATAATGATCCAGCTAACCACTTAACAGACCTGGAGTACGATCCTTGCGGGATCTCGATATATGGGTTGGAACGTTACTTCGATGTATTTTATTGGGATATTGATGTAATTATATTTCCCAAAGAAATCCAAATCCAAAAAGTCGAAAAACTTGGGGGTTAGACTCATGCCCGTTTCCTAAACAACAAAACCCTTTTATTTATTTAGCTTTCGCTTTTGAATTTAACTTTTGTTTGTCTCTCACACAGGCGGTGTCGTGTTGAATGGCAAAACAGTTCATCCATCATTTCGGGTCATTTGTTTCCGACCAAAGGACTAGACTGAAAATAGAGTGTAGAGAGGGAGGAAGAACATTCTGGAAACTTCGATCTCGCGTCCATTATTCAGTCGAATGAATCATGGTTTTTGCGGGAGATGTGGTTGTTATTGCACGGCACCTGTTACTTCTTATGTAACACGTGTTGGTGTTCATGAACCCAGATGGTCTTCAAAAACAGTATGAATTTTCCAAATTTAGGTGAAACGACTTCGCGCCGTTCTCGATGACGTCATCGAGATCCATGGACGTGGAAACTTCCCGACTATCTCGGTCAGACTGGTCGATATCGTCAACCGCCTCCGGGAGAAACTGACCGAGTCGTGTACACCATGCTGCACCAAACTGAATGGTGGAGCGGCTTCATTCGTCGCATCTTCGCATGATTTTTCATTCGCCGACGTTGATTTGATATTCCCGATGAGTGAAGGAGATGAAGACTCGTTCGAGAAGGTTCGAGCAGCTGTGTTTGACACCATCGAGTCTCTCATGCCGGATTTCGGATTTTTGGCCAAGTTCACCTTCGAGAACCTCAAGGACGCTTATATCCGGAAGATGGTGAAGGTGGCGACAGAAGACGATCGATGGTCTTTGTTCTCGTTGAACAATGACTATGGACGTTGTCTGGAGCTGAAGTTTGTCAACAAGATGCGAAGACAGTTCGAGTGAGTTGCTTCTTTTTTTTTCTTGAAAAAATTTTGTTTTTTACTCGAATATTGCACAATTTTGGCTAATGTAACATATTCGAGCAAATTCATATTATACGATTTCCAGATTCTCCGTTGACTCCTTCCAAATCTGTTTGGATCCAATTCTCGACAACTTCGACTCACCGGAAGAGCCCGAAATCATCATTGAAAGTGTGTTTGGTGACATCAAAGAGGTATCGTAACACATTTTCCTACTGCTTTTAATAACTTTTTGCAGGCAATGAACCATCTCCATTCCCGTTTGATCGACACCACAAAGCCACACGAAATCCGCGGTGGTGGCCTTCTGAAGTATTGTCACCTGTTGATTAGAGGGTACAAGGCAGCCAGGCCAACCAAGTGCAGGCAGCTTGAGAAGTAAGTTTTCACTTGATTAGTGACGCACACTCACTTCTGAACATGTCAGAAGCCCAATCTCTTCCACCTGTTATTGGACGAGATGTTGTATTTGGAGTTTAACAGTCAATTGTTTACATAACTGCACTTTTCTTGACGAATATCATTACGACCGATAAAACTACGAAACAGTAACTTCAACATCAATCCATTGCAGATACATGTGTTCTCGGTTCTTTATCGACTTTCCAAATACCGTAACCCAGGAACAAAAGTTGAAGGGATACCTCGAGAGTCACTTCGGATCGGGTGCATCTTCCGCGTGCAGTGGCTACGAGCAGGTTCGTTAGACATTTGATTAGTCGACACAACGTCATCTGACGTACTTGCAATGCGAGTAGTGCAGCAGCAGAGACCCAGAGTTATCAAGCCGCCCCGGAGGCTGAATAAAGAAGCTCAAATTGAATTTATTTTTAAGCAAAGTATTAGTTTGTGAGTTTCCTAGTTTTTTATAACGAGAAATTAGAAATTAGATCAAATTCAGTCGTATTATGATTACAAAACGGAGTATTTAAAAGTAGAATGCAGTCCGATTTTTGTGAAAAACCGATTTTCACATAAAAACAACTTCGTTGTATATGAAACTTGCCAAAACTTTCTCGAGCTTTGATTTTTGATTCAAAAATACCTCAAACGTTCCGATTTCGCGAATAATTCTGACCTCGTACGTGTTTTTTGAACAACGCACTGACTTATTCATGGTTTTCAGTGGTCCGACACCGACTCTGAAGCATCAACTTCGCACGGAACCGTCATGTCGGCGTCAAGTGGAGCGTCGTCCTCGATTCTGGCCACCAACCAGCTGAAGTACGACTTCTTGATGCTGCTCCATCGCGTCATCAACGAGAGTACCGTCTGCCTCATGAGTCATGAACGTAGAATGACCCTCGCGATGATCGACAGACTTGCATTCCAGGTTAGTGGGAGGGAAAATGAAATGGGTTAGGGTCTAGAATTATGGGGACAGAGAGAGAGAGAAAGGAGTAATAAATTAAAATAAAAGAAAAATAATGAAAATAATTCAGATTTCGATGGGCCAATACACGAACGACGGACGGAATGGAACGTACTTCAACGGTTACACCCCAAGAACTTCCCTCTTCTACCTTCCATCCAACTCATCAGACTGGGTCCCAGTTATTTGAACGAAACTTTCCCACCTTTTAGTAGTTTTTAACTTGATTCGTACCAAACTTTGTGTGTTATAGCGGCCGAATAGTGTACAAAACCCAAAAAGACCATTTATATCGTTTTGTTAAAAAATTTTTGTTTCCTTAACCCGGGCCGGGCCCCAAACTTTTCTCGTCATCCTTTTTGCAAGTATTCAGCGATGGTTTTATTCCGAACGGTTATTCCCCTACACATTACATGCCAATTTATACTCGGGCGGACTCTTCCTTTTCCATACAGAGCAAGATTAGCTTTACAGATGTATACTCAATGAAAAACAATAATAAATAATAAGAATAATAATGTTGAATAAAAGTTTGAAGTTGATGTGTTTTGAAAACAAATGACAAACGAAAACAGAGAAACCACCGGTTAGCAGGTGAAAATAAATTAGTTCAGCGATACTTTTTGAAAAATATGAAACTGTCCTAAGCGTTTTTTGAACAGGATAACTGGTGATTTCGTCTTTTTTTCTACAGAATAAATAAAAATATAAAATAGTGTCGTCAGGTATTGTGTCATGAGTTCCTTACTGTCTGCAGGCATTTTATCTGACGACAATTATTTTTCTTTTCTTTTTTGAAAACTCGGGCATTTAGTAAAACGCACCGAGTGCACTGCACCGCACCGGGTAAATTTTCCACTCGTATTCAGGCTTAGGCTGAACCTAAGCTGGCCCAAACCTAACCTAAGCCTAAAATAGAGATGAACTTTTAACAATGGTAACTTTTAATAGCTTAGGTTCAGCCTAAGCCTGAATACGAATGACCCGGTGCACCCGGTGCAACCCGGTGCAACCGGTGCATTTTACTAAATGCCGAAAACTCGAATTGTTTTTATCCCTTTCAAAGTCTTATTTAGATATGCTCACTCTTGCTCGAATGTTAGTAAGTCGCCGGTTGATTTCTACCTCCCGATTAGCTTGCCTCTCTTCAGAAGCTTCGAAGAAAACCGTCGAAGACTATGCGCAGGTGAAATTTTTCTTTTTATCGAAATGCAAACATTTCCTTGTAGGAGTTACTTCAATCACCTAAAGTTCCGGGAACATTTACTCGTGTGTCTTCAATGTTGAAAATGAAACTTAAAGACGATGGTCTTGATGGAGCACTCAAATCCATTCTCGACCGCGCATCTGCTCAACTCTACTATAATTGTGCAGACAACTACGATTTCGAAAGACTTCGTGAAAAGTTCGGTTTGGGTGACTACATGTCTTCGTGGTACAAGCTAACATTGCTGCATACCTGGATGGTCTTGTTGAGACTACACAATGACTTCGATTCGAAGGCATATCTCAGGTTACAATTTTGTCAACAACCACTCAAATTATTCATCCTTATAGGCTTCAAAGAGGCCTTCTGTCTACCATGTGGCTAGACATCGATGCGAGACTAAAAATAATCAGTGATGAATTAAATCAAGTGACTTTAAATCGTACAATAGAGAGAATGTTTTGATTCAGGTGATGACTAGTGAGAACGACATGAAACACATGCACGGTCTGCACTTGCAAACGTTTTTTGAATATGACGAAGGTATACCGTATAGACTTGCCTTCTATGAGTTTCGATTCAGGATTTCTCAGTGACGATCGGGTTCTGGCGGGAGCTATCTGGAGGTGTCTTTATATGCAAAGAGAAGCGGACCCCATTCACGTTTTGAGGGTCATCACTTATATTCGGTCAGTTTTGAACATAGTTTCATTTCTAAATGGAAAGCTGTCTGTGGTTTTGTGAGTTGTGATAATGAAACGTGTTCTCAACGTCACCGTTTTGGCATTTCAATTTTACAAAAGAGTGGTCGCGGAACTATTCCGTAAATACTGCTGGTATGTTTGATGGTCCAAAGAACAGTAGTAGTTTCTAATTAAGGGTCGAAGTTTAACGTTAAATTTTCAATTTTAGATCGACCGTCGCTTGGCTGGATACCCTAGAAACGAATGATATCCTGGTAAACGGCATCAAAGAATGGAAGCAAGTTGCTCCAGCGAAAAATTGACGTCGCGATGAGTTTATAGAACCTAGAGTAGATTGGCCAACTTTCGGGTACTTTTTCTCCTAATAAAATTGCAAAATACCTCATTTTCTCTCTTTTATCTGCGTTCTGACGCTTTATATCGACTTTTCTTGTCATTTCCCGCCATTTTTGAATCCAATAGATGGCCACTCGCATGAGCGTCATTGCACGAAGGTGCTTCAATTTGTCATCTACTGCCAGAAGTTTGGCAAGAACTGAAAAGGTCGCAGAAGAAATTGGAGCTACAAGGTTTGATTTTTTTTCTTACTGTTGAAATCGAGAAAAAATTAATTTTGATTATTTTTTCAGAAAAAAAATCTGATTGTTTTCAATAACTTCTCCAATTTCAGAGCGCGCCTTCTCTATCAAAGCAAGAAGCGTGGAATCCTTGAGAATGACATCATTTTGGGAGATTTCGCGACAGAAAACCTAGGAACGATGGATAAAAGTCAGCTGACTGCGTATGATAAGGTTTTTTCTGAATTTATTTCTAAAAAATTATTCACTATGTAAAAATTGTAACCTGTCTCAAAGGAAGAACCTAAATACTTTCTTTTCCACCCAGAAATGCTACCTCGCGAAGTCTCAAATCTTAAAAATTAACATTTTTGAACATTTTTGCAGTTATGTATGAAAGCAGTTTTCTATGAACTCTAATCTATAGAGATATATATATATATATATATATATATATATATATATATATAGAAAATCCTTATTTAAAATTGCTTTTCAGTTGATCAACGGAGAACATATGGAATGGGATCTGTTCTACTACCTCTCCGGCAAGAAGTCCCCACCAGAAGACGTTGGTAATTGCGAGGTCTACAAAATGGTTAAGAGTTATGTGGACAAAAAGAGAAATCTGAAGTAATTTTTATTTTTTCTTCTTCAGTAGTGCAATTTTAGTGTTATTTTTTGAACTTGACGGGAGATTTAGCGAATAAATTTTGTTTTTTTGTTGATTTAGCCTTTTCCGTTTGATGGTTCGATTCCATTCATTATCTTCTTGTCTCCTTTGCAGTTCTTATTGTTCTTTTAGATGGTTTTCGACCCCAGAACCTTGGGTCACGATGATGACATCAGCGCGTACAGAGATCAGCGATATTCGGTGAGATTTTATGACTATACCGAGGCAATATGCCTGGTTAAATAGTGGCTCGTTCTGGGTTGGAAACTGATAATTTCCGGTTTCAGGGCTCTATGAGAGACCAAGAAGTGGCATTGAGAACTTCTTCAACTTTATACATTGGGAATTTGTCGTATTATACCAAGGAAGATCAGGTTTGTTCTGAAATTTAATGTGAAAATACTAATAAGTTTCAGGTTTATGAACTTTTCGGACGTTCTGGAGACGTCAGAAGGGTTATCATGGGTTTGGATCGTTTCAAGAAGACCCCGTGTGGATTCTGCTTTGTTGAGTGAGTTTTTGATTCATTTTCGAGTTTTAAAACAAATGAGGCAAGATTCCTGTGCTTTTCACGAAAGTTTATGATATGTTTGTTGACTTCTCGTTTTGATCAAATTTCAAAAAATTTTTTCGATTAAATGGGATCTTTACTCGTATTTAACTAACTGAGCTTATCGTAATTTTTCACTTTTGCTTAAAGAGCATAATTTTAATGAGAATCGCCAGCTTTTGTATAGAAAAACATCTTCATCTAATCTATTTCTCCATTATTTCACAAGAATCTTTAGATATTACACCCGTGAAGACGCGGAAGTCGCACTGCAGAACATCACGAACACGCGGTTGGATGATCGTGTCATCAGATGCGATTGGGACGCTGGATTCGTTGAAGGACGTCAGTACGGACGTGGAAAGCATGGTGGTCAGGTCAGAGATGAGTACAGAAAAGACTATGACCCGGAAAGAGGCGGTTGGAACCGAATGATGAACAACAGAAGTGAGTTTTCATACAGAACAATTAGAATTTTAAAGCTTTGGTCGGAAAAAATCAATTCATTACATTCTTAGTAAATCTTGAAGGATAATTTACGAAGAAGGGGAAATGTTGATATCAATCTAAAAAATTCGGCGTAATTTTTCATATGTTCACGTTCAAAATTGTCGAAAAAAATTGAAACTAGAAAAATCAGTCCAGACAGTAAAAACATTCAAAAATTCTGAATGGGGTGTTCTCAGGATCTGAAGCATTTTTTGATTTTCAATAACTTTGCGATTTCTTGCAATTTTTTAAAAAGTAATCGGGGACTACAGAAGTCAAAACAGAAGTTTTTGCAAAAACTTATCGCATTTTCCAATTTTTGATTTTCAGATGAATCCAATCAACGATGATCTCAGCTGGTCTCTTCCACAATGTATGTTTTAACTTATTTCTGCGTATTTTCTGTTAATCTGCTCTATAAAACTGTTTATTCTGATGAGTTGATATCGAGAAAATCCATGATAATTAGTGACCCATCTTCATTCTTGGCAACCGTCCAAAGTGTGTTTTCCAGAGATTTCCGTAGTACAGACTCGTTTTTCAAGACAACCATCTTATGAGCTCGAAGTTGTTGTCTGAAAAGGTAGAATTCAAAGAATGGTGAACTGATTTTTCATGAATAATAAATTGGGAAGTTTTCAGGAAAAAGGTTTTGAACGAAGATTTTGTAAGTATTTTGGAAGAAATTGTTGAAGTTGTACATGATTGAAAAGTGGTGAGCTTTTTTATTGGATTTTTGGATATCAAAAACGTTTTAAAATATTTTTTAAAACACTAAAAGACAGTTAGACATATTCATGTGACATATCCATACCTTAAAAGTTGTTTTACTTTTCCGAAGCATAAGAAAAACAGGTTGAGTTTGACGAAAGTAATGGCATCAAAACTTGCTAAACTTTTGCCCGCTATAGTCAAACTCGAATAACAATGTTTCATTCAAGTGAAAACATACCGTATACACTTCTGGATGAGATTGTCTTCCACTATTTTCCCGAATCCACGTTGTCGGTATTCTGGCAGCGTGTAGAGGTGACTGCACTGAGCGTGCAGTCCAATCAACTCAAACGAGACTGGTCGGCCGTTGTGGCGAATGACTGTGGAGGGCAGTCGAAGGATCTTCTCACGCTGTTGTAGAATATCCTTGGGTTCTGCGTACTGCCACGTGTCATTGATGAGCCGCGCGTCGGCTTCGGCAGCGTCTCCTGAAGTGTCAGGATTTTTAAAATTTTATTCAAAAAGAATATAGAATTGACGTTACACATATATCGCTAG
>OZ022254.1:8757193-8837193 GCA_963978915.1 Caenorhabditis parvicauda
TGGATATACAACATGGAGTATAAATTATTTCTCTGAAAGTTCCAAAACATCCTCAAAAGTTTTTTCCTCATCATTTCAAAATATCAAAGTATCCGTATTTTCAGAATGAAGAAGATAGAATCAACAACTCTACGTACAAGTGCTAACACAGGTGATTTTTTATTTAAATTTCGTGTACATGTTAATAACTTGACCCTGACTACTCCTAATGTTTCTTCCGGTGAATTTTCATGTGCAGCAAAAAAAATTACGCGATAGAAAAAACTATTTGAACAGATGGATTTTAAATCGAATTCATCAGAACCTTTTTTCTGATATTTTTTCATGAAGAGTTACTTTTTCCATAATATAACTTCTTGAAAGGATGCAAAGTAACAAGTCGCTTGAAAAATTGTTTTCTCAAGTGTCAAGTTTTATTTTTTCAAAAATACATTTACAGAGTGTCCATCTGCTCATCCTCTCATGTCACCGACTTTGAACAGGAGACAAAGTGGTCAAGGGACCCGATAATTTCGGTAATTTTTTAAAAAGCATCTTGATTGTTTACGAATCACGTTGGAGTTCGAACAAAACATAGTAAAAGTTAACTTGCAGGTTGACGGAGCCAGCCCCTCCCTCCTCTCGGTACAAGAGAATGTGAAAACGAAGAGACGGTAGAACAACGGAAAGCTCGAGTAAACAGGTAATTTTTTGCAATATTAGTCAGTAATTCAAAACGTAACAGATAGGCAACATAACGATGAGGATTTACTCACAAGTTTTTGTACGGAACTTGATTTTTTTTTATGTTGAAGCTCCTAAATCACGCTGCGAGGAATCCGACGTTGCTGTCTAATTTTCACTATTGAAAACGCGCGTAATGTCCTAATATCCATCTGCAATCTGCAGTCAATGGTAATGTGCCTTTTTTTGAAGCTTAGGTAAGGTTAAGAAAACAACTTTTGTGGAGGTCCCAGTCTTAGGAACGCATGTAAACTTAGAAAAAAAAAACAACTTCCGCTGAATATTAACTATATTTTTGTCGTGTCTCGCTGCGATGTGATGCAATGTGCGCTAAAGTGGTCTGTAGCATTAAAAAACATTCTCGAATAAGTATTTGATGTTTTTAATTTTAATTTACAAGTTTCAGACTACACACGACAGTATCATTAAAGGAAGAGCCGAACCCGGAGATCAACTATCAGAAATGGCTGGCACACCAATCGGAGAAATACGGAGGGATGCCACTAACTTTTTTTGAATTTCAATAAATATATTGTTAGCTATGCATGTTACGACGCCGTATGAAGTAAAGAGAACCTAAATTTACAGAGCTATGGAACGTTGAAAGGGACCTGATTCCGATAAAAAAGCTGGCTGGATTCGAAAAATGTTCGGCTAGATCCAGGAAGTTCATCTGGATACGGAAAAAGTTTGGATGGATCCAGGAAAAGTTCGACTAGATCCGGAAAGACCAGCTGGATCCAGGAAAAGTTCGGCTAGATCCCGAAAGACCAGCTGGATCCAGGAAAAGATTAGCTAGATCGTGCCATTGCAACTGGGTTTTGCTCTGGATCTAGCTGTTCTTTTGCTGGATCCAGCTAAGCTCGCTTTCCCTGAGTTCGAGCACGACGCCGGTGTCCAAGTGGTTAAGACGTGAAACCGCTAAACTTTTTTGATTTCTTTCACTCGAGTTCGAATTTTTTCTTGTTAAAACTTTTTTGTTTTTGTTAACAAGGTGAATTCTAATCATTCAACTCAAAAATAACGGTGCAAAGAATCGAGAAGCTTCGTGGAAGTCGAAATTTGCCCATTTACAAAACTTTTTTTTTTATTCCGTTAGGATTTCTTACCAAAACCGATATCGGACATTGTTCTCTGTTCGGAAATGATTATTACGTCACTCAACATAAAAACAAAAAAGTTTTAACAAGAAAAAATTCGAACTCGAGTGAAAGAAATCAAAAAAGTTTAGCGATTTCACGTCTTAACCACTTGGACACCGGCGTCGTGCTCGAACACTATTCACTTCTCGACTACCCTCCTTGCTTGGTTTCGCGTACGTGTTGTAGCTTTTTGGGCAGTCAATACAGCGGTTTTTGAGGACATTCAAAAAACGATTTCTCAGTCCAGAATCCAAGAATCATAGAAATTTCAACGAAAATATAGGTTTTCAACTGTTTTCTATCATAAAAATATAGTCTAGCGAGGGGTAAAGTGATCTATGCATATGAAACCTACTTTTCACACGGTTTTGAGCTCATAACTCTGAAACAAGGTCGACATAGCAGTTTTTGACACCGGTTCTATCATCTTCAGCGTATTTGAAAACCCTAGAACCCAGTCAGACCTTCCAATTTCGTGGGTTTTTGGTAGCATTCCCATGTCAGGGGTAGAGCGCTCGCTTTGCATGCGAGAAGTCTGGGGTTCGATTCCCCATACCTCCAGGATATTTTGCCATGTGAATGCTAATTTGGAGAAAGTTTTGCAGTGTGAACCCTAGACAAGTCAGTTCCAGCACTTGACATCGTTTTCAAAGGTGCCAAGACTGCTTTCAAGCACCTTGAAAAACGCTTTCAAGTTATTGTTGAGCACACTTGTCGCGTCATTCTTCTTGGAACTTGTGAACTCTGCGTTTTGGTGTTTTAATGAGAACGTGCTATAGGGATTATTTGGAGACTTTTTCGCTCGTATACTCTGCGGTAAATGCGGTTGAAACTCTAGGTAACGATCTATGAGTCAAAAGAATCACAGATCGTAGACGAAGTAGGTAAAACTATTCTTGGGAACTCTCCGCAACGTTTAAATAGGGTAAAAACGAAGAAAATATGTTAAAAATTAGCAAAAATAACTTAATGGAGTAAGTGCGCTCCGCGGAGCGTCAAGCAAGGCGGTTGCAGAGCGGCTATATATCCACTTATACCTGATGTGAATTTCCTACGGGACTCCTGGAAGCCTATAAAAAAGTTTTCCACCAGAGCCTAGTTTGCTAGTTCTTTCAACTGATGTTGTGGCAAAACAAGTATCACTATTCATAGCTATCTGGCTCTTGCTGATTTTGAGAGTTGCGACGAATAAAAAGAGGATAGTAATATGGATGAGAAGGCGTCACGCCATTCGCCGACCCAACAATAACAATTGTCTTGAGTACATTAATTTTAGTTTTACTGCACATTTGTTGTCTTATTAGAACACTGATCTCTTGAAAGTGACATGCGAGTTTTGCCCTATCTAGGGTCTCGCGATGAAGAGACAATATAACTACTACGACACATATCTAGCAAAAAGTCTGACCGATTTCAAACGCGCGCCAGTCGCATTTTTGTAAAATGAGTACGGTAGGGTCGGGACTCTCACAGCGAACAGTTAGATCTTTGTGGATTTAAATTATTCTTCTTACTTCCAGTCCATTGAAATTGAAGGCGCATTACTTAATCGTTCTTGTGTTTCAAGGCGAAACTGCTACAGTACTAAGTAACCGATTTACGGAGGTCAGACTTTTTTACAGGTAGTGTGTGAACATTTTACAGAAGAACTCACTCATCGATTTTGATTGAATTCTCCTTAAGGAAGTGAGCATACCTACCCAACCACATCGAGTTATTAAAAGAGCTCATTTATATTTATAGCAGTAGTAAGGTCCCAAAAGACCAAGCTCACCATACGAAAATTAGCAAGTTGTTCATAGTGAGTCGATCTAATGGAAATAAGAGAAGTTTTAAAACATAGGAAACGCAAACGCAGTCTGAGAATGTTTCAAAGAAAGTTGGTTTCAAAAGCTGGATATGTGCGTGACCACTTCCGGCAGTTGGATTTTTCAATCGAGAACAACGCATTTGGACCTTTGGGTCCTAGAATGGAAAACTGACGGCAGCTATGACTGGCCCATGCAAGTCCGTCGTCTAGCGCACGGCTTTTATTACGTTCATAAAACGAGGAATATAATATTGTTAGGCATGCCTTATTAGCCAATTACTGTAGCCCAAACACGTCATGGTCATAAAATGTAGAAAAGTTCCAGCTGAACAGAAGCGATATCAACCGCGTAAATGATTTAAAGGAGTCGAGACTTCGAACAATGACGAGGCGACTAACTGATTCATAGGTCCTTTGTTGACTAAAGCTCTCACCAATGGGATTCGCCTGGCAAAAAAGAAACTAAAAACTGAATCCACTCTTAACAGGAAATGACCTTCAGCGTAATTCGGATCCAGAATTGAGACCTAGCCAGATGTGTTAAGCAGGTCGAGGGATGAAGTTTTCATGTAGAAAATTTTTGCACGTTTTTTGTTACAAGCGAGATATTTTAATTTAAAAATTTTAAACTCCAAAAATGAGTGCCCTCTCGCACGACACAATTAGATCCAACAGGAAAAACAACTAGCGGGGTGGTGGAGTGGTCAAAGGTTCTGCGTTCGAACCGAGAGGTAGACATGGGAATTTCGCCACGCCGGCGATGGAGTGGCGATGGCTATGAAGCCAGCACAGCCAAAATTTTGGCTATGAGTGGCTACGCTTTATAGCCGTCGCCACACCATAGCCAAAAGCATCGCCGGCTACGAGTGGCGATGAAATGGCGACGGTAATTGTAATTTCCTTGACTGATAAAATTTTCATGTTTTTGATTACTATCATTGGTGATATTGTTATCACCTCGACATAATTTTGAAAATGATACATTGTAGAATCTGATACCCGATTCCGACGACGTCGTCGGTAACATCGTCGATGACGTCGTCGACAACGTTGTCGAAAAAAAATTTTTTTTTCCTAAAAAGTCAAATGTTGTCAGGATTCATTATGGAATCTGATACCCGATTCCGACGACGTCGTCGGTGACATCGTCGATGACATCGTCGACAACGTTGTCGAAAAAAATTTTTTTCCAAAAAAATAAAATGTTAACAGGATTCATTATGGAATCTGATAACCGATTCCGACGTCGTCGTCGGTGACATCGTCGATGACATCGTCGACAACGTTGTCGGAAAAATTTTTTTTCCAAAAAAATCAAATGTTAACAGGATTCATTATGGAATCTGATAACCGATTCCGACGTCGTCGTCGGTGACATCGTCGATGACATCGTCGACAACGTTGTCGAAAAAAAATTTTTTTTTCGAAAATTGAAAACTTTTTTCTGAATCAATTTTAGAATCTGACATTCGATTCTGATGTCGTCGCCGACGAGATCGTTGGTAACATCGTCGACGACGTCGTCGAAAAAAAATTTTTTTTCCAAAAAAATCAAATGTTAACAGGATTCATTATGGAATCTGATAACCGATTCCGACGACGTCGTCGGTGACATCGTCGATGACATCGTCGACAACGTTGTCGAAAAAAAAATTTTTTTTTCCTAAAAAGTCAAATGTTGTCAGGATTCATTATGGAATCTGATACCCGATTCCGACGACGTCGTCGGTGACATCGTCGACAACGTTGTCGAAAAAAAATTTTTTTTCCTAAAAAGTCAAATGTTGTCAGGATTCATTATGGAATCTGATACCCGATTCCGACGACGTCGTCGACGATGTCACCAACGACGTCTTCGGAATCGGGTATCAGATTCCATAATGAATCCTGTTAACATTTGATTTTTTTGGAAAAAAAATTTTTTTCGACGACGTCGTCGACGATGTTACCAACGATCTCGTCGGCGACGACATCAGAATCGAATGTCAGATTCTAAAATTGATTCAGAAAAAAGTTTTCAATTTTCGAAAAAAAAATTTTTTTCGACGACGTCGTCGACGATGTCACCGACGACGACGTCGGAATCGGTTATCAGATTCCATAATGAATCCTGTTAACATTTTATTTTTTTGGAAAAAAAATTTTTTTCGACGACGTCGTCGACGATGTTACCAACGATCTCGTCGGCGACGACATCAGAATCGAATGTCAGATTCTAAAATTGATTCAGAAAAAAGTTTTCAATTTTCGAAAAAAAAATTTTTTTCGACGACGTCGTCGACGATGTCACCGACGACGACGTCGGAATCGGTTATCAGATTCCATAATGAATCCTGTTAACATTTGATTTTTTTGGAAAAAAAATTTTTTCCGACAACGTTGTCGACGATGTCATCGACGATGTCACCGACGACGACGTCGGAATCGGTTATCAGATTCCATAATGAATCCTGTTAACATTTTATTTTTTTGGAAAAAAAATTTTTTTCGACAACGTTGTCGACGATGTCATCGACGATGTCACCGACGACGTCGTCGGAATCGGTTATCAGATTCCATAATGAATCCTGTTAACATTTGATTTTTTTGGAAAAAAAATTTTTTTCGACGACGTCGTCGACGATGTTACCAACGATCTCGTCGGCGACGACATCAGAATCGAATGTCAGATTCTAAAATTGATTCAGAAAAAAGTTTTCAATTTTCGAAAAAAAAATTTTTTTTCGACGACGTCGTCGACGATGTCACCGACGACGACGTCGGAATCGGTTATCAGATTCCATAATGAATCCTGTTAACATTTGATTTTTTTGGAAAAAAAATTTTTTCCGACAACGTTGTCGACGATGTCATCGACGATGTCACCGACGACGTCGTCGGAATCGGGTATCAGATTCCATAATGAATCCTGTTAACATTTGATTTTTTTGGAAAAAAAATTTTTTCGACGACGTCGTCGACGATGTCACCGACGACGTCGTCGGAACCGGGTATCAGATTCCATAATGAATCCTGACAACATTTGACTTTTTAGGAAAAAAAATTTTTTTTCGACAACGTTGTCGACGACGTCATCGACGATGTTACCGACGACGTCGTCGGAATCGGGTATCAGATTCTACAATGTATCATTTTCAAAATTATGTCGAGGTGATAACAATATCACCAATGATAGTAATCAAAAACATGAAAATTTTATCAGTCAAGGAAATTACCTTTACCGTCGCCATTTCATCGCCACTCGTAGCCGGCGATGCTTTTGGCTATGGTGTGGCGACGGCTATCAAGCGTAGCCACTCATAGCCAAAATTTTGGCTGTGACTGGCTACGCTTGATAGCCATCGCCAGCCAATCGCCGGCGATTTTCCCATGTCTACCGAGAGGTCTAGGGTTCTATTCCATCCGCTGACGACTTTTTGGTCATTTTTTTGCACAATGACAAAAATGTGCCCAAATTGTGTGGAATTACTCTTTTGCATGTATTTAAACCCTTCTACTCATGTTAATACTCTTCGAAGTTGCCAAAAGTCTATAGCCGATCTCATCTATCACCTCCTCCATTATGAAGCTAGTGAAATGGTCGTTACAACTTTGATATTCATCAAAAACAAGATTTTCGAGTTCGAGATGCATTTCTATTCGTGAACTGAACGGTAACCGTTCAAACCGGAACTATCCTCTAGAATTCCTCAAGTCTTGAGCCAGAAGCATCTCGACAAGTAGCTGGATGAGTATGCAAACAAGAAAAAGTTGAATTCAACAACTTCATCTTATGAACTTATTTATTGATAATATTATAATTAATGTTTGTGGTTGTTGTTTGGTGTAATCTGGGCGGTCATGAGATTATATCCATGAAGATTTTATCAAGGTTTGTGATTAGAGACCCTCGTCCGGCCACTTGTCGAGATGCTTCTGGCTCACGACTTGAGGAATTCTAGAGGATAACTCCGGTTTGAACGGTTACCGTTCCGTTCACAAATAGAAATGCATCTCGAACTCGAAAATCTTGTTTTTGATGAATATCAAAGTTGTAACGACCATTTCACTAGCTTCATAATGGAGGAGGTGATAGATGAGATCGGCTATAGACTTTTGGCAACTTCGAAGAGTATTAACATGAGTGGAAGGGTTTAAATACATGCAAAAGAGTAATTCCACACAATTTGGGCACATTTTTGTCATTGTGCAAAAAAAATGACCAAAAAGTCGTCAGCGGATGGAATAGAACCCTAGACCTCTCGGTTCGAACGCAGAACCTTTGACCACTCCACCACCCCGCTAGTTGTTTTTCTGTTGGATCTAATTGTGTCGTGCGAGAGGGCACTCATTTTTGGAGTTTAAAATTTTTAAATTAAAATATCTCGCTTGTAACAAAAAACGTGCAAAAATTTTCTACATGAAAACTTCATCCCTCGACCTGCTTAACACATCTGGCTAGGTCTCAACTCTGGATCCGAATTACGCTGAAGGTCATTTCCTGTTTAGAGAACAAGTCATCGGCATTAGGAAATTTCAAGCAAACAGATCGAGCCAAAGTTGGAGAGCCCTAAAATGAACAATGAGGACAGGAAACTGGATATGTTAATTGAATGATATCATATGACACGCGTTACCTCAAATTTACCAGATCTCCTTTCAGTCTCTGGAGTGTAAAAACTCCTAACACCTTGGGAATAACGGATTCTCCTGATAAGCTAACAAAAATAAAAAGGCGGGCAGAGCACATTCGTCGCCTTCTTCTGGTTTTCGAAGCGCATTTCATTCAATTTTTGAAATTCCCTATTTTTGAAGTTTCGTACAACAAAGATTTATTCAAACAATAACAAACTCATTTCTTGCCGGTCTTCTTTGGCTCAGCGTCAGAAGTGTGACTGGCAGACGACCTCCTTCTGGCGATCTTAGCGTCGTGCGATTCCTCAAATGAAATATTGGTGAATAAATAACCAGTGAATCTCACCTTGGCGTACTTAGCCAAAAGCTTGTGGTAAGCGGCGGCCTCTTGACGAGATTTGACTTGTTGGGCCTTCTTCTGTCTCAACTGGTACTTTCTTCTGGAGATAACAGATGGAGTGACAAGTCTCTGGATCTTTGGAGCAATGACACGGGTTGGCTTTCCTAGAAGTTATACTTAACAAATATTATTTCAACAATTTCGATTGTTATCTAGCTACGAACCCACAAGCTTGAGTATCCGAAGAGAACTTCAGTACTGGGAGAGGGGCAGATACTGTAGATATTTATATTGCTCTTTATCAACGCAATGGCATCGAACGAATACCATTAATATTGAACGGAGCATACAAATGGTTGAATCTTACCTTCCTTGGTCTTCTCGTGGGTGATGACGTACTTGGTGACATCGTCAAGCTTGGAAAGGTTGAAGAGCTTGCGGATCTTGGAAGCTCTCTTTGGTCCAAGTCTTCTTGGAAGAACGTTGTCGGTGAGACCTTCGATTTCTCCATCTCCTAAAGTCAGTTCTTAGAAAATGTGTATTCAAGAAAATATACCCTTCTTGACGACGATCAAGCTGAGAGCAGACATGTTAGCATCGACGATGCATCCACGGACAGACTTGCGCTTTCTCTCTCCGGACTTTCTGGAGCGGTAGCAAGATTGTCCCTTCTTGAGGAGAAGTCTGACACGACCGTTGGTAAGAACTCCCTGCTTCATTGGGAAACCTTGCTTGTCGTTTCCTCCTCCGATTCTGACGACGTATCCCTGGTAATATTAACTATGCCAAAAAATAAATTTTGAAAAAAAACCTTCCACTCATCTCCGAGAGAGTCGATAGCGACTTCCTGGGCCATTCTCTTCTCATGGAAGATGCGGAGTTTCTTCTCCTCTTCCACTTCAAAGGACTTTTGCTGGCCCGTAGCAGGGTATGCGAAGTTGAGCTTCATCCTAAGATGACGTTATTACCTGAAAAAAAAAGTTGCACTTGAAAAAATACAAAATTAACCGACTTGTAGGAATAAATTTCAGAGTTCAGAAAGCTTAACACGAGGTTTAGTCAATTACATGTGAAACAACATAAAATTATACAATATTTTCATTGATAAAATAACACGAATATCTCAAAAATGACCAGAAACAACAAAAAATCAACGGAAAAAAAGAAAATATAAAATTTGGGCCGCTGTTCACGCGCAAAGGCACATCGCGTTGAGACCCACAAACTACCGTAGTAGCATCTGCATTCATTTATTCTTTTTTGTTCACGTGAACTTTTTGTGAGTTCTTTTTCTCTGTTACTTTACAACTTTTATTATAGCAAGAAACTAGAATAGATTTAGAAAAGAATTCTCTATCTTGTTTTCACATCTAAAACATCTGCACACTCTTGTAAACTGTCAAACATTCTTCTAATTTTAGAACTGATGGTAACTTGTTCTCATTTGCTCAATGCAGTTCGTGTGGATGATGTCAATGAATACTCAAAAAAGAAGAAGACGTACATGGAAGAAAACAACATGTTTCTTCAGAGGAACACAAATCGAAGAACAGACAATAAGTAAGTTTCGATTTAAAAAAAAAGAAAAATGTATTGTTTTTTCAGCTCTGATGACAGCGCGTTCTGTATAGAATGTGATCTATGTAATAAGTCATTGCTTTGCGTGTCTTGTGGCGATATCCATTGTGGAAGAAATGATCTTGGTCATGCACTCGATCATTATTCTGAAACAGGACATGCTGTAACTTTGGATTGTTCATGCTTACAAATTTATTGGTAACGGAAATCATAGTTCTAAGAAAAAGTGTTTTTCAGTTATGAGTGTGATGAAGAAGTTGATGCTCCATTTGACCATCCAAAGCTCTTGAAAATAGTGCAGAATGTCAGAAAACTCTTCGGATCCGATATGGGCGACGTTCCTTTCATCGATAGCGAAACTCATGATTTAGAGACGGAAGAAGAAAATGAAGGAAACGGACGACCATCACCGGGGTACATAAAGCTTGCTGCAATAAAAAATGAAACTATTCCAGATTTTACATGAACGACGAAGAGTCAGAATCGGTTCCCGAAGATTCAACTCCGGTGAAGGTCTTTTTTACTAACGGTCTATCTTCGGGTCCGATTTATCCGGTTACGGAATTCATCGAAACAACTCCTAAGAAAGGTTCTCGAAAGAAGGCGAAAAAGGTATTCTTTATTCTTGTAAAAGCGGATAAACGTAAAGTTAAGGCTTCAAAAAGAACAAAGAATCAGCGTAATCAGCCATATTCGGAGCCGAGAGAAATTTCTGTCACAGTTCTCACAGTTGATCCAAAATTGACTGTTCCACGCAGGAGAGGTCTCAAGAATCTCGGGAATACTTGTTACATGAACGCTGTGATTCAAGCATTGAAGTAAGCTTTTATCAATTTATTGTGAAAATTCTGCCATTTAGTGTTACAACCGTACTCCAGAAGTACTTGACCCAGCTTTCGATTCTTGAACCCGATGAGTTGGTTCGTATGTCCCCTCACATCGAACGTCCAAGATATGCGACAAGAAAAGCAGTTGCCGATAGCTCGAAAGTCGTTGATCTCAAAAAATCCGTCAGGTTCATCATTCAATGATGCACTTGATAATCACAACGTTGTAGAGTTCTTGCGGAAGAAATGAGAAAAGTTATGATTGAACTTGCTAGTACAAAATTCGCCGATCCGTACAGTCCAGGTTATTTCAGAGAGGCTGTGGTATGCCACCGTCCTTATTTCAAGTGAGTTCTTTGAATTATGTTTTCACTGATTGTTTATCGTTAGAAGAATAGTGGATCAAGCTGTCTCATTCTGTTCAAATGAAATTCAATTTTCAGTGGTTTCCGTCAACACGATGCCCATGAATTTCTTCGTGTCATTCTAGAACAAATGCATCAAGAACTGAAAAAATGTCGCATTCCTGAGAAAATGGAGAAATGGTTGATCGAAGAATCCGGACCTGCTCCAGTAGTTGCAGGCTTCACCGTAATCTCCCGCTTGTTCGAAGGCGCACTGCAAAGTACTGTTGAGTGTCTCGAATGTCACAATAGCAGTGTCAAGCATGATCCTTTTATGGGTTAGTTCTTCTGATTATTTTATTTCCACTGAAACATTGTTACAGATCTCTCCTTGGACCTCAACATGTTCGAGCAGGGTCGTCCACTCCGTGTTCAAGATTGCATGCGACAATTTTTCGCTAAAGAAGTATTGGACCAAAGAGACTTGTACACGTGTGCACATTGTATGCAGAAACAGCCGTCAACCAAGCAGATGTCGATCACCAGTCTACCACCAGTAAGTTTCTGAACAAACACATTGTTAAGAATACGGTTGCGTAATTATATAATTTTCATGACGTATGTCTGATTGCCAATTATTTTCTGTTCAGGTAATCTGTCTTCACTTGAAACGGTTCGGCGCGAGTGGCCACAAACTCGACTTCATGGTTGATTATCCAATGCGCGGTCTCAATATGAAGGAGTATATGTCAGCGGTGAGTGTTGTTATTTTCTATTCCTATCCAATTCGTCGCTCAGCGACGTGTTCCGGGAAAATGATAGGGAGTCGTGCACACTTTAATGAGCGATTGTGCGATGGGAAAATTGTGTGTTCGCGATGCACGCTCACGGGAACACTTTGAGGGGTCGGAATTGTTCCGTATAGTTTAAATAATGTCTACGGGAGGAATTAATGAATTTTCAGTCAAACGAATCCACTAACACAGTCTACGATCTCACAGCAGTTGTGGTCCACTCCGGATTCAAGTAAGATTTTGTTTATCTGATTCAGTAACCAAACTGTTTAAAAAAATAAGTTCGCATAGAGACGAAGTTACATCAAATATCGGAAACTTGTGTGTTATTTTTTGATTAGATGAAACATGAATTTCAATTAACAAAAATTGTTGCAGCACCATGAGTGGACATTATTTCTCATACGGTCGAAATGGCAACAATTGGTATCTGTTCAACGACACGCAGGTGAAGGGAGTCCCAGAACAGACGGTCGAGCGCCAGAAGGCTTACATACTCATGTACACAAGAAGAAAGTGTGGGTCATCCAGTATACATATGGACATTGTCCAGCCACCACAGTTGGCTTGATAATTTCTGAATTTTATCGTGAAGTGTTTTATAGTCAAGTTTTAGCTTTAGTATGCTTTTGAGCGATCATTCTGTGGTATACAATGCCTTTTGTCCATTGATTGTTTGATTCAATATTCACTTCATAGATGTTTTTCATAGGTCTTTTCAGCAAAACATGTAGAATGATTGCTCAAAAAAAAATGAAGAATAAAAGCTGATGCTTGGTGTAAGTTGACATTTTGATCCATTCCAGTAGCTTTACTCAAAGCATTTTCTCATCATGAACGAAAAACAACGAATTTCCCGCTTTTGTTTCTGCTTTTTCTCCAATTAATAACCTCTTTTCCTCCCTGAAAAATATCACGAAAATTACAGTGTGCATATCAAAACTCTTTCTTTTCTTTACAATTATGTGGTAGACTCCGAGCAAATCATTCGTTTATACTGATCCTTCCCCCAATTTCTTTTTCTACCCCTTCTTCAGGTCTTTTCCCCTCGCGGTTTCTTCAATGATCTGACTTTTTCTGTCTCTCTGTCTCTTTCACTGTACTCCAAATTGCAATTTTGTAATTCTAGGTTTTTTTTTACGATGGCTTCATTATTCATTCTTGTAAAGTTGATAAATTTTTCAAAAATTCTCATATTTTTTTAAATTTGTTCTCGTCTATACGAATATCTGTGTTTATCCCTTATATTTTTTAATTCAACACTTTTATTCATTTCGCACTTCATTCAGAAACGTTTAATTGTACAAAACAGAAAATTCCAAGTTACGAGCATTGAAAATTCAAATACCAAAATATACGCAAAATTCAATGCTCATGTACCTGAAGTTGCTCTTACCGAGTGAAAATGCTCTGGTTTTGGTTTGTTCCCCTTTGAAAACATTTCGATGTCAACTCTGCCGATGTCGGAGTCCACCTAAACTTGATCAAAGTACACTCGAGTACACCAGTGAGCATAGGATGAGTGTGAGAAAGAGAGAGAGAAACAGCACAGGTCAATTTCACATGCGGCAGAGCTCTCTCTCTCTCGGTAGAGACGTTGGAGAAGAAACACAATGAGAGGTAGAAATAATGGTTGCTCTCTCTCTCTCTCTCTCTCTTCCTCATCTGCCTTGCACCCTTCGCATCCAGACAGAGAATAGATAGAGAGAGTGAGGTGAAAAGTTGGGTGGCAGTGTTATTGATGGCCCGTGGTCCGTGTATCGAGATGTATCAGAGTGACGAGACGAGAAAATGTGCTCTCTCTAGCTAGGAGAGAGAGAGAGAGAGAGCTGAGAGGAGCAACTGGGGGCATGCAGGCAGGCAGAAGGACAATGATGAAGAGACGGGGAGAGAAAGAAGAACACATAGAGAAAAGTAGAATGGCCCCTGGGCACTTGTGAAGAGTGTGGAG
Source organism: Caenorhabditis parvicauda (assembly GCA_963978915.1). Lineage (NCBI taxonomy): Eukaryota > Metazoa > Nematoda > Chromadorea > Rhabditida > Rhabditidae > Caenorhabditis > Caenorhabditis parvicauda. Next base: position 8,771,317 of record OZ022254.1, read on the forward strand.
GAGTGGTGGAGATGTAACCCCTCATTCACTTTACTCATTTCCATCCCATAAACTCTTCTTCTTCTCTTCTGCTCTTTTTGTCATCGCTTTGTTGAGTGCCGACTTTTTGAGGGTTTTATGGGTAAAAGTTGTCGGCAAAAAGGATTTCGCGCATTAAGTTTTTTAATGATGATTTATTCATCACTCATCGTTTCTTCAACAAGTTTAGCAGGATATTTCGGGAAGGCATTATTTGAAGACAGATTTTTTTACAATGCGGAAGTTTTTTTTAGAAATTCAAATTGTAAGAAAAATTTGCCTTGAAATTTCTATGTCTCATAGTTTCCTCCCTTCACCCTTTCTCTCTCTCTCTCTCTCTCTCTCTCTCTCTCTCTCTCTCTCTCTCTCTCTCTCTCTCTCTCTCTCTCTCTTCTACTCACACATGAAGAATTTTCAGAAGGAATCGTTCCTACTCAGATGACATTCCGATGGCCCTGGCAGTACGATTTCCCACCGTTCTACACGTAAGCATTTATAAATTATCTTCTTTTCACAGTCCGTTTTCAGACTCCAGAAAGCAGTAAGTACTAGAAGTATACAGGTTGAGACGTGGGCTCGACTGGTGAGATTTTTGAAGTTTTTGATGATCAATTTATTAAATATGAACCTAAAACATGATGATGAGAAGTATTTTTGGAACTAGCAATTTTCGTTGACAATGAAAAGGATCTCTAATTTAAGTTTTGAATAAAACATTTCGAAGTAATAATCTTGCGAAAATGACGAAAAAACTGATATTTACAATTTTCGTTCAGAGAAATGAGAATTTCTTCTTTCAAACTATGTTTTTCATCTATGACAGAAAAAAAGAACGGAGACAAGGAGGTTTAAAATATTCAGGTTCTTGATTATGCGGAGAACAAGAAGATGTACACCCTTGACTTGGTTGAAGCCAGCAACAGCGAGTTGTTCTTCAATAGCAAGTTGAACAGTGAGTTTTTTGTGTTAAAAATTTTCGGTAGTGTCATGTACATCGTGATTTATGGAATAGCAGGCTACACACAGTTGTTCGTGTCGGAACAAAATTGCGCTCAACTTTTTCCTTTTGGTGGCAATGAATTGTAAAAAAAACGCCAGCTTTGAGAATAATCCGAGTGGAATAACAAAAGAATCGTCGAGGGTGGGAACTGTTGTGGGTTAGAAAACATTCTGATTTGGGTTTTTTTTTTTCGCCGACTGTAGATGAATATTTCAGGACAACTCTCCACGGAAGGCATCAAAGCAGTTTTCGAGCATCTGGAAGTTATGAGTGAGATTTTCTTAAGCAAACAATCACATTGAATGAGTTTCCTTCTTTTTTGGATTTTTACTATAGTTTTTTCTCTGAGCGGTTTTGTGTGTGGTATAAAATTTGAATGAACAAAAAGGATTGGTAATTAGAAGATCATACCTGTTCCATGTTTCTTTTTTTTTGAAAAGTGGAAATGGAAAATCATGATTCGATAAAAAAATGCATTGATTGAAATCGTTCGTTTTTATTCAAGCTCGGTTTGATTATATTAGCGGTATGAGTCTCGCACGCATTAGATTACATTAAATAGAAAAATTTAACCACCTAGAAGGTATAAATGATTTCTTTGGTCGAAAAACGTACGAAATTTAGTTTACATTCGGTGCGAGGTCTTTACATCGAAAGCCAGATAAATCATTAACCTCCGGTTCTATTAATCCGCGAATAGTCCAAAATCTTAAAAGCAGCCCTCACAGATTCCCGGAATTCAGTGAGAAGTAAGAAATGATTTATTACAGAAGCCATTGAGTGGGTGGACAGCAGTAAAACGCGCTGTCACGTCTTCTGGCGTCGCCCAGACCAGTGGGCCAGTTTGATCTACGAATGGGCCGTGAGGAACGGGTTTTTGAACACGCCATTGACCATCTACGAGATTGCTAATGGAGACGATGCTGTTGATGAATGTGAGATTTGGTTACTTTAGACAATATTTCGCCAGTAAAATTTGAGTGAGAAACTTGTTTTCACAATAGGAAAAGTTATTTTCAGATTATAGCATTTTCTGTATGTTTACTTGAGTGTTTCACGAGATTTCGAATAAATCGTTTAGTTGCGGTTTTCGAAAGTGTATTTTTTCGTAGTTTTCATTTTAGAATGTTTTCTGAATGATGAGATACAAGTTGACATTAAGGGTTGCATCAGTGTTTAAGCTCTTCAATTGTTCGAATCTTTTTGGTTGCACGAAATTGACGAAAAAAGAAATTTGTCTATAATTAAGAACCAAATTCATGTCAGAACTTGACCACTGATATCGGAAAGGAAATATTTTGAATGGAATTTGAAATTCTCAAAAATCCCGTTTTAAAATCGACGTTGTTTTTGCAGCCTTCTACGGACTCGACAAGCAAGTTCTCCTGAAAGCTCTCAGAAGTCTCGAAAACCAGAAGCAAGCTCAGCTGATGAACATTGGCACCGAGCACGAAGGAGTCAAATTTCTCCAATAGACGTCGATTCTAGGGTATTTTTGCATTGTTTTCTCAAATTCATCGCTGTTTTGTCAATTGTTCAAACGCCACTTGCCAGAGTCAAATTCAAGTCGTTCGGTATCATCCATTCGACAAACTTCTCTGCATTTAAGTCATTTATCGTCAAGTTTGCTTAACCCACTTCACTTTTACCCTATTGCCATACGATTTTCTGGAGTTTTCACTCCAAAATACCTGAAAATCAAAAAATTTCGATTCGCTGTAGTTTTAGTTGAGAATCGTGAAAGTTGAACTTCGAAATTACTGATTCTGGTGACATTTTGAGTATTTTCTCACTGAAACTTGAAAAAAGTATTGATTTTTCCGACTCCAGAAAGTCACTTTCTCAAATTTTATCAACTGACCCATCGTATCAGTGATTTAGTCAATTTTTTCTTCCTTCCCTAAACAAGCTCAAATGTTCCTGTTTGAAACTCACGAGCCGTACCCACCCAGATTTTACGTGTAAAAAGTTTGTTTGTGTGTTTTTCGAGTGTGTAGAAACAGAATAGTCTTCAGCGTTGCGTGTCAACAACGCGGGCGGACTGCTTTTCCACTTACAACCAAATGTATTTGCATTTTTTGCCAATAAATTCTCAAATCTCAAGTCGCTATGTGATTTTTGTGTGCTCGGTTTGTCCCGATTGTTGTGTACTTGGTTAATCTTTCAGATTCAATTAATGTGATAGTTTTAGATATGGCTCTGGTGAGTTTCCAAACTGATAGTATTGATAGCAGCACTACGGATCCCAGTGAGTTTTTTAAAAATGAATATTGTCTGTGTTTTTTCATCTTCAAAAGACGTTTCCGAAAATATTCATACAATTTTCTTCACAGAAATTTGTTAGTTTGTACTAGAGTGCCACTAACGTAAAATTCCGCATTACAAAAGTCAGAATTTTGAAAAAAAAGTAAGTTAAATTCAAACTTTACCAACATATCTCCAAATCTTTTCTTGGCAAAAAGTTCAGCAATTTAGTTCAATTTCTTATAACAAGAAGGAATTTTGAAACTTCATAATGAAACTATTCAATTCGAGTTTCGTCATAGTTTTCTAATGAGAATTTACTTTTGCAAACATTTCCATATTTCTAGCGAAAGAACTACGAATGCGCCTGGTTCGAAAGAATATATACCAGAGTTGCACGGGAGTAAAATTTTTCTAAACGGAAGTCGGAAGTGAAAAAAAGATGAAAGTCGGAATTCCGTGCAATTCACAGTCATGTTGAATTTAATGGAATCAATCGCAGACTCTCCATCGTTCTTCCGCTATGACGACAGGATAGACGATGGAGACACGGCGATCATCTACGTCACATTTGGAATGATGCATCAGATTGTTGTACGTCGTGGACAGACACTCATGATGAAGTTTGGAGCACTGCGACATGAGTTTTTAATTGGCAAACCGTGAGATTTGATCTTTACGCTCGAAACTTGACTAAAAGTTTAGTTACTAGAAAGGAAAATGTTTTCGATAGGGTTCTATCGCTTAAAAAAATGAAAGAAAGAAAGAAAAATCTTTAAATATCTCTTCTTCGAATGTTTCATCAATTTTATCAACACAAAGTCTTAGCGTTTAGCGATAATTGTTTCAAGACTACAGAAAAAATTCAAACATGACTCTTAGAAATGGTGAGAAAACTTCAAAGCGAAAGCAAAAAAAATATATAAAATTTATCTCTTCTCAGCCTGAGAAAGTTCTATGTTTCGAAGAATTGAAACAAATGAACTTTTCATACCATCAGAAGGTTAATCCTAATAAACTCTGTTCGAATTCAGATGGGGCTCCAGAATCTCAGCCACCGCTGGTTACGTTTACGTTCTGCGTCCATCATCCGAACTGTGGACTCGCTCTTTGCCACGTCGAACTCAGATTCTCTACACAGCAGACTGTGCGTACATCCTGCAGCTGCTCGACGTCAAACCAGGATCCGTCATTTGCGAATCTGGAACTGGAAGTGGATCCCTCTCACACGCGATTGCAATGGCTGTTGCACCAACGGGTATGCTTTTTCTCACATTCCTACTCACAAATTCTCTTTTATTATTCTCAAGTGTCTTTAGACTGGTAAATCAGCAGAGATAAAATTTATAAGTGCAAATATAACATAAACATGTGGGAATACATCTCGAGTGATGCGATGAGAATTTTTGAAATATAGCGAATTTCATACCAGACTTGGTAACCTACAGTACTGTTCATAATCTTAGTCGCATTTGACTTTTTCGTCATAATTTTTTTCAAACTCAATGAATCGATCTGAACTGATCAGAGACAGTTTTGGAGTACATTACACGTTTATGGTACAAGTTTCGTCATGATTCACAAAGAATGAACATATTTTTGGAATTGAAACGAAAAACATGAATAATTGAAAAAATTTAATTCATGCTTCAAAGTCACATAACTTACTAAAGTCAGTGCTAGATGTTCCAGACCAGTTATGAAATGCTTGAATATGTTGTCTCAACTCTTTTCGTGTCAGTCTTAGCCTGACATCTTTTTGGCCTAGAGCACAGGAGGTTTACAAAGACCAGCATCTTGAAGATCTGCTAAGTTTTTAGAAAACGAGTGATCTGCAATGAATATCGTGGTTCAAATTTGCCACAAATCACTCCACAGCTTTTTACAGTATCGAGGTACATTTTTCAAATATTGAAATGGTGTTGGACAAATCATAGAGTTCACACGACATCGTTGAATCCAGGAACCCAGATTGCGCACCCTGTGTTCGGCGGCGTTTTCCTCTGAAATCTCGTATCCGAAGGCAACATTCATGAGTTTTTGTTTTATAATATTGGTCTCACATAATTTTTAATTCTATTGACTCGCCATAAACATACCCAAAAGTCTTAATAGCAAAATATAACCGTCCAAATATAACTCATAGACCATACCGTTACCCTCTCCATACTTCAGGGTTGGATACAGATGCTTTTCGTCGTATTCAGTTTATTTTTTGAATATTCCAGATGAAAAAACATTATTCCACTGTGTTCACGTGATTCCAGAACTCCAGTCGTTATGTGACACGTTCCGACATGTTCAGATGACTGGAGCACTACAACATGCAAGACAGTACTTCCTGTTTCTGGAGATTCGGGTCTTGCAGTGTGCTCGTGATTATGGATTATTACGAAAATTTATGTGTCACAAATATACGCTCATAAAAATTCTAGAATATTGTCATTGAGTATGACATTTCAGAGAAAAATGCCGCCGAACACAGGGTGCGCAATCTGGGTTCCTGGATTCAACTATGTCGTGTGAACTCTATGATTTGTCTAACACTATTTCAATATTTGAAAAATGTACCTCAATACTGTAAAAAGCTGTGGAGTGATTTGTGGCAAATTTGAACCACGATATTCATTGCAGATCACTCGTTTTCTAAAAAACATGGCAGATCTTCAAGGTGCTGGTCTTTGTAAACCTCCTGTGCTCTAGGCCAAAAAGATGTTAGGCTAAGACTGACACGAAAAGAGTTGAGACAACATATTCAAGCATTTCATAACTGGTCTGGAACATCTAGCACTGACTTTAGTAAGTTATGTGACTTTGAAGCATGAATTAAATTTTTTCAATTATTCATGTTTTTCGTTTCAATTCCAAAAATATGTTCATTCTTTGTGAATCATGACGAAACTTGTACCATAAACGTGTAATGTACTCCAAAACTGTCTCTGATCAGTTCAGATCGATTCATTGAGTTTGAAAAAAATTATGACGAAAAAGTCAAATGCGACTAAGATTATGAACAGTACTGTAGGTGTGAGTATACAGATCTCGAATTATTTACAAGATGTTGTAACTTTTCAAGTAGCCTTACCATATTGATTTTAGTCAGGTTTCACATGAATATTACTACGTTTTGAAAAATTTTATGCAATTCTGTCAAAAAAAAAAACAAGAAAATTCGTACTAAATTTGCCCATTCATAACTTTTCTATGTGACATCATCAAATGCTAAAATAAATCCATAAAAAATCTGTAGGTCATCTCTACACACATGATATCGATGAGACAAGAACGAAGAAAGTCGAACAGGAGTTCAAGGTAATTTGTTTTACACTGCTTTGTGTTTGTGATGGATCGGAATTACCTCATCGTAACTTTTTTTTTCTTTTGTGTGAATTCCGAATTGATTGAAAATGGGACATTTTCGTGATAACTGTTAAAAATGTCGAAAAGGCCTTCATTGTCGTAGGATTGGTTGCGGAATTCAACGAATTTAGCCAGTGTGTCATTTCGAGCTCCACATGTATCTCACACAATCAATTTTAGACACATGGAATGTCCGATATCACAACGGCAGTAGTGCAGAACGTGTGCTCAGAAGGGTTCTTTGTATCGAACGCGTGTGACGGTGTTTTCCTCGACGTTCCGGCCCCTTGGGAAGCGATTCCGCACGCGGCGAACGCAATCTCAAGGCAAAGAGGCGGCCGTCTGGTCTCGTTCAGTCCGTGCATCGAACAGGTTTTCTTTTCCGCGCTTCACTCGAACGCCAAATGGTTTTTTGCATCGAGATTACCGTTCTTGAGTTTTTCCCTCACTTGGCGATAGGCGATGGAGGAAAAAACGAGTGGGAGAGGATCTGATGTTGACGTAGAGGTGATTGACACAGCATGTTCGAAAAAAATGATTAAGAAAAAGAAAAAGTAAGATTTTTTGCTTGAAAAAAGTCTAGAAAAAGAATCTGATTAAGCTAACAGTAGCTCATATTTTGTTCAAAAAAATAAAAAGTGGTATTCCTCATTAAATGGTACAGGGAAAGTTTTTTTTTTGTTTTTTTTTCACAAATTTCGGGAAATACAGTAACGAGAAGGGAACATGTGATACCAGTTTGTTCAAGAAGAATATTTCAGGTTCAACGTGCTTGCGAAGCAATGAAAAGCCACGGATTCGTCCAGATCGAAACGGTTGAAATTGTTCCAAGAACATACAAGGTGAGCTGATATTGACGGTCATAGTGATGTGCAATGTGTACATCAGATTGTTCAACAACACCGTCAAACGTTGGAAGAGTTCGATGAAATTGGTGACTCGTATGCAGTCATCGGAGCCGGCACTGACGCCGGACCGTCGGCGAAGCGAAGAAAGACGGATGTGATCCAGACCGGAGAGAATAGAATGTGAGTAGATGAAATAAACAGTTTCATGTAGGGGAGATTGCGTTGGAAACTGATAATTTTGTTCGAGTTAAAAGACCATACAAATTATTTTTTATCAAGCTGATTTTTTTCTGAAAAAGATGTTTTAACTGAAAACTTTTTGATTGTTGAGTTAGAATACTACAACAACGAAAAGATGTCGTTGCCCTTCCTTTAACACTTTCCGTGTGTATGTTGACGTTATTCCGATGTTTTCTCATATCACATTCGATACAATGGGCAATTTGTTATTATTGCATTAAATTGATTTCGATGAAACTTTTGTTTGGATAGAGAGAAAGAAAAAGAGATGATTACTTGAGAATGTTTTTATTTTTTGTATAAAAAATTAGTTTTACAGTGAGAAGGTCGGCAACACCAGCAGCAGCAGTGGCCGTGAACGTTACGAAATGGGTTCTGGAACGGCGATTGTCTTTCCCAATCAACAACCAACTCACACTGGATACCTGACACACGCGACGCTGCTCCCAATCACTCCGGACTATCTGAACCCGAGGTTGTCCAAATGCTTTTTCATTTTTACTTAAAAGTAAAATCCAGTCCATCTGGGACTCTGCATGTTAAATATACATCTCGAAGTATACGAATGCTAGAAGATTGAAGTAGCACGGTATTAGTTACATAAATTATATGTTCTGGTAACAAAATGCGATAGTTTTGGTGTTTTAACGTTGTTACCGGTGATTTGAGGTCGTTTCTGGTAGTTTTAACTGTAGTTTTCTACCACTTCCGTTAAAAAACACTGGTAACTATTGGATTATGTTAGCTGAGTGTATCAAACTGAAAAAAAGGATATTTTATTGAAATTCGGTTCTATTCGATTATTTTATGTCTGCGAGATTTAATCTGAAAAAATCGTGTTTTTTCGATTTTGGTTATAAAATTCAAGTTGATTTGACCAAACTCGAATTGGCAAAGAATTCTCGGAAATCGTTTCTGTTCGTTTACTTTTGGTCTGCACTGTAACCGGAACGATAAGTTTCACTGCATGCTGCTTTGTTTCGTTCAATTTAATTTACGTCATTTCGATATTTCAACTTTTTAATTTTGCTTTCGACTTGTGTCTATGTATTTTAAATTTATTAGTCCCATGTTTACAGTGCGAAGAAGAGCGGTCTGGCAGACGTCGAAGTGATGGAATTGGAATCGTCCCTGTGAGACCTCATGATCTATTGGTATTCTATTATTCTTCATGTATGTAAGTTACCCCAGAAGGTTTCAAAGAAATACTGTTTTCAGGTTGAAAAACGTCCGCCAGCGACCAGAAAGGACTCGTTGACTATTATTTGTTGATTTTCACTTTTTACTCATAAATTTCGTTATTTTTCCATTTGTGATTTATTGGTAGCGCTTTTTGCATTCGGATGCGATAGGATAGTCGTAGACTATGGAAAATGTTGATCTCTGCATCTCTTTGATATTGGAAATCGTTAAATTGAGGAAAAATCAGATTTTGTTGATTTTGCTCCCCAATGACGTTTTCTTTTAGTGAGGTCGGATGATTTACTGCGATACAGACGGATTTTGATTAGTTTTCGTTCATCTCGATTCCCTCGACATGAGACCCCTCGAACCCGCCGGAGAATTCTTCTGCCTCTTTCTCATATCAGCTGCACACAGGGGAGAGAGATGCGGAGACGCAGACATACAAATCGATAATTCCCATACTCTCTCCGCCACACACTCCCCTGGGGCAAATTTATGTGACTGCTTCTACGCTTATTTTCTCTGTCGCTCTCCTCACGGACAATAGTCCCTCTGCAGCGTATCTCTTCGTTGTGTGCACTATCTCGGTTTATGTCTGACACTGAATGGGTGTAGTGTCTGCGTCTGGCTGCACTTTAACACGTCTCTGATCGATCTCTGCGTCTCTCAGATGACTCATGCTCTCTCGTTGTCTGTCTCTCTGTGCCCAAGAGGTCCCTCCTCCTCACCAGTCGGCGGTTTCTATCGGGTTTCCCCCGACTGACAGATCCGCGCACCACACACACACACACCACCGAAATTTTGTGGACTAATCCGTAAGGTCGTTTTGCTTTGTGCAGATTTCGTTGAGCGTTATGATTATGAGTATTCTTCCCACCATGTGCAATCGCCTTTCGTGTTCTTTCTTTTTTCTGTCCCGTCTTTCTTTTTTCACCTTATAGTCGCTCGCTAATTTTTCTCGTACTACCATTGTTTCATAAAGATTTATTGGTTGTCATGTAGTTCATAAACTCCACTCGCACAACGTTTCTCATCGGTTTCCGCGATACTCTTTCTAACGCTTTTGAGTGATCCTTCGAATGTACGACATAACCTATATCAAGTAAAACACTTGCACATTGAATAATACTTTTCCGCATGTGGAACGGTCTAAATATGTGAAAGGGTTTGTTGATTTTTCTAGTCATGGGTTTTTCGCATGTTAGGCTCGTGGAATGGGTATTGATTTCGATTTTCCAGTGTTTATAGATTGTGAAAGCAGTATACCGTATGTTAGAATATAGATTTGGTTGATTTCTTCTCGGAATCTTTATATCGTGAAGTTGGAAGAGTTTGAGATCTTTTCTAACTCACTTTTCGACAGATTATTGTGCTCGAAAAATGATATTCGGTTTTTTCTGTCGGATTTCCGTTGCAATATTGAAAGGGTGTGTGTGAAATCGCTCCGAAATAACTTCTTTTCGATGTGACAGTCGGAAATGCTGGAATGTTGATGAATCGTAGTCGTTTGTTGAACCGAATCAATCTGGGTCCAAGTTGAAGGACCATGCCGCGTCAAATATTGGCCTCAAACTCGCTCTAATCCGCACTTTTTGGTATTTGCACTGTGGATAGACGACCGGGCCACAGAAGGCAGAGAGATTTATACAACGAAAGTGTAGAGGATTTGTATTTCAAATGCAAATCTGATGCATTACATTGCATCGCATTACACGAAAGATGAGAGGCGAGACAGAGTGGTCGCCAGAGCAAAGACACATACACACAGTGAGAGAAACCCCCAGAATCCTAGGGGATTTTCGGAGTAGAACCGACCACACAAACAAAGTACCAGAGTCCTTTCACCATTGCCAGTGAAAGTATCCAACACATTCCGCGTCCCAAGGTCCCTTGTACTAGAAGAAAGTACACCAGTCAGTCAGTCGGCAAAGAGAAATCGACAGCCGTTCACCCACGGTGAAACTCGCTCTCACTCCCCATCCCCTTTCACTCGTTCTCTCCATCTCACAGAGTTCTATCTGTATCTCGCTTTCTCAAGGTTGGCCCGAGTGGAGATAACCCGAGGGAACGAGTTGCCGACCGTACTGGTTGAAGTTGTTCTCTTGGAGGGATTTAGTTGGGGATTCTTGAAAGTTGTTGTCTATTCAAGAACTATGTGATCAGGGACCTAGATTCTTGAGAATCTTACTCTGAAGTTTGGAATCACTATCATTTTGTGCCGATCAATACTCAAACAATTCCGGTTTGCTCCGAGATTTCAATTGTAAGCTTCGTCGAACAGAGATAAGTTACATAATCTCCAGTAAAAACCACCAATAGTCGTTTAAAAGACAAGAGGATCATCAGAGAAAACTGATATCTAGTGTTGGTTGCGATAGAACGTTTGGTCTTCGTTTAACTAAGATGTGTTGAATGAATACGGCTCATCGCTTTGGAGCATTTTCCAACTGATAGGGCTAGTGACATGAGGATGACGCTGGTATCGAATGTCTAAACTTCGCAAACCTTTTCCATCACGGTGACTGTAACCTCCAAAGAATCTGTCTGGTAAAAATGCAATTTCCGTCGTCGACTATAGCAGCCGAAGCCAAATCGCATGCAGAAATTGCGGAAATTAGCGTACCCTTGAATCCATCGAGCGCGTGCGCGCGCGCGAAATTGCAGGCTGGACGGCGGTCGCCAGGCGGCCCATTGAAATAAGCTCTCTTTCTCCCCCTCTCTCACAACACACTCGTTGCCACAATTATAGAGCCCTGTTCGCCGAAAATTATACGGTTTGGGCAAGTTGAGTGGTACTGTTGAGTAGTTGGCCCGATGACCTGTCTCGATGAAAGTTGGGAGAAGTTACAGTAAAAAGGTTACTGTAAGCTACGCGATACAGCTCCAGATTCGTATATTTTGGCTTCGAGTTGCCCTTAAAGTACGACCGACCAACTCAGTAATTTTAAAGATGACAGACCGAGTAGAGATTTTAATGAGTTTCTTATCATGGATAGTGTATTCCACCAGTTTCACACAAACAAAATCCAACCGTATCGACGCCTGGCATCTCTCATAGTTTTACAAGACATTTTAGGAGGGTTAAGAACGTTTCTGCTCGAGAATAATTTACGGTCGGTTTACGAGCACCATAGGAATGGATGACAAGTGGCCTAGCCACCCTGAGTCGTTGGTGTATTTTGATGGTGAGAGAACTGGAGCTTGCGGTACCACCCTGAACGATGCGGCGAAGAAAAGAATTGTTTATGAACTCTCATCAGTGCGACCTCTCTGTTGTGCCACACGGCTGAGCGGTGTGAAGAAGGGTCGAGCCGTTTTGTTCGTTGACACGTTGAGAATTTGTCAGAAAGTCACGATTTCTGAGAGCTCTGAAAGAATCGGGCTCTTTCACCGTTCAAATTTCCCGTTTGAGTTCATTTATTGCTTCAGGAAAGCCGAACGACTCGGATTTATAACTCGAAGCTTAGGAAATTGAGACAATTATTCGAGCTGAGAAGAAAGTAGACAGAACCATTACCCTTCGCTCAAAGAGGATGGAGCCTTCTTTTTCTGCTAGACGCCTGGTTGGAAGGATTACACGGCGATACGATTACTGTAGTCCTGTGACATTCCGCTTAATCATCTCTTTGCGATGACTGATCGAACTCAAGTGCACACACATGACTCATGCAAATTTCTGGATCCCCGGGGTCCTGACAGATGGATCGATACGGTGGCGACCACCATGGCGATGGAGCTGACAACCAGCCTACAATTAAAGCCCTATGGGCGAAATTTGGCATTCAACCAGCTGTCCGGCTTCCCGCTCTCTCACAGGACCCGTCATTAGGCGCAGAGCCCTTGAAATCACGAAGAAACGGACAATTAGCATAATAAATTGAATGGGAATGAGACGGATTGAATAGAGACGCGACGCAGTCCCCCGTCCGACGTTCTCTTATCCGAAAGACGAAGATAAAATCAGATGCGCCAATTTGGTGAGATGAGATCGTTCGGTTGGCGAGGGAACCAGCTGGTTGACGATTTAATTTGTCTCGTTCACCTGTGGAAAACAGACAAAATCGAGTTGTTGTTTGGTTTTCATCTTCTGTAGACATTTTTGCAATTTTCCCGACTCATGAATGGTCCGATGAAGTTAAAGAGACTGTCACTAATCAGTCAAAACTCCGAGATTTTTGTGATTGGCCCAAGAATCTACACAATCGATTGAGTTCTCTGGTGAATTTTCAGAAGAGAATTAGAAAATCTCAGAAATACCACTGGATTTTGTGAAATCGATGAGATGATTTGAAAAATGGCTTCAATATCTCTGAAATTGATATGAGCTTGCGTATTCGTGAAGTCGATGATCAGTATCCCTACAGTAAGAATCGTACCCAAAACCAATACGGTTTTTCTCCACACCGTACTCTTTTTTCTCATTCCTATGTGTAATGAAAATTCCTGCCTTATCTTCAGTCGGGTCGTCGTCGTCGTTCGGAGACGCTTTGTGTGTTGCGGACAGCTCCCCAACTCGTCCAGCCGACGACCATTTATACTGTTACACTGTGACCAGACGCCCTCCTCCCCACCATTTACCTTGGTAAAATTGCAAGTTACTAGGGAACAAAGACAACTACCCGGTTTTGTTTCAGTTGGCTTGATAGAGTTGCACACAGTGATATTGATTGATTGTTGTATGCTTTTAGTCGCTCTAAACATAAGACCTGTTCGATTCTATTGTTGGTTAGTGTGACTGTTTTAGCTACATCGTCTGTTTTGGTTTATCTAACCCCGGCTAACACTCATAGTGAGCCTCTCTACTCTGATCACCTCGGTTTCGTCTTTTTTGTTCTTTTCGTTCAAATGATTTTGAAAAGAAGAAATTGCCATGAATCACATTAAACGATCGATTGAAATGCAAACAGAAACCACATCATTATTGATCGAAATCGATTTTTGTGCGAAAATTTCTATCGATCGTAGGTCCTCGCCACAGTCGTTGCCTCAGTTTTGGAATGTTCGTTCTTCTATTTCAATGAATGCAAAAAGAAGAAAAGTGTCGTGATTCATCCTGAACGATTGATCAGAATGTAAAAAAGGCATCCTTTGTTGAACCTCGCTTCTCTCAACACCTCGGTTTTTGTATGTTTGGAACTGGTGCATTTAGGCTTAGGATTGGCCAAAATGGCTTGATTTGGGGGGTCGACCTGATAAACTATTGTTCTTGTCTTTCGGATGATTGTGAAAAGAAGAAAACGTTATGATTCACCTTGAATGGAACTGCAAAAAAACTACTAACCGAAGGAACGCGTTCGCGGACCGGACGACGTCGGCGTAGACGATAAGATAAACGGATAGTGGAAGCACCCATCCATCCATCTATCTCTCATCGGATTTTGTATGCATTTTGCGTGGGAAACCTCTCTGTAAACCCCTTGTGCCTCATTTCTCTGTTTCTCTGCGTCTCTGCTTGAATACAAACACACACTCGCTCACCCTACGCACACACACACACACACATTGACAGACACAACCCGCAGTTTGCGATATCGATCGATCTGAGACCCCCACACCACCACCACCACCGTCAGTCTGTCAGTCGCCTGGCCGGTCGTGAACCGGCTTCCTGCGTGTCTCTCAATGTCGCATCGATTCTCACTCTTTTTGTCATCTTTTTCAATTTTCACACTTGCACATACCGTATGGTGTTAGGAGAGTTTTGGTTAGTCATCGGAAGTCAACTTGAGCCAGGCTGATGGGAAGGTTCTAGTAAGAGCTGAATAAAAAGACGGACCTAGACTCTTCTGACGGCGGCGTGATACCATGTGTGAGCTGTCTGTATACATATAATTTGATCCTCAACGTTTTCCACTCGCAATTTATTCAGCCGATACTAACATGATCCTTATCCGTGACACTCGCACTTCCCTCAAAATCGATAACATTATCTTGATAATCCGCTCCCTCTAGATCTTGGTGTGATATGAAATCCTCGGTTTCACTCGCACTGTTCGTTCATTCTGGGTGCATTTTGGGTCTGTGCCGTATTCAATTTTGTGGATTGACTCCTTTTTTTGCCTGATTCTATTATCCAAGTTCTGTTTCGCTTCGGAATGATGTGTGGAATTGCGAAACCTTTGTCTAACAGTAGCATAGAACTGTAGATTTTGTCAAATTTATCACTCTTCACCATGTTTTACCACTCACTAGACTGATTTCATCACTTTCTGTGCTTCGGAATGGTGTTTAACACTGCGAAATCTTTGCTTTACAGTTTGATAGAGCATTTCTTGGGTGAACTATGCTTTACTTCTCACGACGTTGATTTTATTTATTTTTTGTGCTTCGGAATGTTGTCTAACATCGCGAACCTACGATTTAACAGTAGATCTTCATGTAAAGAACGTTTTGTCATCCACCTCGCGAGGAAGATTTTATCTGTACTGTAATTTCTTGTGGAGTTGACACCAGTATGTGCTAAATGCTGGAATGTCATCTGATTAGATCCAATGGTCTAATCAATCGTCGGGTTCTTTTTAGAATTTTTTGATCCTAGTGAATAATGGAATTTTCCGTTTCTGAAAAGATACCTTTCGAATGAAATATCGATTTTAGATGAATCACAGTGGATGTTTTACACAGACGCGCTTCCTCATCCTGCTATCAAATCCAGATTTATCTCTTCCTCTCTCTCTCTCTCTCTCTCTCTCTCTCTCTCTCTCTCTCTTTCTCTCTCTCTCTCTCTCTCTCTCCTCTCTCTCTCTCATCGACCCGTCCCCTCTTACAGTATTGCATTTGCTGAAGTGGTACATCGTATGTCCACAGCAACACACTCACACTCACGCACACACATGCAGAATCTGAAGAAGAAGAAGAAGAAGAGGAGAACCCGTTGCTGAGACGAGTCTGTATATCGTGCGTACTCCCCTTCTTTCTCTCTCTCTCTTTCTCTCTTTCCCTCTATACACAACATTCGGGTCTACTCGAAAATCTCGAAAGCATTGAATTTAAGTGGAGAATTTGTCCTCGGCAAGCTACGATTGGTAGATGGATGTATTGTAAATTCGGATTGTTACTTCTTCTTTCCCTTTTTGTAGAGCAATTTTGGTGCTCAGAATCGATATTTTTCTTAATGTGAGATTGTAATGGACTTTGTCGAATGTGACTGTTAAAGCTTCTTCTTTTTTTTCGGTTTTTGCTAGTCTCGGTGCATTTTTTTGGTGTACATCGAATCAGGGCTGGTTACGAAATTTAACGAAATTAACGATTTAACGAATTTAACGAAATTTTTCGTTAAATCTGATTTAACGATTAACGGATTCGTTAAATTTGGAAAAACCGTTAATTTAACGATTAACGGTTTCGTTAAATTTGGAAAACCCGTTAATTTAACGATTAACGGATTCGTTAAATTTGGAAAAACCGTTAAATTAACGATTAACGGATTCGTTAAATTTGAAAAAACCGTTAATTTAACGATTAACGGATTCGTTAAATTTGGAAAAACCGTTAATTTAACGATTAACGGATTCGTTAAATTTGAAAAAAACGTTAATTTAACGATCAATAATTCCGTTAAAATTAGAAGTTGAACACCATAGTTGAGTGATTTTTCTGTCACAATCTTGGTCAATAATGCATTTTTCAACAATCGTAGTACTTAAAAAATTAACAAAATCCCAATTTTATGTTCAATTGACCGATTTACCAAAAATTTCCGTTAAATTTCGTTAAATTTGGAATATTGGCTGATTTAACGATTAACGGTTTCGTTAAATTTGGAAAAACCGTTAATTTAACGATTAACGGTTTCGTTAAATTTGGAAAACCCGTTAATTTAACGATTAACGGATTCGTTAAATTTGAAAAAACCGTTAATTTAACGATTAACGGTTTCGTTAAATTTGGAAAAACCGTTAATTTAACGATTAACGGATTCGTTAAATTTGAAAAAACCGTTAATTTAACGATTAACGGTTTCGTTAAATTTAGAAAAACCGTTAATTTAACGTTTAACGGTTTCGTTAAATCCGAAATTTCGTAACCAGCCCTGCATCGAATACCTGATAAGATGGTACAAAAGCGGTTTTTATACGTCACAAATCCTGACGAGGGAATGCCACCAAGGGGCCACAAAATTATACATTCTGCCTGGTCTCCTAGGTTTTCGAATATGGTGAAAATGATAGGACCGGTCTCAAAAGTTGCTTCATCGACCTGGTTTTTGAGTTACGGTCGATGTAATTTTTACATGTAAATTTGCAAGAAATCGCGTACACCCTCGTTTCTGCGCATCAACGCAAGGTTGTTTCAAAAATTTCGTGTTTCGTCGCCTAGTGGTTAAGATCTAGGACTCACGCTATTGCTTTTGCGGGTTCGATTCCCATCAAGTACCATTTTGTTCTGCTTTTCCATTAGAGTTCCTATGTTTTCATCTTTCTAACCTGATATGTTACCTAATTTAAAGAGAGAGAGGGGAGTGAGAGAAAGAGTGGGAGAGAGAGAGAGAGAGAGAGAGAGAGAGAGAGAGAGAGAGAGAGAGAGAGAGAGAGAGTGGGAGAGAAAGAGTGGGAGGGAGAGAGAGAGAGAGAGAGAGAGAGAGAGAGAGAGAGAGAGAGAGAGAGAGAGAGAGAGAGAGAGAGAGAGAGAGAGAGAGAGAGTGGGAGAGAAAGAGTGGGAGAGAGAGAGAGAGAGAGAGAGAGAGAGAGAGAGAGAGAGAGAGTGGGAGAGAGAGAGAGAGATAGGGATGAATGAATGGTAAATTTATTTTGAAAAAAAAAAACGTTTTGGAGCGTCAGCGCAATAACTCCAGCAGCCCAAGCGTAGCGAAGAATATCTGCTGGTAGTTAATAACTGATTCACAGATTTTAAACTAACTGCAAACTCACGAATCAAGAACCATAAAATCAAGGAGGACAACTTTAGAACCTGTTTTTTTGAAAATTTACAACTCTCATTAAAAAGCAAAACGAAATGGTACTTGATGGGAATCGAACCCGCAAAAGCAATAGCGTGAGTCCTAGATCTTAACCACTAGGCGACGAAACACGAAATTTTTGAAACAACCTTGCGTTGATGCGCAGAAACGAGGGTGTACGCGATTTCTTGCAAATTTACATGTAAAAATGACATTGACCGTAACTCAAAAACCAGGTCGATGAAGCAACTTTTGAGACCGGTCCTATCATCTTCACCATATTCGAGAACCCAGGAGACCAGGCAGAATGTATAATTTCGTGGCCCCTTGGTGGCATTCCCTCGTGAGCTTATGGCTATTCCTGGATAGAAGCCAATCTGTATCTCCTTGCTTGTGATTTTTCTCAAGTCTCAGGTGTGTATTTTACTTCTTTTCGGTAAAATAGAGTCTTCTCTCTGTGAGTTCATCTTGTCGTTTGGTACTATCTCTATTTTCTTCTGGATGGCGTACGGGTGGGTTTTTGCCTCCTCCGGACGATCTCTACTAAATTATGAATGATGTTTGACTTGTTCATCCCTAATCGTCCCATCTCCTACACAAGTCGGTTAAACAGGCAATTTGGAGTGATTAAGGGAACAGAGAGATGTAATCTGTATGTAGAGTGTAACTCGATACTTTCGCCCGTCTCTTTCGGCATGGACCTATTAGCCAGATGTGCTTGTTGAACCGTCGACTACCAGACGTTGCGGGTTGCGTGGAGTACTCGTAATAGTCATTACGAATGGAAAGTGGTGGGCACCCACACCCTTCACCATGGCAGCAGCAGCAACAGCAGCTAGGAGTAGTGGTAGTAGTACCAGTCGGCACCAAGACGAGTGGTGAAGGTCGATTTGGTGGGGCACGGCCTCGAAGCATTCTTCCATCTGTCGTCACCCCTGCTGTTCTGTTCAGATTTTTAATTCAGTTCAACAACAGTATTCACGATTCTATAACGCCTGGAAGACTCTTAGAAACGAGTTATCTCATATTCGCCCTATTAGAGGATCTTAACGATTTCCTCCAACGGCTCCAGAACTTGATTTTGACTTCATTTCAATTTTTCCAGAGTCATTCATATAATTTTTGGTCATTTGAACAATGAAACTTTCTCATGTTGATCCTTTGTAATTAAGTCATGGATGAATTTTTGAACATGGATGGCTTGAAAATTGGTGATGAAGGTTTTTCGTTTCACATAAGGAGTTTTGGACTACACTCTGAGTGGTCTAAAAAGACGAAATTTTTTGTCTGACTCTAACATCTGGAGCATCCTCCACGTGTAGCCCCAGTTCATTCCGTACCATCCACCTATCTTTCTTTCTCTCTTCCTCTCTCTCTCTCTCTCTTCTCTCTCTCTCTCTCTCTCTCTCTCTCTCTCTCTCTCTCTCTCTCTCTCTCTCTCTCTTTCTCTCTTTCTCTCTCTCTCTCTCTCTCTCTCTCTCTCTCTCTCTCTCTCTCTCTCTCTCTCTCTCTCTCTTTCTCTCTCTCTCTCTCTATCTCTCTTTCTCTCTCTCTCTCTCTCTATCTCTCTCTCTCCCAGCCACCACTTTTTCGTGTTTGTTGGACGCAAATTTGCTCATGACCCACCACCTCTCTCTCTCTCTCTCCATCTCTCTTTTTGTGTATTCCTTTTGCCATCCACCACTATTTTTGCCGCAGTTTTGTATTTACTCGTGGAATTCTACAGTAGGACAAAGTTCCCAAAAGAGAACTCTTCTTGAGAACCTCATCTTTCTTTGGGAACGGTGTCTCTTTCCGATTCATTCGGTATTGGAGGTTCTGCTAAATCGATAACTGTACCGTATGCTTTGACGGGAGATATTAGAAATCAAAGTTCTTCTCACATTATCTTCTCTGAACGTAATGATACTAATGAATCCCAAATGATCATTCCGTCAAAGACTCATTACGTCCGTAGAGATCGCTTTAATTTGATTGGGAGATCTCCAAAATTTTCCGAAAAACCGCTTCTTTCTACTCTATTCATCTGTTTCATTATCTTCTCACGGATAGATTCACATTTCCGAATCAAGCGAAGTGCTTCGACTCATAGGATTATCTTTGGTCTAATACGTCGCGTTAGCTGAAGAAAACACCCACGTAAAATCTTCAACAAAACTCAAAACATGCACCAGAATACCATTTCTCTTAAATTTTCGTGACCACACATATCTCCCTCTACCTGTAAAAAAGTCTGACCTCCGTAAATCGGTTACTTATTACTGTAGCACTTTCGCCTTGAAACACAAGAACGATTTAAGTAATGCGCCTTTAATTTCAATGGACTGAAAGTAAGAATAATAATTTAAATCCACAAAGATCTAACTGTTCGTTGTGAGAGTCCCGACCCTATGGTATGTCTACCGTACTCATTTTACAAAAATGCGACTGGCGCGCGTTTGAAATCGGTCAGACTTTTTGCTAGATATGTGAGCTCCAACAAGTTAGGTGAAGAGTTTTGACGCTGTGCTACAAAGACGTGGGGAATTTTACACAGCATAAAATGGTTCATTTCACAGTGTACTTGGGTATCCAAGAGTTAGCTCTTCACAAAAGTTGTTCTTCCAACCTAACCTAAGCTTATTATAAGAGGAAATTACTGTTGGCTGCAGATTGCAGATTGAGATTAATACAAGACGTCATGAACACGGCACATAGCTTCCTCTACCTGTAAGAAAGTCTGGCCTCCGTAAATCGGTTACTTAGTAGTGTAGCAGTTTCGCCTTGAAACACAAGAACGATAAAGTGATGCGCCTTTAATTTCAATGAACTGTAAGTAAGAATAATAATTTAAATCCACAAAGATCTAACTGTTCGTTGTGAGAGTTACCGTACTCATTCTGCAAAATTGAGATTAGAGCGCGTTTGGAAACGGCCATGCTTCTAGCGATATATGTGCACGGGTTTTTACAATGTGTCAAATTCCTCACTCCCGTCTTTCTAGGACTCTGTAGAGTTTTGCAGAAAAAAATAAATAAAACGTGGAAAATGTAAGTATGCTCTAATGCGAAAATAATTTCGACAAAAAATTTTTTAATTGTACACACATAGCTTCCTCTACCTGTTAAAAAATCTGGCCTCCGTAAATCGGGAACTTAAATTCGCCTCGAAATACAAGAACGATTTAGGTAATGCGCCTTCAATTTCAATGGACTGAAAGTAAGAATAATATGTAAATCCACAAAAATCTAACTGTTCGTTGTGAGAGTTACCGTACTCATCTGCAAAATTGAGATTAGAGCGCGTTTGAAAACGGCCATGCTTCTAGCGATATATGTGGTACATTGTATAGTACTTTAACGGTTTCCCAACCCATTTTGTCGGCTTTTTTCTTCTGTCTGATATCTTGACGATAATAACGGTGGCGCCGCACGATATCGACGCTTCGTCGGTCGAACTCCTTATCAGATTCTCACTCGCCAGTCTATTAAAGCTTTCTTTCTATTACCTGTACTTCTATCTCTTTTCTATTTTCGAGTTGGGTGGGTCGTTTTCTGCAATTTGGCGTCATTTTTTGCATGTTTTTCATCGTTTTATTCATTGAAAGTAGAAGATTTCTGTCATTTTCAGCTTATTAAGAGAAAGTGGGCGAAATTTTCAAGATCTTTTATCTATCAAATTTTTGTTTCAATATTTGTGATTTTCATGACTGAAAGAATGATCTGTGATTTTCATTGATCTCCATATGAAATTTGCTGAAAACGACCGAAGTCTCATGTCACCTTCTATCACCTCCTGTGTTTTTCGTTGCACTCAAGTAGTAGGGTGATTGTTTAAGGCGCTCAGCAGCCGTGGTATGGAGACAGTGTTTGGAATGGTAGATGAGCAGCCACCTCAAACATCAGAAGACCCGATGTCAGCAGCCAACATAACGGCTGCTACGAATGCGCTCGCAATGGCCGTCGACCAGGACGTGAATGCAGCGTTCGCAGCCAACACGGCAGCCAGTCAACAGACCATCCAGGCCATGTATCATCTTGTCAACCAACGGAGTTTGATGCAGGTAAAATTTCCATCTTTTTTCTTATTTGAAACTCTTCAATTATCATCATTAACCACCTACTATCTCCGTTTTTGTCTTGAGCCGTTAGTTGAAACAATCTGAGTAGTTCTTATTTCACGGAAAAGTTCTTATTGAGGACAGTTCTACCTTAATTTCTGACATTTTTCACTGAATATTCACAAGTGCAGAATCTGTGAGTCATACAATAGGAATGATTTCACTGATAGGCCGTTCAGAAAACCAAATAGAAAATTATCTTTTCGTTTTTTTTCACCTGTCTTTAATGAACATTTTACTGGGAAAGGATGTTATTAACTTCGAGATAGAAACGATTATCATGTTTTTGTTAACGTCAACAATAACAAATATCTTTAATACTGTAGCTGAGTACTGTAACTCACCGATTTCACATTTATCAAAGACTGACTACCCTCATAACTTTTCACAATAACCAGGAGTACTATAACTGTTGAAATATCGCTTTAGAGAAAAAATTGAAAACAATATGCTTAGGAACACAGATTTCTCCCGTACCCAGGAAAACCATACATCTTCAAATTCACATGACTTCTTTCAGAGAATCACCCGACCACATCAAGCCACCGCACAAGCAACCCAACCTGCAGCGGTTCCTCAGATTGCGTATTTCACGGCTCCGACGATCCCGGGACCCTCGACGGCCGCCTTTGTGCCCGTGGACATGATGGGAGTGTTCCCGCCTCTCATCTACCCACCCGCCAGTGTGACGCAGTCCAATCAATGTGTCGTCAACCAACCGGTATGTTTTATTACTGCTTCCAATTGGCCCTGTCGACAGTGAAAACGAGGATGTTTTACGAGAGCTGATCAATGGGACATGCGCGAGGGGAAACTTTATGTGCCAAAAATGTTATCAAGTTGTGTTTTCATGATGAAAGTCCTTTCTAATTATCCTCATAATGCCCGAATTTCTGTCCGATACATTAATTTTTAAGTTTATTTCATTTATTTTGTACCTAAAATCTGTTTTCTTTACTCTTTCATATCGAAAAACTTGCATTCTCCATGCCATAGTTTTCTATTTTCTATCGTTTCTTGTCAAATTACCAGTTCCGGGTATTTTGTGTTTTTAGGTGAGAAAAGCCCCATCTGATTCGCAAAAAACTAAGCGATTTCATTAAAGGTGTGCGAAGGGTGCATCTACAACACGAATGGTGGTTCGTCCGCCGGTGTTAACCCACACCACAACCATCCAATGGCCAGCGTGTTGCACACGACACCATCCACCACCCAGGTTCTCATGAATACTGGAGGATCGGCCAACGTGACTCAGGTAAACGTTGGCATCGTTCTGTGAGTGTGTACGTGTGCAGATGCACCATTAGCCCTAATGGCGTACTTACTGTTGTCGGAAAGTGTATGTGTGTTTGTGTGTAAAAATCGTGTTGAACGAACACATGTGCAACCGGTCTAATGGAGTTATCGTTTGTTCTCTCTCTCTCTCTTTCTCTGAACCATATCAAAGTTTGTTTTTAAGAAGTTCATGAAGGACCTAAATCTAGAGATTCCTTGTGTAACCTTGAAGTCCCACTCTCTTTCCCCTTGCATTTGAGCTGGTGATGAGCTTTTATGTTCTCTCACTCCTATCGATTTTCACACGCGCCAATTGAGCTTTACTGTAGATGAAGAATAAAGGATCTCTTAGAATTATCAATGACGCAATTTTCAGAACCCCGCTCCACGTGATCGTCAAGTGGTGGGAGGAGCAGTTCCGCAGACCGACACTGTGCAGTCCGCTCCCGAACCCGCTGCATCCTCGACAGTCCTGGATCGTACAACGTGTTGGGAGCAGACGCGTGCAAACGTCGCGGTCGCAGCCATGGCCTCGCGTCGTCTGGAATCGTTGCAACGACGACATCGTGAACCAACTTCGTTGGTCGCCAGCTATCACATGATGATGGACACGGTCGAGAGAGCGAAGCAACGCAAGCGGAAACGTGAAGAAGAGCAAGAAGCGGCGGTGAATGGAACAACGTCAGCGACCCAGTCGACGGCGGCTACACAAGAGGCGTCGACGACAACGACGACGACAGAGGTCGCTGGAACGTCTACATCATTGCATCCATCAGTGTCGACACCAACGTTGGCGCTGGATGGTGGTCCGACGCAGCCGAAGTTGAGAAGAACAGCGAGTGCTCGGGATGTTCGAGTGAGTTTCTATGCTTCTAATTGAGAAAGTTGTTGGAAAAAAAGCGGAATGGTAGTTATTATAGATTAAATCCTTGGAAATTTAAAATCTAGAAGTATGTCGCTAGAATATTCTCCGCCGTCTTGTTTTAATAAGAGTGCGACAGAAATCCATTCACTGCAAAAGTTACCAATGTGATTCTTTTCATCATCTTTTTGTTGCAGGTGAACCTCGGCCAAGACGAAAACTCATCACCTTCGGAAACAGTGTCTGAGCCGCCCGTCCAACCACCCACGGGTCCGATGACACGATTACGTCGGCGGACGGATGAACAGTTGCTCATGCGGTACATGAACGTGTCTTCACCGCGGCCTTCGTCGACCCAAGTCGTAGGCGGTACCGTCTCCCAACAGCCTTCTGCACATGCCAACGCGGCAACCACAACGACGACAAATTGCCTGACGTGCAATCCGTGCAACTGCGGTGCTCCGTTCTGCACAGGAACCAATCATCTTGCCAATTATTTTCTCTATCGACAGCAGCAACAACAACACCAACAAGCGATGTTGGCAGCGACTGCGAGTGCGAATGCTGCGATGCAAGCGAGCATCCCGCAGGCTCAGCAGCAGCAGCAGCAGGCCGCGGCTCAACTACCACAGCAGCCACAGCCGCAGCCGCACAACCCGTTCTTCTTGAACCAACCGTAAGATTTTAGTTCTTTTCATTTTGATAATATTTCATATGAGTAACATAGATTCTGAAATAATGAAAAATTTCGCAATTATTGTCTTTTGTTGGTCAAAAAGTTGTTTACGAAAACTCTTCTCATCATTTTTGGATTATTAATAGTACTATGTTTATTTCTATAATCAAAAATGAGAAGATTCTGATACATCGGGGCATGGGCTGTGACGAGTTCCGAAAAAAACATCCTTTTGAAAAAATCAATAGTAATGGATCTTCAGTGTTGGAAGTGTCACTCTTCCAACGCATCCTGCGACCAACGCGACTCCGGATGCACTGTCGACATTACAACAACAAACGAACCTTCTGAACACGATACGCGCTTATCAGCAGACGCAGCAATCCGGTCAACAGCAAGGAGCAGCAGTGGCTCCTGTGGCCGCGCAGCTTCCGCTACTCGCGAGGTACCCACCACCGAGGCTCATAGAACAAGTTGTGGACAGAGTCAGGGTGCGTTTTTTTAAAAATCTTATTTCACTAGGTGTTTGTAAAAGGAACAACATTCCATGAAACGCAATCTAATTGTAGTTTTCGTGAAACAGGGACTTTTATTGGTGACGGAATATAGTGATATTTAAGAAAAAACAGTTATAGTTTCTCCTTGTTTAATGTTTTCCATAAACTGAGTCGTGTCCGGAGTCATATTTTATAAGTTTTTTACAGAATTTTGAAAAAAGGTCCTGTAAAATTCAAAAGAGGAATTTCAGACAGCCCGTGACCCTCAAGTATGGCCGGCATCTTCATACTTTGGCCGTTTCATCAACCCTGAAGCTCTTTACGTGCCTATCACAACAGCCGCAGCAGCAGCCGCTGGCTACAACCCAGGTCGTTTCCTGGGTCTCGACATGATGGTCGGCTGGATCCAATCCGACTTCCTCAACCTCGATCGTCCGCCACTCGAACGCCATCACATGTTTGGTGCGCCAATCAGCGACCCGCAGCCCGTTGGTGTTACTGTGCAGGACATTGAGAAGTGCACAGAGAAGGTTCAATTCGTGAAAGATGCCGAGAAGCCGGAAGAAGAGACGGAACGTTGTACTGTCTGTCTGACCGATTTTGAGACTGGAGAGGTAATTTTTAATTTTGGTGTAATTGATAGAAAAAATTACTACGGAAGAATGTTTGATTTCTGGTCCCCACGACTTAAAATCTTCATTCTTTTTGTAGAAATTAAATCAAAAAGACAAAAATTATGTCAAGTGGTTGAAACTTGTTTTGTTTTCGAGAAATTCAGTACTTCAAGAATAAAGTGAAACTAAGTTCAGATAAAAATGAGGGAAAATTTGATTTTAGTGAATTTATCTTCATTTCTAAAATTGTTATTAGAAATTGACATGACATCTTGCAGGAGATTCGTACCCTACGATGCACACACATCTTCCACCCACAATGCATCGACAAATGGCTGGTTTACAACAAAAAATGCCCGGTGTGTCGACTCGACGTTGACAAGCAGCTGATAGTCGATCTGGAGAATAATGCGAGTAGCGCGACCGCATCGGCGGCCGTCTAACCCCTCTTATGTATACCATTTCGTCCCCTCCCCCAACTGATTCCCATAGGTGCCGTTGTTTTATTCATCCCCCCTCTTCTCTTCTCTGTGTATGCGTGTACACATTGGAAAAATTTTCAGTTCTAACCGTCTTTTTCTATGACTATATCGAATTCGTAGAACCACGTCTAGATTTTCCCTTACCCACATGTTCACCCGATTAATGAAGATGGAAATGGTAGTGGTGAAACCCCATCAGAATACCGTATACCACGTTATTCGGATTAACTTCTGATTGATTCCAATGACATTACCACTACCAGACTCTCATCGTCAGCAAACTCAAAATGTACTTTTTGCACTTGTAACAGAATTTTTCCATTTGAAGATTGAATTCTGTTGCAAGTTATGTGAACAGTCATCCTTAACGAGGCTGTTCACAACTGCTACAGTAGTTGAGAAATACCCTTGGAGACTTACAGTATCTTGACTACTGTAACAGTCTGAGTACACTTACTAGGAAACTATGCAATTTTGTGCGAATTGGAGGTCAAGTCGTTTCAATTAGATTCTAACAGACGGAACGGTTTGACCGTCCAATTCATCGAATCAACTACTATACCTATCAAACCCCAAGCCGGCTAGTCAGTAAAATGAACTACAAGCAACCATTTCACATTTAAATCACCTCGCGAAGCAGCCCGCAAACAATATAATCTTTGGTCATTTGAATTCGGAATTTATATAATGTAATCTTGAACCCCAGCTTTCTCGTGCTGTGATAATCGTTTACCCCAATTTTGCTCGAGTTTTGGACGATTTGCGAATTGCCAGCCCTATCCCCCTACCAAATTGTGTTCGTACTACTGCTTTTAATATTTTATTTCTCCGTGTGCTTCTTTTTCTTATATATAAATGTTTTATGGTTTTATCATTACGAGAAAAAAAATAGGGAAAGAAAGATGTGAGAGGGACGAAAAATAGAAATGTGAACGCGGTTGGTTGCGAAAGATTGTCATAGAGACGGGGTTTGCCTTTGAGCGCGATTGCAAAATAATTTAAATTATTTTTCGAGAATCGTAGAATCTTTCTCATCCTTTTCAAATCTGCCTTCGGAAGATTGATCAACAGCGTATTTCTCCTACATTATCAGTTTCAATCTCTATGTTGTACAGATACAGTTGTTTTCCACTTCGCCTTGTAAATGGTCTTTAACTGGACTCTTTCATTTTTTCTCATGCAACGTTCAATAAAACTCTGTACTTCAGTAATAATGACCACCGAAAACAAAACGTCAGTCCGTGGGATTCCCTTCAGCGAAGTCATTGTGAGTTTCTACTTTTTTCAATCTTTAGAACGTTGGTTTATAGATATTTTGGTGACAGAAGTCTTTTTCAGGAAGATGTCGCTTCCTACCTCACCTCAAAGAAGTTGTCACCAGAAGAAGCAGAAACCGAAACCCGAGATAAATATGGAAAATACAAGTATGTAGAGCAGTCCATGCAGCAGCAGAAGGCACGGTAAGTGTGCTTTTTTGAATTTTATTCAAATGAAGAATCTCAGAATGGAAGAAAAATTGCCGGAATTCAAGAACAGTCTGGCACTGATCGACACTCTCATCGAGAAGAACGTATGTTTTTTTGTTGTTGAATTCTGTCAATCCAAGTTTTAGAAAAAGAATGAAGAATTCGACACAACTTTCCTCCTGTCCGATGATATTTACACAAAGGCACGTGTGAAAAATCTGGAGAAAGTGTCGATTTGGCTTGGAGCCAATGTTATGGTCGAGTACGAAATTGATAAGGCCAAGGACCTGTTGTTGAAGAACCAGGCATCCGTTCAGAAGGTTATTTTCTGTTTAATAAGTTGTTTATTGAGAAATCACTGGCGTTAACGTCAGTTAAGTAAGGAAACATGTGAAATACATCTGCGTGGGATGGCTATCTGGCATCTTGCTTGTGGTTCGAAAAGCTTCTAAACATGTAAAGCAAGAACTTTTTTCACCTTTATGGAAAATGACATCATGAGGTAACAGACGACAATAGTTCCACCATGCCTTGTTTTTTTAATTTTTACCCAATTTTTAGGCGAAAATGGCAGCAGATGCAAAGATCCGCACTTCATGAAATAATTCGAATGAGCAGGAAACAATGAACGTTGATGAGAGTACTTCTTTCAGGTCGTCGATGAACTGATATCCGAACTCGCCTTCATCAAGGATCAAATAACGACGACAGAGGTGAACCTCGCCAACATCATCAACCATCGTGTGTTGTTGAACAAAACCGCCGCTGCTTCCAAGTGACTTTACCCTTTCCAGCAATTCAACTTCATTTGCGCACTTTTTGTATTTTGCTTGCTTTACCCACAGTTTGTTGCCCAAAATCTCATTGTTTTCAGCGATAAAGTTGTTTTTTGCCTTATTTGGTTGTGAGTTATTGTGTTTGATATCGTTGCACGACGATTTTGTTACCTTATTCAATTCACTGCATTAAATTCAGGATAAATTAGATTTCAGCAATGGGATGGAAGCAGAAGCAGAACGAAGCATTGAAAGATGTGAAAGTTTTGGTATGGTTTTTTTTTAGTTTTTAAATCGGAATATCGCCACAGTTTTGAGTGAAATTTTTTTGGCTTCTAGACTTGACCTAGAGTTTCAAGAAGTACTCACCAGAGTTGCACTGAAGTAAAATTTTTCAAAACAGAAGTCGGAAGTGAAAAAAGGGCGGAAGTCGGAATTCTGTGCAACTCTGGTACTCACCTCGAATAGAACATCTAACAAAAAATGCAGGTCGTCGGATCAGGAGGTATAGGCTGTGAGTTACTGAAGAACTTGGCACTTAGTGGCTTCAAGAATTTGGTTACGGTGAGTTTTTTTCCTATCGAACGTATGATTTTTTAGTTACTGTTGTCTATTATTTTACGAATTCTGGCCGAAAAAAGCGAAAATCAAATTCTGGAACTCTTCTTATGAAGAAATGTACTTATGTTTAATCGGAGTGATCTTATAATTGTATCCTTATCAAGACAACGATAATGTGTTCAAGATGAATCATCTCATTCAGATCGATCTTGACACAATTGACGTGAGCAATCTCAACCGTCAGTTCCTCTTCAGAAGAGAACACGTAGGCCAGCCAAAAGCTAAGGTGAGTATTCTAAAGAGTCTTTGTCATTCATATTTCTCCTAGATCGCTACTGAAGCTGTGAAGAACTTTGCACCGGATGTCGACATCACTTATCATCATGATAGTATTTTCAGGTGAGTTTTTCTTTAGAAAAGAAATCACAATAAAATTTCTGGTTTCGAAAAAAGGCACATTTTTTCATCGATGTAAGAAAGCATTTTTGGTTTTGAAGTCTTTAGGGAAACCCTTATTTTAGTCAGGTAACGCGAATGAATTTGAGCCAGTGAAATGGAGCGTAGCATACTGTAATGGCGTTATCTTGTTTATTATTCATTGGGAATAAGGAAACATGAAAGTTCATCATCAGATTGGATTCTGAAGTCAAAAGGCACGAAAACTTCCCCTAAAGCCTAAAAAGTTAGAAATAATAATTCTTAAAAGGATGAGGAGAAAATAATGAAGTTAAGGATGAAAAAGGAAAAGACGGATGAATAACGAAAGAAATATGAAAAATTAAACATTTTTAGCCAGAAGTTCAACCTGGAGTTCTTCAAATCGTTCACCATCGTCCTGAACGCCCTGGATAACCGAGCCGCCCGTAATCATGTCAACCGTATGTGCCTGTCGACTCGCACTCCGCTGGTCGAAAGTGGATCCGCCGCATACCAGGGACAGGTTACGGTGATTATGCGTGATAAGACCGAGTGCTACGAGTGTGTCGAGAAGCCAGCTACTCAGAAGACATTCCCAGGATGCACCATCAGAAACACCCCAAGTGAACACATCCACTGCACGGTGTGGGCCAAGCATTGCTTCAAGTCAGTTTTTCTAAAAAAAAAATTCTATTTCAGTGAGATTTAAAGTTCCTCAAATTCGAACCCCCTACCGATTTTCTCAATTTCACACTTAACATTCACATTTTCAGCCAACTTTTTGGTGAAATCGACATCGATGACGACGTGTCACCGGAGTTCAACGATCCGGAGAACAAAGACGAAAACGAGGGAGCTGAACAGCCGCCAAAAGCCGAAGTTCGAGAAGAGAAAAAACTGAGCACCAGAGCGTGGGCTGAACAAGTGCACTATGATCCACAGCAGATTTTCGATAAGGTTTTTTCAAAATTGAAAAATTCTAACGA
The DNA here is from genome assembly GCA_963978915.1 of Caenorhabditis parvicauda. NCBI lineage: Eukaryota > Metazoa > Nematoda > Chromadorea > Rhabditida > Rhabditidae > Caenorhabditis > Caenorhabditis parvicauda. Next base: position 8,801,822 of record OZ022254.1, read on the forward strand.
TCACTTAGAAAGGTTTCTATTTATCCCGACGCTGAACCGAGCGATAAATTCCGATTTAGTAAAATATGGACTTTATATGAACTTTCAAATATTTTGGTTTCAATATTCGACAGTAATTCAAATACTTTTAGAGTAACTCGAATAAAACCAATAAATTCAGTAACTGGAAAACTTTCAGCTCTTCTTCGCCGACATCGAAGGTCTGTGCTCGATGGAAAACCTGTGGAAAGAACGTCGCCGTCCAACCCCACAACAGTACTCGGAAGCAAGCCAACCAGACGCAGGTCCGGCCGCCGACATTGTCAACAAGGTCAGCGAAGTTTGGTCCCTGCAACAGTGCGTCAAAGTGTTCGCGGAAAGTGTTGAGGCGCTGAAGAAGAGGAAGGAAGCACTGCCGGAAACTGAGGTGAGGTTTTGACTGGAGAAGAGCATTTATCAAGGATTTTTTTTTGAATTAGGAGGCTCTAGTGTTCATCATGTAATGATTTCAAATTATAGTCATTATCACAGATTAATGGAAGTTTATTCTGTCTGTGGGATCCACACCCTGAATTAATTAAACATCTGATGTTGAGAACACGGAACGAAAGAATGACCAATAAAAAGTGAGGATCTCAAAAACTCCTCGGGAAGACGGAACTCACTGATTAGACAATTTGATATTTGAAAAAAAAGCAATTCAGGTTCTCGTATGGGACAAGGATGACGACGATGGTATGCGATTTGTCGCCACCGCCGCCAACATCAGAGCGTTCATTTTTGGTATCAAGCTGAAGAGTCTCTTTGATATTAAAGGTATTCTTTTGACTTGAATCTTTTTAATTTTACTGTATTTTTCGTTGATCGTTTCAAAGTTAGGTAAGACTTCACAAGCCTGGAACTTGGTATAAAATTGAAATGCTATAAGTTTTTCGACACAAAAAGTCACATCAAATTTGAACTTTTGATAGAAAAAAACCTTGAGAACGAAATTAAAAATCAAAATAAATATTTAAAAAAAAAGTCTTTCATTTTCTTTGTGAAACATGATAAATTCAGCAATGGCCGGAAACATCATCCCTGCCATCGCCACGACCAACGCCATTGTTGCCGGACTCATTGTCCAGGAAGCTCTGAAGATTGTCACCGGACGCGAAGATCAAATCAAGAACATCTTCACCAGACTCGTGCCAAACATGAGATCAAAGGTGAGAAATGTGAAATTCATATAATAAACTGGAAGCAGAGATCGTATTGTTGAAAAGACTTTAGATATAGTTATGAGTCGTCTTACGAAATTCTCAATCTATATATACCACGTTACAGATTCTGCAAGACGAGATCCCGCAGAAACCGAATCCGAAATGTTTTGTCTGCGCTTTGAAGCGAGAGTGCTGTGTCAAACTCAACCCGTTTGGAATGACGGTGAAAGGATTCCGTGACAAGGTTCTCAAGGGACATCTCAACATGCAGGTTGGTGTTATTTTGAATTTTTACATTATTTGAGAACACTCATAATCACTCTTATACACTTTTTAAAAAGAAGAGTTGAGATGTGAATTATTTTTTAAAAAAACGAATTTCTACGATGTGGTTTTCATCAAGATCCTTAAAAACATAATCTTGATGAAATAGGGTTAAGATTACCCATCTTATTGAAGTAACGAAATAATCATACATTCCTTGGATCTTCTTTTAGATGGACGGTCCAAAGCTACAAATTATACCTTCCATTCAACAGCAAACCGTTCATTTTCAACTTTCCAGGCACCAGATGTGGTTGACGTGCTGACCCACAGCATCATCATCTCCAGCGAGGAAGGAGAGCTCGATGGACTGTTCGAGAAGAAGTTGTCGGAGATGAACATTGGAGGAGGAACGTTCCTCGACTGTGATGATTATACACAAGATCTAGAGATCAAGGTCATCATCGAGGAGTCGCTGAAGCTGAAAGGAGAAGAGTTCGAGGTTTTTTTTAAATCTTGACAGTGGGAAAAACAAAACTTTCATCCTAGCAAGATTTGAATATGTTTGATCAATTCAAAAATGTTTTTTATTAGCCGAAGAGAGAGACACACAGAGAGAGAGAGACAGAATGGAAGAAAAAGAGTAATTCAGGTATCGCGAGACTCGAAGACAGAAGAAGATCAACCACTGGAAAAAGAAGGAGAGGAATTCTATGTGGAAGATCTATCGAGGAAGCGTAAGCTCCTTCACGCTCAACAAGAGGAACCGGAAACCAAGAAGGTTAAAGTGAGTTTTTGCAATTTTTGGATATCTTTTCGATAGAAATAGAAAAAAGAAAGAAAGTGGGCTGAACTGATGACTAGTCTAGGTGAACATAAGGAGTTGCGCTGACATTGTTGTCTAACAACATTTTTTACAGGCCAACTGAACGGATGAAGCGTTTCTCCGCCATCACACATAAGTATTTCTTTGTTTCTTAAATTCATTGTATCTACCAGTTTTATCTGATCTCGGACTATTGATATCGGTTACTGAGAGGTCGTTATTAACCCTGTTTCGTTCAATGTTGTTGTTTTCATTCTATACAATTATCACTATTTTATATATCGTATTTTGTGTACCAACGAATGATGTTTTCAATTGATTTGTGTTGATTAGTTTACAGCTCTACGCGAAAGAAATGTTATCCGTTGTCTAGCAGAGTATGGAAAACTATGAGAGATTGAAACCACAAGCAAGAAGAGTAGCCTCTCGATCTCGCATAGTTTTCCACAGCTTCACTGTGGATTCATTGATTTCCTAGAGTTAATCCCGTTTCAAAACGGTTCGATATCTTTATGACTATTTTCGTGCTGTACACACTCGTTTTGTGGCTCATCAATATTTCTCTCTCTGTCTCTTTTCCTCTCTCCCTCTCTCTTCCCCTCCCCATCTCTGTAATGAAAGTTGGTAGGTAAAAGAATGTGGTGTGTTATCCTACTTGTCATTAAACATTTCTCTCGTTGCTGCCCTGCACTTTTTGCAAGTGCACGCGGTACGATGATGATGATGATTTTTGGAAGCTTTCCACACGTACGCACTCTCAATTTCCCTCTTTTCAGGTAGTTCCATCGGTTGAAATCAACGATGGCGACCCAGTCCCAAGAAATCGCCAACAGCAACTTGGCGATGGTCGATGAGGTCGTCGGCAGTGGGTACATCGAGAACAGGGACATTGAACGAGCTTTCAGGTACTTTTCGTTAGAAATCAAAATTGGCCACATCCCACAAGTTTTCATTATCCTTTCAAAAACGATCATCATTATAGTAACACTACATCTCTTACTTGGGCAATGGGTGAATAGTATCTCTGTCTATAACCTCGTTTTGAATGAGCTGTAGGTCTAAAAAAAGAAAATTTGAAAATCTCAATCAAAGTCATAGGTTGACCGATCGTGGGCTGTTCTACACGAGCTCTCAAGCGTACACGATTCATCCCGTCAACTCGGGTCAGACACAATCCTTGGGTCTGGCGCCTCTTCATATTTCCGCTCCGGTCATCTACGCACAAGTGCTCAGAAGTCTCAAAGTGAAGAAGGGGGAGACGTTTCTGAACGTTGGATCTGGTACTGGATACTTCAGCACCATTGTCGGTTCGTTTTGCTCTGTTCGAAAAGATTGGAAAAGTGAAATCAGGTGATTCTTCGGAAGAAATTTTAAAAAAAGTCATTGAAAAAAAACTCCCTTTGAGACGGTATTTATCACATCATACCATGTCATGACATGTCTCACATAATTGTTGGAGTGAATATCAAAATTTCATGTAATGAAAGTTTTACCGATTCTAGAGAATATTTCATTTACATTTATGGATTTGGTGAAATGTTGAAAAATCGTTGATTCGACATTCGAAGTTCTCAGAAATTTCGCGACCAGTCATGTCAACTTTGCAGGTTATCTTCTCGGTGCAAAAGGTCGCTCACATGGAATTGAAATGTTCAAAAACCTCATCACCTTTTCCAAATCGAGGGCCGAGATTGTATTCAATTCTGCGGAGGCGATGGCATTCTCCTGGTGTAAACCAGAGTGAGTTAGAGAGGGAGAGAGAGAGAGAGAGAGAGAGAGAGAGAGAGAGAGAGACAGAGAGACAGAGACAGAGAGATAAACTATTCAGATACTTCCTCTGCTCAGCTTACTCTGTCGAGTTTCTCACTTCTCCAACCCGTTACGACAAGATCTACGTTGGAGCTTCCATCGATAGGGATCTTATGCGACGTCTGTCACTGAAATTGAACATTGGTGGAGTGATGGTGACCCCGAGTGACATGAGGGTTTGTTTTATCTCTTTCTCTCTCTCTCTCTCTCTCTCTCTCTCTCTCTCTCTCTCTCTCTCTCTCTCTCTCTCTCTCTTTCTCTCTCTCTCTCTCTCTCTCTCTCTCTCTCTCTCTCTCTCTCTCTCTCTCTCTCTCTTCTCTCTCTCTCTCTATTCTCTCTCTCTCTATCTCTCTCTCTCTCTTCTCTCTCTCTCTCTCTCTCTCTCTCTCTATCTCTCTCTCTCTCTCTCTCTCTCTCTCTCTCTATCTCTCTCTCTCTCTCTCTCTCTCTCTCTCTCTCTCTCTCTCTCTCTCTCTCTCTCTCTCTCTCTCTCTCTCTTTCTTCTCTCTCTATCTCTCTCTCACTTTTCATATCATTATTCAGTTCAATATTATCACCCGTCTAAATGAGTCACTCTGCCGTGTACAGCAAGAAGGAGAGATCAGCTTCAACGAAATCATTCTGACGGAGCCTAATCCCTCTTGGCAAATTCCTCCACCATTGTGAGTTAGGAGTGGAAGGGAGAGAGAAACAAAAAATTTTAGAACATTGAACTCTCTGTTCCAAGACTCTTTGATCGGCGCGGAAGATCACATACGAGAACTTGCCTCGCAAAGCGGGATTCAACCGTTTGTCCCATCTTATATCGATCTGCTGTAAGTTTTCGCAACGTTCAAGTGAGAAATTGAAATCATAGCCATTACACTTCGATCCGTATTGACTTCTACAAAAATTGACTTTTTCAATTTTCTCATTTCAGGATTGATGACGGACCCCCAGGACCTGTTCTCGAGTCTGAAATGGCCGCACACGAGAGGGAAAAACAGCGAATCATCAATGCCAAGAAGGCAGCTGTGCTAAGATACAAGTAAGTTTTATTCGATCCAGGTTCGCCCTCCCACCACTGTTTTTGCTTTTTCACTCAAAAATATACCACGAAATTACTGCTCCGCAAATAACACTCTAGAAAAACTTTTTTCATTGTTCACATTTTCCTAGTGTGTGTGGCAGCGAATGACATATTTTGTAGACAAATAGTGCCGTTGTTCCGAGACACTACTGAGTATGCTAATTTTATTGAAAAAAACTCAAATTTTCAGTCCTCGCTGCATGGAAGAACGCGAAGCGACAGCGATTCGAGACATCGAGGCGTTGACACCACCTTATGTTCTGAATCATCCATCAGCATTCAGTGAAGGTTTTTTCTCTCTCTCTCTCCACTCTCAACTGACTGTTACAGAAGATCTGGTGATCGGCGAAATGATGAATCGTTATAGAAGCGAGACTGGAGAAGAGTCAGTAACAAGCACCATGAACACGATAAAGGGTCAAATTCAGAAAAGCCCAACGAATGAGAGAGTTTTATGAGCTTCTCGACGCATGTCAGCAGTGCGACATGGTACTTCATGACGATATCACAACACTACCGGACGATGCCGAAATTTATCTGCGGAGAAGTGAGTGTGTGAGAGAGGCAGAGAGAGAGAGAGAGAGAGGGAGAGAAGAGAGAGAGAGAGAGAGAGAGAGAGAGAGAGAGAGAGAGAGAGAGAGAGAGAGAGAGTGGGAGAGAGAGAGAGAGAGAGTGGGAGAGAGAGAGAGAGAGAGAGAGAGAGAGAGAGAGAGAGAGAGAGAGAGAGATACTAACATTCTTTACAGTGTTCCATGGAATGATGGCCTACATCCAACCGATGTTTATGGAAGCAGTAAGTTCTTCCCGATTCCCTCTTCAAACTACTTTTCTCAGCGACGCAATATCGAACCGCCTGAGATGATAGTGAGAATTCCCATCGAACATCCTGATCCTGATTTTGGTAGGCGTTTTCATTTCGTCTCTCTCTCTCATGCTCAAAACCTACTTCAGAACCACAAATTGAACTCGAACCCCCAGCCGAACCGGATGAAGATCTGGAAGAGGACGATGATGCTCGTCTAGAAGTGCAGGCATTCATAGGAGTGGATATAGCTCAGCGAAGATCCTACGTGAGTTTCCGTGCTTGATCATGGATAATCGTCGTCTTTTCCAAGTGACGCCAACGAAAAAAAAACACGTTGATTTTATTTTTTTAATCGAAATTCCAGAAAACGTTGGAAGAGGCTATCGTCTATGCTGTGGAGGTTAGTTTTCATCCATTTATGATATATGACAAAAATGCCTCTTGCCGGTTCGAAAATAATCTACAATTCGTCAGACCCGAATTCGATCCCTATCTGCACGACTTTCTGTTTTTTCGCGTCGAGAGAACCGCGCGCACACGAATTTGTAAGGGGGTTGATCTCTTAATCAAAACTTTACAACTTGTGTCAGAAAAACAGTGCCACATAGTTTCTACAAATTGACGACGCTTCATTCTAGCTTTATTACCACCAATTGTCTCATTCAGACGCTTGAATCAGCAGAATCATTCGAGAAATATAAGATCAAGTTCCGCGAGTTGGTTAGGTCACTTCAACTACCGCCACAGATATCGCAGATACTCCAGAGAAATGAGTGAGAATTTTATCTAAATTTACGAACTTTTGAAAATCTTATTTTTTGTGTGGTTCTCTGTAATTCGGTTGTGGCAGGCACACGGCAGCACACCTGTGGAGAATAGAGATGGGTACCGGCCACAATCACAGCCTGTGACGGTAACAAATCTTCATTTTCCCACGGGTGGGAGGATGTGAATTGGACAAAATAATACCACGTGCCTGCCACATTAAATTTGCAGTTTTCATTCACCAATTTTGTTCATGTAGCACTTCTGATAGTTTTTCACTACCGCTCATAATATCTTCCATATCTCGCACTCCCCCACAAGTATAATTCTGAATTCATCAAGTTTCAACCTAATGTACGTAAAACGATCACGAATATAAGCATTATCTTGTTGAACTGAATTCTCATCACAAAGTCCTTATATTTGCGAAAAAAAATTGAAAACTCTCATGTATTATTTATTGCCATAAACGGCTTATTTTGTCCCCGATGAACTTTGTTTTTCACATCCGGTGAAAAACCGATCAAACTTGAATGTAAATAGTGAATCCCAGACACTTGCCTCCGGTTTTGTGGCCACCTCGGTGTTTTCTGCAGACTAGTTGATTCCGGAGATTAAAAATCGAATCGGATTTGTCACGTGAAGGACACAAAACGAATCACACTCTTGCCACACCGAATTCAATTTTATTGAAAACCTTTTTCTGTACAAGTTCTTTGTTCCTTCTTTGAGTGGTGAAAGAAGTCTTATCGGGCTGAGTTTTATTTAATATTTTTGCATATCAATAAACGGTTTCAAATTTTTTCGTTTCTCAGAAACACGGATAATTCAGTTTGGAAATGGGTGAAAAATTTTTGTACAGCCAATCGAATACAAAACTCAAAGGAGAGATGGTCCAGCTTCAAATTCAAATTTTATCTGTGGTGAAGCAAAGCCCAAGGAGAAAATCTTCAGTAAGAATTAATTTATACATGCAGTGGGAATTTAAAAAATTATGAAAATCAGACCAATTTGAGAGCCATTTGAGCTGCTTCTTCATACAGTTCTCTCTCCGCCATGTTTTCGGGCGTAAGTTCAACAGCCAAATCAGCATACTTCTTAGCCTCTGACTTTCTTTTCAGAGCCATCATGCACTTGGCGATGTAAACAAGGTTTTCGATCCATGCTGGCTCCACGTCGAAAGCCGCCAAGAAGTCTTTGAGAGCGTCTTCCATTGAGGCTTTTGGAAGTTCGGCGTACAGAACAGAGGCGGCCTGAATAGAGGATATGAACAAGTGAAATTATTTAGTGATCTTCGAGAATCATCAAACATGTAGGGAGTGAATATACGGGAAAATTTCTATTTGATATTTTTAAGCATTTTTTTTTTCAAAAATACCTTTCTCTCAATCCAAGACAAATTTGCGATCGTGAAGTTGAATCTTCCGCGAAGATGGAGCAGAGACTTGTCCTTGGGTGAAAGAGCCAGAGCAGCTTCCAACATATCCTTGAACTTTCCTCCTTCAGCAATTCTTTCCTTGGTTCCAAGAAGATCTGTAGCCTGACCCATGAGGATCGCAGCCCATTTTGTCGCGTCCAGATTCATGGAGTCTTTCGAAACCGCGAGGAGACCAAAGTCTTTACCTAAAACTGGAAAAATGAGCAGTGTTCTCTCAGGAAACACACCTTCAGTAATAAACTCGGAGCGAGCTTTCTTAGGAGCGAGGCACGAACGTTCGTGACAGAAACGGCTCAAACGCCATAGAACTTCACAGCTGTCATCACCGGTTGCAAGTCTCTGAAGAGCATTGTTACTTGAAAAAAATTTTAAAAATTAATTCTAACTTGGAATTTAGATTTTAAAAAAGTTTTCTTCACAATTCTAAGAGAAAAAAACAAGAATCTTTTGAAATATGCGTTACTCAGTCAAACCTACCTTTTTGAGCATGTCATAGCCTTCCTCGACACGAGGAGTCTCGAACATTGCGTCAATCTCGGCGAAATCCATGATACTTGTTAGTGGTTAGTTAGAAATTTTCGGTGAGCTCCGAAACTGTTGATCTCGAGTGAATGGACGATATCATCGACTTTTCGCGGGCGAAAACAATACATTACAAAGCAAAAGCATGAGATATCCGTTGGTCAAAAAAAAAGAAAAAAAGTAAATGATACACGGTGAAGTCTAAGTTACCGTATGACTAAACTAAATCGATTTTTGGAAAATTTAGGATTCGTTTTTTTTCGAAGGCAAAATGTAAACCGCAGAGTGTCCGCAGAGCGCAGAGCCGCAGAGTCAATTTTTGTTTCAGGTTTCGGAAAATTTCTAATAACACGTACGGTTCCTAAATAGGCTTAGGTAAGGTTCTAAGCACAAGTACGTTCTAAAAATGCGGGTCCGATTTTTCCTAAGCCTGATATAAGAAACACTCTGCGGTCGCTCTGCGACTCTGCGCTCTGCGGTTTACATTTTGCCTTTTTCGAAATTTTAAAAATTTATGTATGTTTTATTTAAGCTCGTTTCATTCATTTAACGACGAGAATTGCGAACTTACAGGAAGTCTATTACGTTTTCATGATGGACTCCGAGACGAGCAAAGGTAAGTTGAACTTTTGATAGTTTTTAAAATGTTTAAATGTGTCTTCAGCACACTCTTATCGAAAACCTGCACAAGACAGTGGACTGGCTGTTCACTTCTTCCGCAATCCATTGTTTTCACTGATCAAAAACAAGGAAGAAAACATAAAATGGGCGGATATTGAGGATAAGGTAGGTAATTGTACGATACTGAAAACTAGAAAAGTTACAGCCGGCCAACACATTGGCGAGATTTGTATTGCACCCACAGAAAGACAAGAAATTGACGACTGAAGAAATACGTGAGTAGGAATTGGAGTTCTTCATTAATTTAATTGTTCAGTGAAAGCTCTTGTCAAAAAAGTGGAGACTGTAGCTGACATCTACTCAAACATTGATGCTCTCATATTGCTCAATTCTGAAGATTTGGTGAGTAAAAACAAAACTTAGTCGCGTTGTCAACTTTAAAATTCGTTTATGTGATTCAACTTTTCTGCGTTTTGAAACACTCAAAATGTCTTTGGTCAAATTGAATTTGTTCGATTTTTTAGAACAAAGATGTCTTCCGAGTCTTCAAAGAATCGTTGAAACATCAGGATGTTGAACACGATATCCTGAAAGCAGTTGGAGAGCCAAATGGTAAAAAAAAAAGACGTAATCAAGTTATGACTCTCTGAGTTAAGGTTTAACTTTTCTCGTTATGAACACAGCAATGTCTCAACGACTAGAAGATCACATTCTCGACGAAATTATCAGTTGGATGAAGCTCACACTAAATGAAGAGAAGATTGCGGCGGCGGTAAAGCTTACCCGGCTCAATTTGACATGGTTTTTTTTTATTTATGCAAGATTGATTCATAATATTCTTACAGGGACGCTATGTGTTTGTTGGTTCTGACAGATCTCTACAAAACGAAGAATGGTGAAATCTACTACAACACGCTCAGAGAAAAAGTACTGAAAACTATTGGAGAACATCATCCAGAGTTGAGCGCTGCTTTGTGAGTTTTATCTAGTTTTTGAATGCGGGTCACAATTCTGTGAGATTACAAGTTGCATTATATTCTTCTTGACTGAATCAATGACGTTATATATAATTTTTCACAGGTGAATTTCTGACTCAAAATCGTTTTAGGAGAGCTGGACCAAAGGACGACTATCAGTCAGTCATTTCGAAGTTCTTCAAGCATCATATCGGGCAAGGAATTCTCAGAATTTTTGACGCCATTCAAGAAGAGAACCAATCATCTCGTTGTCTTCCTCTTGCGAAACTCACGGTAATAATAAGCTTTTAAAACAAACTGAATATTTTGCAGGAGAACCAGGAAATCTTCGTACATCACTTGCGCTACGTTTCTTTGAAGTGTCTGATTCAAGAGAAAGATGAATATCTAAACCAATATCTGGAGTTTATCAGCCAAAATACTTCATACAACGTGTATCCAGGCTTGCAGAGACTAGTCTATGAAGTGAGTTTCAATACGAAACTATGTAAACTTGTTGTTTCAGGGAGCTCTCAGAGCGGTTCATTTCATTACTCAGCATCTTCTGAACTACAGTTCTACCGGTATCAAGTCTACCACACAAAGTTTGTTTCATCATAAATTTAGTTAGTTTCACTTCTGGGCATAGTAGCACGCTCATATGATGTTTTTTGAACATTGAAATAATTGTTTGTTAAAGGAAGTTGCTTTTTAAACTATTTAAAAGTCAGAGTGAGTTCATTTCCAGATGCTGTCGCCAGATTCGTGCTCTCACTGATTTCCGGTTTGGGTATCGAAAGTTTGAGAACGCCAGTCTACAACTTTGCAATTGTTCGAATCGTGAGTGCTCTTGCTGATGCTGCGGAAATTGCTGCCGATTTCAAGCCATTCCTGGTAAGCCATATTGTTTTTGTCCCATTCATCAAAACAATCAATTCCAGATCGACCAGAACCAAGCAAGTGAAATCCAGGATATTTCGGACCTCGCCTTGAAGCTAACTGTTTTTGTCGTGAAATCGTTCATCACGGAACAAACATCTGCTGATTTCCAAGTAATTGTGAACAGTGTCCCGCTCGCTTCTCGTAAAATCTTGGAAGTTCTTGCCGTTGGTAAGTTTTTTTTTCCTAATGAAACATGACAGATTTAATTGTTCATGATGCCAACGTTTGATTCAGGTAGCGCACCGTCGGCGGCTGGGGAAGAGTTCGCACACGCCTTGAAGTTGACTTCATTCGTCCAGCAAGAACTTGCTCAATTATCGAAGACTGGAGTATCTGTACCGGCCCCATCGGTTCCACAACCAGCAGCAGCCTCTGTTCAAGTACCGACACCGACATCTCAAACTGTGTGTAATGTAGAGGAGTCGTCGGATTCTACCTACACAACACAAGAAATCAAGGTTAGATAGTTTAGATTACTGATATAATAAGCAATCAGGAACAGGATATCCGCGTGGTAAAACTGTCTGCGCCACAGATTGATGAGGAATTGAGCAAGATCACAATCTCGGAAAGGTTTACATTAGACTGAGCGAAAGAACAACAATTTTCTTGTAGCAACAAAGTTAAAGAGACTGGAAACGCCAGTTCCCGCCCACCAGTTCTGCAGAAGATTTTCCAGTCTGTGTCATCTACCGAACAGATCAAGTCGGATGCTCCAACCACCAGTTTCAGCAGAGATTCTGTTGTTGGAAAAGAGGTACTACTAATTCACTTTTTTCCTAAGAATTTAAAATTTCGAATTGATTGCTCGATTTATGTACGTTTCACGATACCTCATTGGATTTAACTGTTATCGATCTCACCGTTCACACCTCAGCGACATTTTTAGAATATTCCACCAGTTGAGCCTGTCGCACCTGTACCGGTCAACGTTCCTCAACCAGCTCCGGTGACAGCTGATCCAACACCAGCTCAGACGTACGCCAACACATCACAGCATTCCGATGACGGATGGTCATCACCGGTGAAGAAAGATGAACCAGCAGTTCAGCAAAGATCCGAGGCGGGTTTTTTTTGGTTTTCATTACGGACATTCTTCCATTTTTCTGTTGTTCACAACACTTCTTTTAGCCGATCAACATACCAGCAGTTGTTCAAGTACCAACAACACCGAATCCTTCCGTCGCAGTACACCTCGCACCGCACTTAACGGCTCAAATTGTGGAGAACAAGGTATGATTTTTAATGTCACACCTAAAAGATTTCTGAAAATAATTAAACGAGTTCTCAAACGTACATATTCAAGTACCCAAGCCCACAATTCTCTGATGATGGTTGGAATTCGCCGACAAAAAAAGTTCTACCGACCTCGTCGTTGGCCGAACCATCTACAGCGCAGTTATCTGACGATGGATGGAATTCTCCAGCGAAAGCTGTTCAACAGACTGCACCTGCGCCACAAATTGATCGACCGACTGCTCCGGCTCCAGCTGACTTTGAAGAGGTACGGTTTCTACATTGTTGTGACAAGATGGAATTTGTTACGATTTTCTGGGTCTTCACCATATGAAAAATGATAATAATTCCGAAATATAACGATTTCAAGAATCTTAAGAGGAATCAACTTTACAGATAACCACTCCCGAACAATCCGACAACTCTTTCAAGGATAAGTCAGCAGAAGAATCCAAGAACGCTTCCACCCAACCAGCCCCGACAGCTCTCAACACCTCTGTGAACAGTGTTGATGCTCAGCGTCTTCAGGTTATTCAGACCCCGTTTGTTATTTCTTCAAAATCGTTTTCAGCAAGCCGCAGCAGCAGCCAACATCAGTCTGAATGTGACCGCCACTTCAGCCTTGACGATTCCGCTTGACAGAAAGTTTGAGGATGATGACGACGCATGGGACGATGATTTTGTGGTTCCTGTCCAGGTAATATATTTACTCATTTGGAAAGCACCAATTAACATTTGTAGGAAGCTCCGCGTAACGTTGGAGGAGGAGGAGGAGGAGGAAGACCATACGATCGAGTGAGTTTTTGTATTTGAATGGAATTTCAATATAAAGAACAATGCCATACACCAAAATGAAAAATATTTCCCAGGGTGACAATCGTGGTGGATACCAAGAGGGCAGAGGCTTCGGAAACAATGGCGGAGGTGGTGGTGGCCCACGTGGTTTCGGAGGAAACGAAGGAAGAAACTGGAACGAGGGCAGAAATCGTGGTGGAAATGACGGAAACTACCGTGGAATGGTGAGTTGTTGTGGTTGCACACTGGTCACACTAAATTCGGGTTTTTTCCGGGAGGTTGTTAGTAGTATTAAAATGGTGGATGCCAACGTACCCTTTTACCCATTTTTCGAATTTTAACGGACGACTATTTGATTCAATACCAACATGATTTTCAACGGTTCCGAGAAGATGTAATTTTGACGCCAATGCCAGTGATTCACAAACAGAACAGGGTACTTTTGATTTTTGTCATATTTCTCTGATTGTTTTGCATTCCAGACTCTTCAGGTTATCAGAATATCAAAAGTTGCAATATTTATGATAAGCTGAAGATTCTGAATTGCACGAAAATCAATGAGGTATGACAAAATAAAGAGCCATCCTATTTTTGGTGAACTTGTAGATCACTGAAAATGGCGCAAAAATCACATTTTTCGAAATCATTGAAAATCGCATTGATATTATATCAAATAGTCGTGCGCTACAATAAGATTTGACTGAAGTATAGGAACTTGATTTCAAAAAAATGTAAGGGTGCATTGGCATCAATCCTTACTACTGTTCTCAACCTCTAACAAAAGTTCGAATGTAAGGGTTCGAATTCAGTCAAATCTTTCACAAAGTGTTAAATTGGTTTTTTCCAGGATTTCTTATATAGAGTCTTACAGAAGAATTCTGAAAAAGAGTTTCAACCAGTAACGATGAGTTTTTTCAGGCACGTGGAGGAGGATATCCCCGAAACCGAGGAACTTACTAAAAATCCGTGAGCTTTATTTATCCCCTGTTGTATTTTTCCTTTTGTGCCGTTTTCGCAATTTTCAATTTCTCACGGCCCAATTATTATTAACTATTTGTTCTAAACTCGGGACCCAGTTCTCTGGTTTTCCCCACTTTTCCCTGTGGGAACAAGTGGTCTGAACAGTGAATTGGTGACAGCTAGGATGGCAGTTCGAAGGTTATCACTGTTCTTCGTCATGCTAGCTATGTCTGCTATTTATGTATCATTTTGTGTCTTTTATGCGCAGATTCCCAGTTCATCCATACTAATAATCCACATTCTTTGATCCTGTCTTGCCCATATGATGACCTTGTCATCACCGTTTTATTATTGTCATTTAACTGAAAATAAAAGTTCGTGTTGAAGGTTTCAACCGTCTTTGTTTGCAATCGGGACAACCTATGAATTGAATATTTGCCTAAACAGTTTTCATGGTAGAATTTACTGAAGACGATAATCTCCAAACTTAAGAATTTTTCATTCGATTTTTCTTTTATTGTTCGTTCTTCTCGATACAGTCAGTAACCAGAGGCTATTTTGATTTCACGCCTCGAAGTAAAGTTTCACGTCTCCACGTTTTTATTCCCTTCTCGATACAGTAACCAGTGGCTAGGACTAACATTTACTGATCATTTTGAATTGCCGCCTCGAAATAAAGTTTCACGTCTCCACGTTTTTATTCCCTTCTCGATACAGTAACCAGAGGCTAGGACTAACATTTACTGATCATTTTGAATTCCCGCCTCGAAATAAAGTTTCACGTCTCCACGTTTTTATTCCCTTCTCGATACAGTAACCAGAGGCTAGGACTAACATTTACTGATCATTTTGAATTGCCGCCTCGAAATAAAGTTTCACGTCTCCACGTTTTAATTTCCTTCTCGATACAGTAACCAGAGGCTAGGACTAAAATTTACTGAGAATTTTGAATTCCCGCCTCGAAATAAAGTTTCACGTTTTATTCCCTTCTCTATACAGTAACCAGAAGTTAGGACTAAAATTTAACTGACCATTTTGAATTCCCGCCTTAATAAAGTTTCACGTTCTTATTCCCTCCTCGATACAGTAACCAGAGGCTAGGTCCGAAGGTCAAATTACAGTGACCGTAGTTAAAAATCTTTTCTTGCAATTTTTCTGCAATTTTGCAATTGAAGGATGTGCGAACTCGTCATATAGCTAATTTGCGTGCAACGCGTCTAATCGATAACGATCACCTGTAGCTTGGTGTGTCTTTCGAAATCTTACTGCAAAAGATCGCCCCCCTCCCC
Organism: Caenorhabditis parvicauda; assembly: GCA_963978915.1. Lineage (NCBI taxonomy): Eukaryota > Metazoa > Nematoda > Chromadorea > Rhabditida > Rhabditidae > Caenorhabditis > Caenorhabditis parvicauda. Next base: position 8,817,300 of record OZ022254.1, read on the forward strand.
AACCATTTTACCTTGCTTACCAGGAAGGGGGCAGTATAAGACGGGATGAGGGGAGACAGACTCCAAGGACACTCGCGCACCCTTCCACGGGGCTCCCTTCTTTCGCGCATCTTTATTGGAAAGATGACCAAAGTGTCCATTGAATGGAAACTGCTGTGAGGGTGGATACATGGAAGTTTGAAGACTGTTACGGTAACTTATAGAAGGCCATCAGGTAGACTACCGTAGGTCGGTAATAACTTCTAGCTAGAAGTGAAACTCATTAATGCCACCGACTCTTCCCTGAACTGGCCGAATATGGTTCTTTCCCTTCTATCGTCTTCTAGGAAGATACTATTCAGAATCAGCCAACCAGGAAGAGCTTCAGCATTTAGTGTGGAAACATTGTTGTAAGAGTACTGAAACAAAACTCGATTGTTAAAATTCAACTCTGAATTGAAACTCGACTTCTTTAAAAACGACGTCAATGTGATGGTGTACATCAAGGTTCTCTTCAATATGACTGCTGCGCGGCACGAGATTTTTGATTCTAGACATATTTTCAACTTGTGGAGTTACTTCTTAAAAACCAGACTTCTGTTAAACTGAGAGTCAACTTCCACGTCGATCCGACCACGCGCTGCTGCGCGGCATCGGCACGTTAACTATTCATATCCAGACATGTATTCAACTAGACTGTTCCACTTATATTGATGGCAGTCACACACATTTTGTTAACCCGAGAATCCAACCACGATTTTGCACATTGTGCATAACTGTCGACTGCATAATGGACCTTACATTCTCATGCGCGGATCGTTATGGTTTGATAATTGCGGTGTGTGTGTGTGTGTGTACCTGTGTGGCAGAATTGTTTACCCGGTTGTGGACACCTTTCAAGGTGACCAGTGGCCAATAAAAGTTGCAACGACGAGAGTGCAACATCCCGTGAAGGATGCCGCCGGATGGGGGGGGAGGTCAAATTTTTGAATCAGAAGCTGAAATTTTAAAAATCACTCTGATATGAAGGAAAGCAGATGAGGACGGGAGAGAGAGAGAGAGGGAAAATTTCTAGAGCTGTCCCCTTCTTAAAACTACCGACAAATGAGAATTCCATCTCATGCCGATTCTTTTGCTCATAGCGGTAGAGTCAACACAACCTAACAGGTGTTATAAGTTGCCCGTCCGTTATCACCGAAGATATCTAGGAAGTATAATCACGATCTCCCCTTCTTCTTCGCAATAACTGTCAGAGAGACTTCGAGATCGATCGGAGCGGGAGTAGGGGGGGAGGGGGTGAGATCTGACTGAGTAATACAGTATACCCCTTCTTTTTCTTTCTTTCTCTCTCTCTCACTCGCTGGGGGTCATCACCTCTGACCAGCCGACTGTCGTCTCTCATCTCGTCCCTCCCACTGCACAGACCGTCAGATACGAGACATCAGACGACACGAGTAGTAGAGAGAAGAGAATGGACGTCGTTGGATCTTCTTCTTCTTCTTCTACTACTTCTGCCCTCAACACCACAAATACCTTCGAAGACTACTGCATCGAACGGCGTGCCGGCACTGGTGCTATGAGAGGTTCGTTCGTTTTGACCTGGTCACCTCGATTTGCCGCACGTCTTCCCCTAACTGAACGATACAAATCGCAGAAGAAGTCCTGATACATACACTTGACTACTATCACTTCGTGAACTTACACATCTCAAGCAACTTTCTCAAATCACCTACAAGCTTATTCCTCCAACATTTGCTTTGTAAACCAAACTCAAATCCAAGCAACTTTTCAGTTTTCCACATCCTTTTTCCTGAAATTATTTTTTCAGGCCAGCTTATATCACATTTAAAAATCAACTATCTAACATCTTACGAACCTTTTTCAACTTACTCTTCCTATTTCTTACAGGAAATTTTTCAATGAGGCCCAAGAATCTCATTCCGTATTTATTTTCTCTTCGTAGTGAGCTTGCATCAAGCTGCACAATATTGCCGTATAACTTTTACCTTTCTTAACCTACTCTATACAATTCCATCTTTCATCTCCCAACAATTTGAGCTCTTTTTTGTTTTTTTAATTATTGTGAAGTTCATTTTTATTTTCTTCTTGTTGCTGTAAGCTTCTGAATGACCTTATTGAAGATTTACCACAACCAGCTCATTTGGACCAATGGTTTTGAATATGTAGAACTATTAAAATTTTCTGAACTAGTCATAACTGTTACAATAACTTCTGTTTCTTTCCAATTATATTGTCGCCATTTCTACACTGAACTACAAATATCTTCTCCACGAAGACTCCTCTACCCCAACCATGTTTTTTTCACTTTCTAACCCTCCGGATGCCCCATGACGTGAGATTATCCAGTTTTTCTCCTGACTCATACTTTTCCCTTCGCCCTCCCCCACCTCCTCCCATCCATCTCGAGATCAATCTCATCCCAAAATCATAATTTAAAATAGTCGTTGTCTGTAATGGACGGACGATCACTACCACCCAAGGTCAGTTGGAAGACCCCCGCGCGTGCAACAAGAACACCAACGCTTCTTGGTCTCGGGATACCAACTTCCACGTTTGAAAGTTACGGGGCAGCTGGTAACGGTCGAATGTGATGGTTTTCATCGAATGTGTAAGATTTGCAAAGGGATACCAGTGAGTGAAGTCCACATGATAGTAGAGAATTGGAAGAATTCCGAGAAGTCTTCTCTCGATAACTCGACAAATAACAAGATTCGAAGCTACTCTGAAAACTTGCACGATTTTCTTTGAATCTTGCAAAGTTACACAATTTTGAACTTTTCCAAGTAAAAATCCCATACACCATTGTCCAAGAACCAATAATCGTTAGCTCCTGAATACAAGCAACACTATTTGTATACGGTAGTTTGGCAAATAGCGCCAACGTGCGTGCAACCTCTTACAAATAGAAATTTGCACGGAATTGCTAGGATCCTGGATTTTTGAAAGCTATCCGGAATTGTGGAGAGAAACATTTTGAAGCGAGGGAACGAGAATCTGGAGAGAGCGAAAATTCGAATGTTCGATAAGACAATAATTGAACTTATCACAAGTTCAAGGATGAAAGATTATCTTATAATTATTCTTACACAAATCTACACCGAGATTCAATCAATATGAGGACACAATTGTATTTTAGTTATTAAGATTGTAAAGACGAAATTAAGGCATTTAGTAAAATGCATCCCGTTGCATCCTGCATCCCGTTTTTTTCAAACGTTAATAACTTTGCTCAGAACAGCCCAATCATCTTTCTTGTTTTTAGGCTTAGGTTGAACCTTAAGCTAGCCCCAGCCTAACCTGAGCTTAAAAAAGAGGTGTTCATAGTAACACACATCACGTTTTTTACGTTTGAAAAAAAAACGGGATGCAACGGGATGCTTTTTACTAGATGCCCGAAATTAAAAGAAAAAATAATTGAAAAAATCAATAAATTAGGTTGAGACGCAGAGATAAAAAGTGTACAGTAACTCGATTTTTTTCATATTTGATTTTTGCACAAGTTCTTTTCGCTCTCAAATTCGTCTCGATTATTGGAACCTGCCATTTTTCTCTCAACTTGATATTTGAAACTCAAGCTTACAACTTTCTCCCATCTTTTGTTTTCTGAACAAGACTTCATTAGCTGTTCTAACCGGCTTTGGCTTTCCTTCAGAGAATTCCGCTCACTCTCTCTCTTTCCCACTGCTTCGTACGGTGATGGTGGGGTCGTGTCCCGAACCAGTACCATCACGTACTGGTCGGTGGTAGTCGCTGTGTCGTCTCGACGCCGCCCCCATCGCCGCTGAAAGTACAATTTGTGAAATTGCAACGCACCCCGGCGTTCGTGTAACTCTGTACGATACACGGCAATGGCCGGCGGGAGGGCACCCACCTCGCGCATCGAAGGTCACAACAACACATCGTTTCGATTCAATCGACGTTGTCTCACCGTCCCAACTCTCTAAATCCCATTGTAAGTGTTGCGAGAGAGCGAGGAAGAGAGAAAGAAAGAAAGAGATGAGGACGCTATTGATGCAAAACTCCGAAGAAGGGATAATAAGGTCGATCCTCGGGAAGAAGTGACTCGAAATGAGCCTTCTCCAAGAATCCAGAGTGGGTTCCATCCGTTTTTTTGCTCCTAAATGGACACGAAGGTCACGAGGTGAAGCAGATTCACTTCCAGTACTGCTCAGACGATGAAAAACTTTATTTTGAATCGAAAGAACCCTTCTTTCTTCCCCTTTGAAGAAAAAGAGCTTCTATCGCCATCAGTCTGCTTAGCCTTCTTTTTGATTTCATCAAAACTGATACCCGGTACCCCCCTTTGTTCCGACTCGATCCTTCAAAAGTAGGTTGACCTAGTTAACAAAAAGAAAATCACGTTTGTGTAACGTAACGTTTCTTGCCCAAACTCATTCCTGTTTCAAATGGATGCATCAATTGTCAACTATTATTGGTATGTTGTCAGAGAGTGGTTCTCAACGTTCTGGAAGGTGTCAATTGGTGCTGTTGGTGATCCATGGTGAAGGTGTTATAGCCCCCGAGAGCCCAATAGCCGTTAAGAGTGTAAGAGAAAAGAGCCCGAGCGAGAGAGGAGGAGCGTCGTACTATAAATGGGCGGAGCTTGCCTGAGGCTTGCAAGCGGAGCATAGCGTGTGGGCGGGCCTGGCATATTCCCATTTGACCTACCATCGCGACCTTTATTTGACCTTGCTCTATAATTTTATCAACTAACCCCGAGTGAGAGATGCAACTTTCTGCGAATGCGAAGCTTGAACAAGCGTCAACCTCACCTGCCGAAGCATCAGAAGCGGTCACCTCACCATCACTCACCATTCAAATTGGCCCCGAAGCGCTAAAACAAAATGTGAAACTGGAAGAGCTCAGTCCCATCTCATCCATCGTCAACGAGATCGCTTCTAGGACCACCAATGAAAGTCCCACTACCAGTTATCGAATGCTCAAGTCATCCGAATACCCAAACACGTATGAAGCCAACGTCTCGGTCAAAACGGAGTTTGGCGACGTTAAAATGCCGATGCCATCTGCGAATTCCAGAAGTACTCCGAACGATCAGGAGAATCAACGTATGTTTTTTTTCTTATAAATCTTACCCAATCCTTTCCAATTCCTTCCTTCCATCCATCATTTGTTGCTCGACCATGCTATTTGTTGCGCAACACGAGCAGTGCAATACGAGAATGACGCAACTAATCCATGCTCATTCCTGTTTGTTCCTTTTTTAAATCACATACTAACCATTGAGAAAGTTGCGAGAGTAAAATCAAGTTCACGTTCACGTAAAATTTAAAAATATAAAACGTGGAAACTTTTTTTCAAATTTTATTTCAGCACAGATAGAAGTGATTCCTTGCAAAGTATGCGGTGACAAATCCTCTGGTGTTCACTATGGAGTCATTACTTGCGAAGGATGCAAGGTATGTGAAATCGTGATAAACTTCTATAAAACATCTTATTTAGGGCTTTTTCCGACGAAGCCAGTCGACAGTAGTGAACTACCAGTGTCCACGACAGAAGAATTGCGTTGTTGATAGGTATGATTTTCTACATTATTTCCCTCATCTGTTCCCTTTAGAATAAACCGAAATCGATGCCAGTACTGCCGGTTGAAAAAGTGCCTGGAACTCGGGATGAGCCGTGACGCCGTCAAGTTCGGAAGGATGTCGAAGAAGCAGCGTGAGAAGGTCGAGGATGAGGTGTGCATGATCTTTGTTTGTATTTCGTCAATCTGTATGTCTGTCTGTGTTAGAAGACCTACTGTAACGTCTTTATAAGCTCTCCCGCCACAGTTATCGCCGGCTTCGTTTGATCTCAACGAGAGCTTAAGAGCTCCGACAGGTGTTAATGCAACTGTTCTTTGTCTTGGTACCGTTTTTGATGCGCGAAAGAAACCCGAAATGGGTTGTGTTGTATTGTTCGATTCGATATTTGGGCATGAGATGGCTTTTATGCCAAGAAGAAGAGGTGATGTCGAAGTATGTTTTCAACTTGAATTCAAAGCACGAAGCGGCGATTTTACATGCCAGAAATGGTTTCAAAACTTTGATTCCAAGATGACGATTTTGAGTGAAAATGTTGTGAAAAGCATGAAGTGGCAACTTAGCCGAGAAATTTGTCGTCGGAACGAGCAAGAGTCTTTGAAAATGTCAAGAATGTGAAGGCAGTCTTGAATGTCATGTTCCAGGTTCGACTCCACAAGCAAATGGCCGAAGCCAGTGGACTCCCCTACCAACACGTCTATGGTGACTATTCTCCACCACAATCGCACCAGAACTATGGGTGAGTCGATTATTCACCATTACCCCAATCAACTTTTGACCATTACAGATTCGAGAACAACGTCTACATGTACGGCTCCCAAGCGGGTTACAGTCACTCGGTGAATGCAGCCACTCCAGTCACACCTATCAACTACCAACCCGCGGCGGCAACTGCAGCCAATAACCATCATAATCAGCAGCCACAGTATGGCATTGCACATCAAGGTGATTTTTCGAGAACTTACAGTCAAAGAAACAGTTTGTATCTATTAAAATTGGATTCTGATGCGATTTCCGTTCGAAAACGTAATTTTGCTTTGAACTTCTGATGGAAAACTCAAATTGACTTATTAAATGATTAAAAAACGGTTTTTTCTTGAATTTTCGATTTTGAGTCTGTTTCAATAAGTCTCCTAAAGTGTCATTGTACGTTTTGAAATGACTTCTGGAGTTAATCCTGGTTTCGAAAAACATTTTAATTTTCAGCGACGGGAGCAGGCTTCCCATCGCCGCAAGTGCCGGACGACGATAGCGTGCCGAGGATCATCAGCTCATTTGAGCACAATCAATTGGCCTACAGATCACACGACGCGATCGAAATCAACATAAACTCGTTGGCGAACGTGGTGGGTTGAGAATCTTCACTTTTTGTTTTCCTTCCCTCGCGGTTTTCTATTGGGTCTTCCAAGTTTTCACCGTACGATCAGATTAGCAACATGAGTGATGAAACGCTGCCATGTACATTGTTTATCTGACTGGACGCCAAAGGGTGAACCTCAAAGGGTGCAGTCTTGATATCAATCTGCGCCAATAGATAAGATACACAACGACAAGTAATGGTGTATTGGTGTGTGTGTGTGTGTCTTGTAGTTTTTTCTCTCCCATTGTTCGCCAGAAACACTTTTGATATGGTGCAAAGAGGGGCTCTCGAGCAACAGACGCCGTGCCTTGAGCAAGTTGGGTGTCATCACACCTGGTGAATAATGGTGGGCCTGGGATTGACAGCAGCAGCAGCGGTCTCTTACGAGGTGTGATGTCAGCGTCGCGCCACAAGCAACCTTCCCCATACTACATCTGCACGTCAGTTTGAATTGACTAAATAATTACTTGGTGTATTGATGGTGAATTGGTGGGTAGTGGTGAAGAAGGAAATTTTATCTTCAACCAAACAAGAGTTCTCAAAAAAATCACATTCCGTTACCAAAGTCCTCGGAAACATTTTTTACGAAAACAAAATTTCAGAACCGAAACGAAGGATGGGAACTTTTCGCCAACGAAATCAACCCAGTAATCCAGAATATCATCGAATTCGCCAAGGGAATAAACGGATTCATGCAGCTTCCACAAGAAATGCAAATCCAACTTCTGAAAGAAAGCGTCTTCGAACTTCTACTCGTCACCGTATCCATTTACTACAACACGGAGTCGAACGCTCTCCAGACGAACCGACTAGATCTGCCGTTGACGTATCTTCAAGCTGAAGACATGGATGAGGTGATTTTTCGAATTCTGATGGAATATCCAAAAATGGAAGAAGTTTCATGACTTCAATGGATAATTATGAGGAAGAAATGATGAAAAAGAGTTGATTCGTTTTTTGAATATTGAATTTGGAAGTTTCAAAATTGTATTTCAGCTTCATCTGATGAGTGAAATTCACGGAACACTCCACGATATAGCTTCTCTTGGAATGAACACGGCTGAGCTGGCTCTGTTCTCGGCAGCGATTCTCCTGGAGCACGGAGTGACGCCAACGTCGGGTATGCTTTCTTTTTTTTTGTAAAAATTTGAATTTTTCAAATATTTCATTTCTATGAAGTGAAAAGGATGATCTCTCCTTTGAACTGATGTGAATCCTTATTTTTGCAGCTCTGAGCGGATCGACAGTCTCCCTGGCACTAGTTGAAAGAATCCGCAGTTCGATGACCCAGTCGCTGAGCGCGCGCAACGGATGCTCTGAAACTGTTGTCGCCAGAATGGCAGAAGTTGAAGGACGCATCAAGACGACGGCCAGTCTCCATTACAAGGTAAAATTTGATCAGAATTCAGCATTCTTAAAGTTTTCCATACAAAACTACAAACTTACAACTTATTTATCCCGTTTTCAGTGCCTCATGAAATTGCGTGAAACGGAGCCGGCAGCGGCAAGTCGACTACCAGCTTTGTACAAGGAACTCTTTACGGCAGACCACCCGTAGAGAACGTTGACCCGAACCTTAGATATTCCCCGGTTAACCTCAAAGATCTGATTTGTATCGATGTCCATTCCTCAAAATTAACCAACTTCATTCTTCTTATTGGAGAAGTTCTCCAACCACCGCATGTCCACTTTCTCGGGCTTTCAGAGAAATTGAACAAAAGAGAAACTGGGAACGACGGATTTTTACCCGAAAACCTCATTGTACCATCTCGTCTGTACCACGTGATCAACACTCCCATAACAAGTTTTAGGCGCAAATTGTTAAATGCCACGATTACAAACCAAAAAAAAAACATACACCAACCCAGATACGATTGTTGCAATACAAAATCTCGCCCAAACATCTCTTTCACTATTTCTCTCTCCTTTACAAGTACGAAAAGTGCGTTTTAAACATATACACTCGGAGCATTTTTAGCCTATACCATTCTGCATTTTTGGCCTTTTTACCATCAGTATAATTGTTTTATTTTTTTTAGATTGGCGTGATTGGTGGGTGAAGGTGAAGTTATTATTATCCACCATCACCACACACACACACCAATCCCATCCTATTAGTAATGTTAAAACAACAACAATCTCACCACCAGGCATTTTCATCTCTTTTCCGAAACGAGGTTTGCGGTAGTCAATAGTGATATAATTCGAAGTAGACGAGGTTCATTTGGGTCGTTTTCTTTTATCCTCCGATTGCTTGTATTTTGTTTCACCCGAAAACGATCGATTTGTGCCGCCCGTATCTCTTCACTTCAACATTTCGCCGGGTACATTAATAATTTATCATTCCTTTCTTCAAACAACGACGATGTTGCTGCTCCTCAGTTTTGGCGGGTCTAGATGGTTGACTCTACGAACGGGTCACAAATCTGTCACGTTTCCGTCAACCAACAAGACTCATCGAAATTCCGGAGATGTGCGCCTATGGTGCAACCTTTCTTGTACATGAATCGTCCGTCAGGCGTCTTTTAGCTCTCTTCTCATTTTTCTTCTTCTTAACCGAATAAAGCGTAAATTCTTATTCTTTTTTACTATCACATGACATAATATTCACAGAATCACAATGAAAGAACACAACTGGTGAATGACATACAACTGAATTCAAGGCACAGGAAATCTACGAGAGCTGAATTCTAGAAAATCAACTTGAAAGTTTGGGAAATTTACCGAATTCAGCTTCCCGAGACCGTTGGGCAAGATGAAAAATCTCAGATTCTGAAACAGCAGAAAACGATCGATATTGGGATTGTTTGACCGGTAAATACTACAAATTGGGGAACAGTATTGGACATAATGTTATTTGCGCACAACTTTATGACCGTAACTGTATTTTCAAAACCTACAGAAAAAACAAACTTTGAAAGAAGGGGTTAAAGAATCAATCAAAGAGTACCTTCTGAAGTCATCTTTGTCCTCCTCCTCCTCCCGACGATAACACGTGGGCACAAAGATCACACAGGCGAACTTTCTTCTCTTCTCCAAACTTGGGCAAAGGCTGTGTAGTTTCTGAACACTTGGCGCACACGTGACGACCACAATGACGACAATGATGTTTTCTGACCGTCAGCGTGAACTTCGCACCACAGTCGCAGATCGCACCATCTGACCACCGGGGCTCTTCCGTTAGCCATTCTGTAAACCGTTTTCTCTCTCTCTCTCTCTCTCTCTCCTTCTCTTTCTTCTCTTTCTTCCCTTTATCTCTCTCCCACTCACCTAGAAGACCAAAAAGTAGCTGTTTGGTTGCGGTTTCGTAAGTGAAAACATTAACGCCATCATTGTTTATGGAACCCAAGCAGCATCGTCGTTTCAGGAGCAGCTTACACATGGCTGCATTACCATTCATGTAAGCCAGGAGAAGCGCTGGAAAACTATTTTTGAGCAACTTTTGGAGAAGGCAGCCCATAAAATTGAATTAGATTAATTACAGATTTGTAAGCTTTTCAAAAGTCGATGTTGAAACTGGGAATTCGTCTAGAGGTTGAGGCTAAAGCACAAATTTCAACCTTAACCTTTCAGAAAACCCTCAAAAACATGATTAACAAGGTGTATGCCAAAAATATCATCGATTTACCAGCAAAACACGAACTACACTACAAAAAACCTACAGATGCGAGTTTTCTAAATGCTCACCTGTATTTCCATCTGCATCCTTTGCATCTAAAAACTGTGCGAGATCCTTGTCTGACATTGCAGTCGACTGGTAGAGGTGGTTGCTGAGTAGAATTTCACCAATCTCCCCGCTAGTCACTCTGAAGGCTTTATTCAGCAATAATAATAGTTGCCTAAACTGAACTCAACTTCTAAGATCCACTGAGGTAACTGTGTGTTCAATAGTAAAAGTTACCTGAATCGACCTTAACTTTCGAAGGTTACCAAGATTTTCGCGGCATCTCGGTTACAGTAGACCTCAGTGGGCCTTAGAAAGGCTAAGTAACTTTTACTACTCGAAATGATTCAATGCATCTATCCCACATAAAGATGAATACTCATGAAATAAGCCCCGCCCCTTTTTTAAAAAGTAAATAAAAATTACCGTTTCGGAAGCTTCTCGACCGTCAGAAGTGAGCATAGATGGAGAGCGGTCTGGTCACTAAAATTATTCAAATTTCATATTATTATAGAGGAAATTCACTTGAAATTGGCTACAGTAGCTTGAACACGCCCATCTTCTAAAAGCAGCTTGATACAGTCTGGAGACCCACATCTGACTGCTACGAGAAGTGCTGGAAATTCACCATGTTGGTGTTTCTTTTTTGGTGAAACGGGTGACCTCATGAATACCGTCATCACCCTCATTCAAGAAACTTATTTCACTAGTACATTTTTTCTGACAATCTTTTGAAAATTCTGTTTTTTCTATTCTCTCTTTAAGTTTCAGAGGTTTTAACCAGAAATGGAAAGCTGATTGAAGAACACACCATTGTCACCCTTTTCATCCACCATGTTTACATCAGCACCATTTTCCAATAGAACTGTTGCATTTTTCACGTTCCGGACTCTCAACGCTTCGTGTAGTGGTGTAGAGCCGTTGGCGGCACGGACATTGACTTCACCACCAGCCAGAATCTGAATTTGCCACTTCATAAATTTGATTTCTAAAGACAGGAGTCTTCTGAATGTTTTGAAAGTTCTATTTCCGAATCCATCTTTCAAACATATCGATAAAATTCAAAAACAATCTGATACCTAGATATCTTTATTTTCTTTTATTTTCATCCCTTTTCTTCACAAAATGAAATTCTAGAGCGTAAAGATTCTCAAATCTTCATGAATGCCAAAAAATATTCGATTCCTGATCAAAACACAAACCAAATTTCTAATTATCATTTCATTCTTGGCGATGGCTGCAAGATGCAGTGGTGTTCGATTGGTGCCATCGTTTATCGGTTTGGTGGAGTCAGATTTCGCTTCACCAAGAAGGAAAAGAACACTCTCGAAGTCATTCTGACGGATTGACGTGTGTAGAAGGTTTTCTCCTGAAAAAAGGAAATTCGAAAAATGGCGGGAGAATAAAAAATTCAAACCATTTTTATTACTTTGAACGGCTGCATGTGGTTGTCTCTCTACGATCATTTTTGCTACCTGAAAATAAAATTGAGTTGAGAAAGAGAGAGAGAGAGAGAGAGAGAGAGAGAGAGAGAGAGAGAGAGAGAGAGTCAGTGAGAAAAAGAGAGAGAGCCACTTACTGTATGGTCCTTGTTGCTGATAGCCAGAGATAGACAGGTATGACCGAGTCGATCTCGTAATCCCAGGAATTCAACGTCGTCAGCCTTCAGAAGTTCTCTAACGGCCGCTTCGTTGTTTTCTCGGATGGCCACGTGGCAAGGTGTTCGGCCGTCAGAGTCCAGTGCATGGAGATCGGCATTCCTGACGACGAGCTCGTGTAGAACTTCCAGCTGGTTCCAGGTGACTGCGAGGTGTGCCTGAATGGTAGATGGAAACCTGCTCTGATAGCTCTATCTCTGACTCTCTTTCTCACTCTCTCTCTCTCTCTCTCTCTCTCTCTCTCTCTCTCTCTCTCTCTCTCTCTCTCTCTCTCTCTCTCAACTCACCGGTGTCGCCACATCATCGTTCGCATTGTCCGCATAGATTTTTCTTGCGTTGACGTCGCAGCCACTGGAAAACAATATTGTCGTCACGCAAAGCCGTTTTGTCCGCATCAACGGTATGCAGACTCGACGTCAGAATTGACGCCAAACCCACTTTTGAATGAGAAAAACCGCAGCTTTCTGGTTTCCATGATCGATGAAGTGATGAAGGAGTGATTGTTGATACGACCATGGAGCATCTTTTGGAGCATGTCGTGAGTGCCGCCCGTCTTCTGTGACGTAGATCATACATTCCACGTCACAGCCGAAAGATACAAGAAGATCTGCACATTGGGTGTGATCTGTAATGGGAAACTTTGGATAGGAGCTGAAGAATCTGTGGAAGTATGAGACGTAGAGGAACTTTTGACTCTGTCACTGCAAAAACAAGTGAAAAATAGAGCAAGAATCTTTCTCAGGCAAAGTGTTCGGTGCATGTAGAAGTCAAAACGATGCATGTATGAGCTCCACCGGGGTATGCGACCGGTGCAGTTTTATGCACCGTTTCTAGGCATACATACACCGTTTGCAGTCATACGTATACCGGCTCATTCATACATACACCGGCTCACTCATACATACACCGTTTTCACTCATACATACACCGTTTTCAATCATACATACACCGTTTTCAATCATACATACACCGTTTTCAGTCATACAGACACCGTTACCACTCATACAGATTTCCTTCCACTGACAAAAGAACTTTCATCAGAAATCAAAATATAACATGATTACATGAAAACAGTTTATTTATAATTCGAAAAAAACGACACTGGATGTTGACAACCATTAGATATTCTTTACCTTTTACTTCTTTGGCATCTTTACTGTACATATTTCTCGAGACATCGTCACTGAACATCCCTCATGAGCATCACAACCTGAATATTCATCGTAATTATAGTGTAAACAAGGTTCACCACCGCATCGAACACATAATTATTCTCACGAAAAAGAGCTTTTGGTTCCAGCAAGTTCCCTCAGAAGTCATTCGCATAGCATAAAAACGGTCCAAATACCTTCTGATGCGTTTCGTATCAAAATCAAATTTCAAGTCTACCGCGCGCTGCATCAACGGAGTCCTAGGAAGACGACAGTGAGGAATTCGACACATTGTAAAATCCCGCATTCCTGGCTTCATGTATTAATCTCATTCTGCAATCTGCAGCCAATAGTAACCTCTTATAATAAGCTTAGAGTAGGTTGAGAGAACACTGGGAAAGTAACCATTTCATGATTTGTCGAATTTATCACTCCCGCCTTTGTAGCACAACGTTCTGTGTTATAACATAAACTATATATAAATTAATGCCTAAATTTAGTTTGGAAATAATGAAAAATACACTAACCGTTGTTCCTGGTACTGCGCCTCGAAGAGAAATTCCTCGACGGCATCTTTTCTCCACAGAATAACATTTTTTGATTAGAGGATGACTGATGATGTCTTCTGTAAATGATTTGTTTTAATACTTGCAGAACAGATATTATTGAAAGAACTTCTTTCACTCTTTGTTTTAAGTATCAAAAATGGCAACCTAAAAAGTAGAATGTGGGGCGCAAAGCGCCCCGAAGAGTGCTTGATATGAAAGTAATACGTAAAATCTTACTTTTAAATCGTGGAGGACTTCCTTTGGTAGAGGTCGATACGCATTTTCCACTGCGACACCAGAAGTATAACTGAAGAATTTTTGGGTGGACAGAAAAATTGAATCACTTACCTTTTCATCGACAGCAACTTGTATAGAAATCTTCTTTTGATTGCATCCAGTGACCGACAAGAATAACCATTATTTATAGTTTCCAATTCCGAACCTGTAAATGAAATTGATTTACAAAAAAACGGAAATGTAATTTTTGTACTAAAATTACATTTTATAAACGTTCAAAAAGCTCACCCAATCACGAAAAGCGGATAAATAGATTACTGTCCCCGGTATGAAGCTCGGACGCTAAAAACAGCATTAAAAACGGTTCGAAAACAAAGAAATAGGAGGTAGTAGGATTTAAAAAAAAAAAAAAATGAAAAGAAATACAGCAGTATACTGTAGGTCAGTACCAAGGAGCGCGTTTCCACGCACACCTCTACATACACCGTTTCCAGTCATACATACACCGGTAATCATACAAGCACCGTTTCTCAAACCGATGCATGTATGCGCTCATACAAGCACCGTTTTTAAAACGGTGCATGTATGCGTACATACATACATCGTTTTTACTCATACATACACCGGTAATCATACATGCACCGAACGTTTTGCCTGAGTTTCAAAGGGAGAGACGCAGAGTATCCTATCACTCTGTAACTCAGGTCTGGATTTCGTAGAAGCAAGTGTTTCAATGAAACAGTGCCAGTTTCTCGAAAAATCTCACCATTAGCCAGTGCCCGCTCCAGAATCGTGAAGCCGGTCGATGATGGCTGGTTGACGGGAGCACCAGCTGAGAGAAGAGCTCTCAACGTTTTCGTCAGACCACGTTCTGCAGCTTGTTCTAGGCAAGTTTTCCCATCATCTCTGAAAGAAAATTCTCTCACTCTTCCTTCCTCTCCTCCTCTCTCCCCCCCCTCTCTCTCTCTCTCTCTCTCTCTCTCTCTCTCTCTCTCTCTCTCTCTGTCTCTCTCTCTCACTCTTCCTCCCTCTCTGTCTCTCTCTGTCTCTCTCTCTTTTTCTCTCTCTTTCTCTCTCTCTCTCTCTCTCTCTCTCTCTCTCTCTCTCTCTCTCTCTCTCTCTCTCTCTCTCTCTCTCTCTCTCTCTCTCTCTCTCTCTCTCCAAATCACTCACCCGATTGTATGTTCCGCCCCATTATCCAACAGAAACACAGCAACCTTATCTTCTCCATTCTGAATCGCTCGGAGCACCGGCGTTCTGCCATCACGTCCTTTCTCATTCACCGAAGCGCCGTTCGACAACAGAATCTTGGCGCACGCCAAATTGGCGTTGGTGAGGGCGAGGTCGAGTGGTGACTGGTCACTATTGTCTCGACTCCAGGTAGTTTCTGAATATCTGGAATTTCTATGAACTCCGAAGAACGGGCGTGGCAGGACCCGCCTTCATTGGTCAATCGCTATTCTCGGATCAGTAAGAAAAACGAACCATCAGCCTTCCGATGTTCGAAAATCTTCTTCAAGATTTCTTCGTTGGCAGACTTCACAGCTTCGTGGATCGGCGTGGATCCTTCGGGAGACTTCTGTCTGACACTGACACCGTTACCAAGTAAGAAGTCAGCGACGTCTGTTCTGTTGTCTCGGATGACGTGGCTCAGGAGCGGGGCTGGAATTGAGAATCTTTCATCTGGTTCTCTCTCCTCACTAGTCTGATTTTGCGAAGTAAAATACCTTAAAAACAGATAATTTTGAATTTCGAGCAAAAATTCAAACAATAAAAAGAAAATCTTACTTATCCAAGAAAGTTGGACCACCCTAGGAGATAATGTTTGGGGTCATCCAAAACAGTGCACACCTCGGCAAAGGCATAAGACAAATCAACCGCTTCGCAACCGCTTCGCAACCGCTTCGCAACCGCTTTGCCGACCTCCGCTTTCATTTTGAAAGTGTTTGTAAAAATGTTTCACTTGACATAATGAACGTTGCGGACTGTTCCCAACGATAGTTTTACCTACTTCAAACATTTGTGAATCTGGGATGAAAAAATAGGAAAGGTAAACTTTTTTGAACTACAGTAATTGAAATTTGATCTACTTTTTCTTTGCTTACACTTTCAACTGCGTTTAACGCAGTGTGCGGTGCTGCCTGGACCACTTACAACTTTATCGGTCTGGGTCCCAACCTTTATGGTGTAATGTAAAAAGACCACCCAAGCTGTTAATGTTGGGAAAATTACTGAAGTTCGACCGCGAACAAAAGTTCAATACGGTAGATCGCATTTCCGATTAGTAAGGTTTGACCACCCAAGAAGATAAAGTCATGATCACTCACTTCCATCAATCTTCACATCAACATCAGCTCCAGCTTCGACCAAACTGCTGGCCAGCTCTTTGCTCCAATTCTCGTCTCCCAGAAGCACCATCGACAGGGCCGTGGATCCATTTGGTTTGGATATGTTTACGTTAGCCTGAAGACGTTACTTCAACGTTAAATTAGGATAGAAAAAACCTTCAATTCAATCAGAATCTTTGCAAATTCTTCATTTCTGACCTCAACAGCTCTCATCAACGCAGTTCTGGAACAAATGTCTTTAGAAGTCAACAAAATGGGAGAAATCACCTCATTTCCGAGTCCACCAAGTCGACACCAACCTTCTCACCAACACTGGTGGCCCACTTCGCCATGGCGGGTTGGACATCATTCATGCCGGCCAGAGTGTGCAAGATCGTATGCGAATCTTGTTTATGGGCCCAAGATAAGTTGACTTGTTTGGATGTCAGAAATTGACATGCTTCAAGATTCTCTGGAAGAAGGCTTCATGGAAAAATACAGGCAGAGTTCGATCCTCCATCTCTTTTTTGCCCTTTCCAACTATGAAATTGTATCGCTCATGAAGTAAGATCAGAAACTTTCTAGAACTGAATCTTCTATTAAAAAAAGCAGCCGATGTTTGTTTAAATTTTTTACAGGAATTTGAAAAAATTAATTCGATCATTCTTTTTTTAAACTTCTGATGAAAATCTGTTTTTTGCTTGTTTTTAAAGAGAAATCAGAACGTAATTTCAAAATTTATACTAAAACTTCTTCAAAGGGCCATTTTTTTACTTTCTCGTTATGGTTCGATCCCAATCCGGCGAAGGTTTTTTGCTGTTTATATAACAAGTATGAAAGTCACCTGCACGAACAAACTGTTCCAGAAGACTGCTTCCATTAGAATCTTCTTTATCGACATCAGCTCCTTTCTGCACCAATTGTTCCGCAATTGTGAAGTTGCCTTAAGGAAAATTTTCAAACAAAATAAGGATCATCACCCAATTTTTTAAGAATTAACTTTGACCAATTTTAATACTGTACTCGAGAAAAACAAACCATTTTCAAGCGCCACCGCGAGTGGTGTTCGACCGTCTTCATCCGCTTCATTTATATGAAAAGCGAGCTGGAAATAACTAATCAATAAATCAATAATCAGGAGACTGCCTGCAAACTCAAACTTTGATCGATAATTAAAAAGTACCTTTTCTTTCTTGTCCATGAAGAAAAGGAACAGAACATCATCCCTGCCAATCTTCACAATGGAACTGAGGACGTTGGTGGAGTTTCTGAAAATTATCGATTCATTGATTTTTCTTGCTCTGACTTACCCATTGAGAAGTCTGTAGAGACTCGTAGCAGAGAGATTTTCGAAATGAGCGGGAGTGAAAGACGACCATTCGTTTGCTATGAATGCACTACACGCGACGAGCAGTGCAGAATTGTTTGTGGTCTCGGCAAATTCGAATACCGTAACACAGTTGGAGACGTTTAGACGGGCGGTTAGTTGGCATGTGCATCTGGGAACGGTCATATTGTACAGTAACATAACAAGAACATACTGTATTAAAATATAGTGAATGTAAACCATCGAATAAATGAACTACAACAACCGATACCTAGAAACTACAGTTACCACAAACTTCGTAAATTCAATCCAATACAGCTACAGTAAAACCATACTCCTATAGTAACCGCCATAGTCTTACAACAACACCATAAAGCTACAGTTATCCCTGACAACCTACAGTACTCTCTTAGTAACTATCAACAACCTACAGTAACCCCATAAAACTACAAAATAAGAAACTCACAAATCTAAAAGCTTTTCCAATCGATAATTCGTCGCGATTTTGGTCAATTCCAGTAAGTTTTCATCTTTTTCTATAGAATTTCGATCAACGACGTCTGTGTAGAGCCATCGTAATGCTACATGGAACATTGCGGGAGATATGCTGTCTAAAATTGATTTTGTTGCTTCAAATCACTTCGAAGGCATAAGGAATCGTGAATTTCAATAATTTTAAATGAGAAGTCCAACTTAATCACATTTTAAGCTTCTAGAAAAATATCATCTCAATCAAGATTATAAAATGGATTTTACCCATTTTCTGTCATCTCTAAACGAAAAAACACACGAAGAGACGGAATTTAATCTCAAAACTAGAGATTTTCATTTGTAAATGGCGAACTTATGTCAGATTAGGATATTTTTGAGGAGTTTATGAAGAAAATATGATCAGAATACTCACCGTCGACGTTAATTTCACTTCCAACACTGCTCCAAAGCTTCCCTCGACATGCCAGAATCCACCTGTGAGCTGGTATTCGTTCTCCGTTCTTGAGAACAAAGGTTGTGTCACTGGAACAAGAACATTGTAGGAAAAGGGGGCGTGTCAAGCCTATAACTAACGAAAGACTAACAATTTACCGTATAACATCCTATTAAAGGGTTCTTTATAAGAAAACTGTACCCGAGATAGATCAAAATTGAGTTATTGGTGGCTTTTTAGTGGAGATTCACAAAACTCACGAGAGATTAGCTTCTTCACAGAGTGACGCTGTGAACGAGACAAGTTGGCTTGCGAACCCTGTACTTTTACCTTCTGCAGTACTCGCTGCGAGAAGGTCATACTTTGCTTCCAGTTCCGAGTGTTGAGTCTGAGAGGATTAATGTCATCGATTTGTCGAACTTATGAGAAAAAAAATCCATTTTTCATGAACTTTAGTTGAATAGCTCCGAAACTTTTCTAGTATAAATAAATTTCAATTCAATTTTCCCCAATCAATTAAAATATAGTTATCCTGATCCAATAGTTTTCAATTCTATTTTCTAGTGAAAATATTTTTTAATATAAAAAAGATAAAAGCTCACCTGAAGTTTTGTGTACTGATCTCTTAGTAAATCCACATACGAAGATGACTTCATTCTGGTGAAAATAATGCGTGAGAAATCATGTTTTGAAGTAAATTTGGTATATAACCAGTTTTCAGGTAAAATTAACTAAATTGAAAAATATTTATTAAAGAAAAACCGTTGGAGAGAGAAAAAAGCTCTAGCATGGCAACCACACACGTTGATGTTTCGTTATGCACAACCGTTAGATAAAGTAAATACAGCCGAGTGAAAAGGGGCGTGGTCGAAGGGGTTCGATCTGATTGGCCCAACTCTGAAGGGGCGTGGTCAAACCTGATTGATCCGGTCCTCCTCCGACACACTTCATCGGTTCATAAATGGGAAATTATGCGGCAAGACAAGATTGAGTTACAAGTATTTTTTGACGTTCTGTTGTCAGGATTCGAGTGTAGGCTCGGCGGGAGTTCAAAACTTCAAAAGATGGAACTTCCACTGGCAACCTACTACTTAAAGCCTCAAATCGGCATTGTGAATTCTATAAATGAATAAAAAAAGGTGAAACTCTCACATTTG
>OZ022254.1:8842193-8874693 GCA_963978915.1 Caenorhabditis parvicauda
CCATTAGAAACGAAACCTTTACATTAACGTTTTCATCACGTTTTGAAGCCGGGATTATACATATTAGTATCTACCTTCTCAGTCATACCTTGTCTCTTTCTACTCACTGGAATTCATGGAAAATTTTCAGAAATCGAAACAAGAGAAAAACGCAGGAGTATGAATTCATCGACAAGGTAGGTTTTTGTTTCAAAACAAGCCAATTTATTTTGATTCCAGATCCAAGATGACCAGGAATAAATTCAACGGCGACTACAGATGGATATATTCTAAGATCAGATCTGGTGAGTATTTTCAAGTGAGTGCTAGAAAGACGGGAGTAAAGAACTCTAGAAACTAAAAACCGCTGATATGAAGTTCATAGGTCGTTGATATCTACAGCACATTAACGTCATAGGCCGTAGATATCAGCAGCCGATGAAGTTCATATCAACAGCCGATGAACTTCATAAACTGCTATCAACAGCAGATGAACTTCATATCAACAGCAGATGAACTTCATAGAGATTCTATCAACAGCCGATGAACTTCATAGAGATTCTATCAACAGCACATTCTTTTAGTAACAAAATTTATTATTAAACAATTTGACCTCCGCTTCATTGGGAGGTCACCGGAGACACCACCGGTAGGCCATGACAAAAATCTTAGGATTTACATCTTGTTCGGACGATCTTCTCGCTATTAGGACGTAGTAGATTACAGTTGTGATATAGTTATTGTTCTGGAACCTGCAAATAAAACGTAATTCAATAAAGTGTAGATGACACATACCTCATCTTTCTCTTTTGCCAAACAACAATGATGATAGGAAAAATCTGATAGTTCGATGAACTCATTCCCGGCATTTTCTTAAGTCCCGCAAGATCTTGAGTCCCGGTTCGCGAAAGGAAAGAGGCTTGTTCAAGAGAAGCGATGTGACTACCTGTAAAATAGTTAATTTAGGCTAAAACTAAATGCATTATCTCCCGAAATCAAGCCATTTTGGTCAATCCTAAGCCTACATGCACTAGTGCCAATCAACTGATAACGAGAGAAATTGAGAAAAGTGCGTCGCAGCTAGAAACCGGTACTCGATATTGTATACCAGGGCTCCGGATTTGAAACCGCTCGTTCCCCGCGAACTCAACCTCATTGGAATACAGATTGCACACCAAGAAATTTCCCCGACGCCCTAAAAGGTAGCGCTCACGAGACTATTTTTCCGGTAAAAGTTACTTCGATCTCCACGTTCTCTATCACACGTTGAGTTTCTAATCTACTGAACGTTGAAGTTACTGCAAATCAGGGTTTATCATTTTCAATAAGTTAGCTTTCGCGCCGCGCTGCGATACTGAATAGAAAAGCTTCGAACATCAAAAACCAGTCTGAACCATACAAATTTCGCGGTGTCTAATAGTAAATTATGAGGTTCAACATTTCTTTAAGTTTTTGGATTTTGAATTAATATCCGAACCCATGGTATGTAATATAAAGTACCACCCCTGAGTTAAATCGAGCGTTATTAAACCTAAATAAGTTAGTTTCCATTCTGCACACAAGGTTTATGGAATGAACAGAATCAAATCATACTTATTGTAGATTAATTTTTAGAGTTAATCGTTAAAACATACTTTGTCTCCTTGTTCCTTGCCGCCATTTTTCCAGGGTGCAACTTCCTCGTCTTAGGCTTGTTGATTGCAGCTTCCCTGCTACCACCAAATCATGAATTTCACATCAACTTAATTGGCTAAAAATTAAAATTATCGGTGTTCGTAAGGCATTTTCGTTTAGTGGTCTTTTCTGAAGGCTCTTACTGTGTGACTGCACGACTTGACTGTTTTGAGATAAAAACCACTTTCAAGCCAAAACGGGCGTAACTGAACCTAAATAGACCAGTGCGCCGCAGCCGTTTTTTTCCTAATAAAAACAAACCTTGTTTTCTTGTCCGTTCCCGTCGATTGTCATGGATGCAAATTTATCTTCGTAGGGTTCATTATAGTAGCCTCGATGAAAGAAATATTTTGGAAAGCCCACATCATCTCGAATGACTGAAAATTTTACATTATCGAAGTGACACGTTCATAATACCTTTGTCACTTCGCCACTACATGAATTAATTATATATCTACCAGAACGATACAGGTACCTAGAAGTTGTTGAAATTGGCCATTCATCGAAAAAAATTAGAAAGGTGAATTGAAACCTGCAAATTTGCTACTGTAGCGACATAAAAGTGTTTTCATTACCTGAGAATTAAGAACAACAATATCAATCCGAAAAATGATATCAGAATAACTTTCGAAAAATATAGTCTGATTAACTCACCTGTTTTCATGACAACTAAGTATGATCTGACTAACATTGATGTGATGAATAGATTGAGTATGCGTTCCATCGATGGAACCTCGATCGAGAGACCTGAACATAATTTTTGAAGAAATCGCACGGAAATGTTAGTTAAACAAGTTACGGATGGTCATTACTGTGAGTGTTTATCACGAAAATATGTTATATAATCTTCACTTTTATCAAACTAATGAAATACAGAAAGGAAATGAACAAAACAGCAAGAAATAGCTCAAACAAGAAGAGAAAACGAAAATAAAAACATTTGATCTACCTGGTACTGTAACTCATGAGTAGCCATTTTTACTTTTAATTTTTCATGTTTCCACTGTTTTTGCTGTAGAACTGCGAGAAAGGTAGGAATGTGGTACAGAAAATGAACAACAGTGTTGGAAAATAGTGGATAATTGTTTCTGAATAAAATTTTTTGCAAAATAAAATGACGTGTGCAATCTAATCACTACTATCTGATTTAAAACGACCTTCCGAGCTTTTTTTTATATACGGACTAATATTTAAAATCGAAGTTACTTTCTCAAGAGATGATGGCACTCAAAATTCTTGTTACCGTATTTTCAGTTCTTTTCGTCCCCCCGGAGTAAAATAAATGAGTATTTTTCCGAGTTTTTAGAATAGTTTCATTGGGAAACTTCTCCCACAATAGTATTTTTAATCGAATTTTTTCGTTTTTTGAATCTCTCTGTCCGAACATACCACAAAATTTTTTCAGGCCACAATTGACTGAAATTTCGCCAAGTTCCTTTGGGAATTAAAAATGCAGAAATATTGAAAGTTCGTAAGATACTGCTCAAACACCTCAGGACTCGTAGAATACTTTTTATTATTGTGAAAAATGCTGTCACTTTGTAAAAAGTGTTGCGGATATGAAGTTCATATCAACAGCCGATGAACTTCATATCAACAGCCGATGAACTTCATAAACTTTTATCAACGACCTATGAACTTCATAAATTTTTATCAACGCCCCATGAACTTCATAAATTTTTATCAACGACCTATGAACTTCATGAATTTTTATCAACGACCTATGAACTTCATAAATTTTTATCAACGACCTTTGAACTTCATAAATTGCTATCAACGACCTATGAACTTCATAAACTGCTATCAACGACCTATGAACTTCATATCAACGGTATTTAGTTTCTAGAGAAGTTCAAAGTAAATAATTCGGCGTTCATAACGTTATGTACTAATCTCAATCTGCAAACATGGTCTATAATGTTCGTTTTATAACTCATCATGTGTCAGTTTCCTCACCCCGTTTTCCTAGCACGGTGTGCGATAAAGAAAGAATGGGAAAAAACGACAGAAAAAATGAACGATTGAGTCTCTTTTACTAAACAGGAGTTGACCTTCAGCGTAATTCACATCCAGAGTTGGGACCTATCCAGATGTGTTAAGCAGGTCAAATAATGAACTTTTCATGTAGAAAATTTTTGCGCGTTTTTTGTTTCAAGCGAGATATTTTAATTTAAAAAATGACTCTTTTAAATGCCACGTAGGCACATTTTAGCCCCACGCACTACACAATTAGATCTAACAGAGAAAATCAATAGCGGCGTGGTAGAGTGGGTTGAGTTCCTGATTGCAAAGCGGGAGGTCCAGGGTTCGAATCCACTCGCTGACGAGTTTTTTTCTATTTTTTTAATTTTGATAAAAAAGTTCCCCAACTACATGAAATTTCTTTCCGATGTGATTTTCCAATGTTTTGTTTATGGAATTCATACTTAAAATACCCAACATGTCGGTTGCCGATCTCTTCTATCACCACCTCTAGTAAGCAGCTGGTGAAGTGATGAGTATAACTTCGACGTTCATCGAGTACGATGTTTTTTCATTCAAGTTGTGTGTTTTGACTAAAAACCGATTTGAAACCGATCATAGTGGTTAGTTGTGATCGTCCTTCCTTATCATGAGCAATAAGCATGTTTCCAAAGGAGTGGATGAGGCCTCATGAGTGTCTATAATCGCGAAGTTGAACCCCGCGATTTCGTGGTGACTGGCTCAGGACCATACTTATCAATTCATCACCCTTCATATTCATCCAGATCTTTTTCAAATCAGTTGTAACGATCACTTTGAATTTTGTTTCCAGGTGATTGCCGTGATATCTCACGCATCCGAACTTGAAAAGTTGAATTCAAATACTCTGCCCAATGAGTCAGATCCCAATGAACAACGTCGGTGACCTGAATGACCCCTCAGCATGAATGAATGGTTCGGGGAAATCTGAACGACCATGAGCCAGTCACCACGAAATCGCGGGGTTCAACTTCGCGATTATAGACACTCATGAGGCCTCATCCACTCCTTTGGAAACATGCTTATTGCTCATGATAAGGAAGGACGATCACAACTAACCACTATGATCGGTTTCAAATCGGTTTTTAGTCAAAACACACAACTTGAATGAAAAAACATCGTACTCGATGAACGTCGAAGTTATACTCATCACTTCACCAGCTGCTTACTAGAGGTGGTGATAGAAGAGATCGGCAACCGACATGTTGGGTATTTTAAGTATGAATTCCATAAACAAAACATTGGAAAATCACATCGGAAAGAAATTTCATGTAGTTGGGGAACTTTTTTATCAAAATTAAAAAAATAGAAAAAAACTCGTCAGCGAGTGGATTCGAACCCTGGACCTCCCGCTTTGCAATCAGGAACTCAACCCACTCTACCACGCCGCTATTGATTTTCTCTGTTAGATCTAATTGTGTAGTGCGTGGGGCTAAAATGAGCCTACGTGGCATTTAAAAGAGTCATTTTTTAAATTAAAATATCTCGCTTGAAACAAAAAACGCGCAAAAATTTTCTACATGAAAAGTTCATTATTTGACCTGCTTAACACATCTGGATAGGTCCCAACTCTGGATGTGAATTACGCTGAAGGTCAACTCCTGTTAAGGTTATGCTTACAGACAGTCCGCTACAGATCGTGAAATGACCGTCGTCAAAAGTATGAAGAGGGACAAGGTTTGAAGGTGAGCAAGTTTCAAAACTTCTATCGTTTCCTCAAAAATATACTGTAATTCCCATTTTCTTCCCAAAGATGAGTTATATGTGAGTTAAATTCACAGGACATACTTTTTTCCTTAAAAAAATGTTTGAGAAGCGAAAGTGCAATCATTTCGAAGAAATTAATTTTCAATAAAATCTGTCGATGATGTGGGAATGTGCGTTATTTTTTGAGACAACGTAGTTGGCATGATCCATAATGAAAAAAAGTGCACTGAATCTCGATTTATTTGAAAAAAATATTTTCAGGTACGAACGCCCGAACTGGCAATCAGAGGAAGGAAAACCAAGTTCCCACCAACGGCAATCAGGTTGACGACAGAAAAAATGTAGCCCCACATAATATGAAAGGTCAGCAAATGGCTCTATATACATTTTGAAAATTGCAGCCAACAGTGATTTTTTCATGATAAGCTTAGGGAAAGAGGAACAATTTTTGTGAAGAACTAAGTCTCGGAAATTCAAGTACAATCTGCAAAAACGCAAGTTTATATAGAGCCATTTGCGAATAATCTACCTAATATTTGTCGTTCCATTTCTTTTTATTATGTATCTATACTGTTTATAATTGTTTTATAATAAATTTTGTTATTTCAGTACTGTTCTGTTGATAGATTCTCTATGAAGTACAAATGATGTTGATAGACGATTTATGAAGTTCATAGGCCGTTGATATCAACAGCGCATTTGCGTCATAGGCCGCAGATATCAACAGCCTATGAACTTCATATCAGCGGTATTTCGTTTCTAGAGTTGAAATTAAAGGCGCATTACTTAATCGTTCTTGTGTTTCAAGGCGAAACTGCTACAGTAATAAGTAACCGATTTACGGAGGTCAGACTTTTTTACAGGTAAAGGAAGATATGTGTACTTTACAATTCTCAAGAAATCGAAAGAATCACTTATAAGGAAAGAGTGATCTGAATCATGAATAATTTACTTACATGTAAGCTTACAAAGTGCAATTTTTTGTGATAATCAATTTTAAACTTTGATCAAATCTTAGCTTTGTACCTAACTAGTGCTTTAAACCAAGCCTAAAATTTGAGGTGTCGACAAAGATAAATGAAAAAAATTCATGAGCCGCAGCCGCACGCAGGTCGACATGGTCCATTTAGGTTCAAATTTGCTAACCTTCATAAATGTTAACAAACATGTAAGCAAAAGTTTAACTGTAGATAAATGCATGTGGAAACATGAATTGACGATGTCAGATTTTTCATAAACATAAAAAATAATATAGAATATTGGCAATAATTCGAAAAATACCTTTCTCTTCGAGTTCTCTAGCGATGATAGCTACGGAGTGAGCGTGACACACAGAAGCCTCTGCGAACCATCGATCTGAAATTTAGAAAATTCGTTGGAGCTTGAGGGCTGCCGATAGGCCTCCTGGACCACCCACGACGTTTACTCTCACCTTGCTCGTAAATCTCCGCGAGAGTGTCAAACCATGCACTTCTTAACGCTGCCGATCCTCGATAACTATCTGCTAATTGGAGATGGAGTGCAGCAAGTCGCATCTGTAATGGGGTTGTTGAGAGAGAGAGAGAGAGAGAGAGAGAGAGAGAGAGAGAGAGAGAGAGAGAGAGATGCTTGGATCCAATTCGTTGAATACTAGCACCGCCCCTCGTTGTGCTTCATTGGTCGGAGACATTCCTCCCTTCATCCTGTTGGCTAGTCACGCCCATCTTATTAGTGAACGACAAAATAGTACCGAATCATTCGCAGCATCCTTAAGAGCAACCGTCGCTGACATCACACCACGTAGTTGTCGCAAGAGGTCCTGAAGTTATCATGGTCACCACTATGGCAAAAATTGGTGTCGCTCACCAGAACTGCCTTGTCGAATGATGTTGCCTTCCTTGTGTCAACCAAATTTTCAAGTCCGGCAAGTCCTCGTTCAAAATGAACACTGTTCGAGATGACTGACTGAAACTTGAGAATGGTAGAAGTTCAGGATTTCGATCAATTGTAAAGAAAATTTATAAATTTTGAGGATTCTTGTCAATTTTAAATGAATTTCATTGACGGGAAGGCCAACATACAAAATTCTGAGACGGGTTCTATCATTTCCAAAAATTTTAGAACATATGAGGAGCTTCAGAACTCTGAAAGTTGAGAAGAATCAAGTGACACGAAATTTTCCCACGATACAGTACTCAAAATGTTACCTGGAATCCCAGGAGTCGGGCAAGAGCAACACCAGTCTGAGCTCCAGGTCGTCCTAACCGTTCCGACGTCGCCGTCTTTCGACCTCCTTTCTGATTTGTGCTCGAAGTGCTCGGCGACACACTGTAGGCCATGGCTTGTGAGGCTGAAGAGTTGGATTGTGGAATACCGTATACAATTGTTACTGTACGTTTTGGATTACACTACACAACTGTCAAAGTAGGACTTGGAATACCGTATACATGGCATATTTTTTTTGTAGAAATACCGCGAAAACTGTTACTGTACGCTTTAGAAAACCGTAAACACCGGTTACTATACCGTTAGGCATATCAAAGTTACGGAAGAATTTGAATTACCGTATGCACCGACCACTGTAGAACTTGGAATACCGTATACAACAGGTACTTATTGTATTTGCGATAACCTATTTTGATAAATTTAAACAGTCAATGTCAAGGATTTCACGTCGATGTAACTATGAATATGTGAAACGGGACAATTTGTGCCGCACAGGAAAGCGCGGATAAAGTGAACGCGGACTTTAGTGCAAATGGGTTGAAGAGAGGAAAGTTTACACGTTTTGATGTAAATGCTCGTGAACACACGGGATAAAATATAGACAAGTGGAAAGAGATCACGTTCGAGTGACCCGATGAACTCTACTGATATGAAGATAGCTCTCATGAACCATTTCGGCCTCTGAGAATCGCGAGAACTGGTGACATCCTTTCTTCATTCTTCAAGTGAGCCTATTTAGAACAAGAAGTGAGTTACCTTTCAGTCATTACAGCGTTTCACAGGAATGTTTCAGATGGATATTCAGAAGAATACTGGTGATGTAGCCACTTCGCCGTCCACTTAACGTCGAAATACGGCCTCTCTAGGGGCAGCTTGCCAATGTATCGCGTAAGCATGGAGTTACGACAGCGAGTGGGTCGTTGGAAGATGGTGACGACGATATGACTATTCAAATGGTTAGTTTATGGATTCTAGACTGAAATAAATGGATTTATTTCAGGATCCATGAAACTTCTTCGTCTCCTCTTGTCTTCCATGGCACTTTTTCAGCGTTTCAGTAGCATTTCATGTTGAACTCTCATGTAATTTCTGGTGCACGACTTCTCACAAGATTCTGATGCTCGGATATTCAGAAGAATACTGGTGATGTAGCCACTTCGCCGTCCACTTAACGTCGAAATACGGCCTCTCTAGGGGCAGCTTGCCAATGTATCGCGTAAGCATGGAGTTACGACAGCGAGTGGGTCGTTGGAAGATGGTGACGACGATATGACTATTCAAATGGTTAGTTTATGGATTCTAGACTGAAATAAATGGATTTATTTCAGGATCCATGAAACTTCTTCGTCTCCTCTTGTCTTCCATGGCACTTTTTCAGCGTTTCAGTATCATTTCATGTTGAACTCTCATGTAATTTCTGGTGCACGACTTCTCACAAGATTCTGATGCTCGGATATTCAGAAGAATACTGGTGATGTAGCCACTTCGCCGTCCACTTAACGTCGAAATACGGCCTCTCTAGGGGCAGCTTGCCAATGTATCGCGTAAGCATGGAGTTACGACAGCGAGTGGGTCGTTGGAAGATGGTGACGACGATATGACTATTCAAATGGTTAGTTTATGGATTCTAGACTTAAATAATTGGATTTATTTCAGAATCCATGAAACTTCTTCGTCTCCTCTTGTCTTCCATGGCACTTTTTCAGCGTTTCAGTAGCATTTCATGTTGAACTCTCATGTAATTTCTGGTGCACGACTTCTCACAAGATTCTGATGCTCGGATATTCAGAAGAATACTGGTGATGTAGCCACTTCGCCGTCCACTTAACGTCGAAATACGGCCTCTCTAGGGGCAGCTTGCCAATGTATCGCGTAAGCATGGAGTTACGACAGCGAGTGGGTCGTTGGAAGATGGTGACGACGATATGACTATTCAAATGGTTAGTTTATGGATTCTAGACTGAAATGAATGGATTTATTTCAGGATCCATGAAACTTCTTCGTCTCCTCTTGTCTTCCATGGCACTTTTTCAGCGTTTCAGTAGCATTTCATGTTGAACTCTCATGTAATTTCTGGTGCACGACTTCTCACAAGATTCTGATGCTCGGATATTCAGAAGAATACTGGTGATGTAGCCACTTCGCCGTCCACTTAACGTCGAAATACGGCCTCTCTAGGGGCAGCTTGCCAATGTATCGCGTAAGCATGGAGTTACGACAGCGAGTGGGTCGTTGGAAGATGGTGACGACGATATGACTATTCAAATGGTTAGTTTATGGATTCTAGACTGAAATAAATGGATTTATTTCAGGATCCATGAAACTTCTTCGTCTCCTCTTGTCTTCCATGGCACTTTTTCAGCGTTTCAGTAGCATTTCATGTTGAACTCTCATGTAATTTCTGGTGCACGACTTCTCACAAGATTCTGATGCTCGGATATTCAGAAGAATACTGGTGATGTAGCCACTTCGCCGTCCACTTAACGTCGAAATACGGCCTCTCTAGGGGCAGCTTGCCAATGTATCGCGTAAGCATGGAGTTACGACAGCGAGTGGGTCGTTGGAAGATGGTGACGACGATATGACTATTCAAATGGTTAGTTTATGGATTCTAGACTGAAATAAATGGATTTATTTCAGGATCCATGAAACTTCTTCGTCTCCTCTTGTCTTCCATGGCACTTTTTCAGCGTTTCAGTATCATTTCATGTTGAACTCTCATGTAATTTCTGGTGCACGACTTCTCACAAGATTCTGATGCTCGGATATTCAGAAGAATACTGGTGATGTAGCCACTTCGCCGTCCACTTAACGTCGAAATACGGCCTCTCTAGGGGCAGCTTGCCAATGTATCGCGTAAGCATGGAGTTACGACAGCGAGTGGGTCGTTGGAAGATGGTGACGACGATATGACTATTCAAATGGTTAGTTTATGGATTCTAGACTGAAATAAATGGATTTATTTCAGGATCCATGAAACTTCTTCGTCTCCTCTTGTCTTCCATGGCACTTTTTCAGCGTTTCAGTATCATTTCATGTTGAACTCTCATGTAATTTCTGGTGCACGACTTCTCACAAGATTCTGATGCTCGAATATTCAGAAGAATACTGGTGATGTAGCCACTTCGCCGTCCACTTAACGTCGAAATACGGCCTCTCTAGGGGCAGCTTGCCAATGTATCGCGTAAGCATGGAGTTACGACGGCGAGTGGGTCGTTGGAAGATGGTGACGACGATATGAATATTCCAATGGTTAGTTTATGGATTCTAGACTGAAATATTTGGATTTATTTCAGGATCAATACTTTTCTTCTGGAAAGACAGTAAATTCTGACAACCAACTATATTGCCAAACTGAGGTGAAAGCTTTACGAGGTTGATGCATGAATTTGAAATTCTGATGATTAAATATTTTCCAGAAACGACGTGTTAGGTACGATCGACTCGGGATCAAACGAAAAAAGATATTCCGGGTAGTCAGTACAGTGAAGTAAACTCAATGGAGGATATTCAGAATTTCGTCAAATTTCGTATGGAAACGCGTGAAAATAAAATTGGTCAACAACAATGACGTGAGTCAACTGTTCGGAAATTAAAAGATTCCAATTTCTGATTTTTTTTTAAATGTATCAGAGTTTGTTCCAGAAAGATATAAGGCGTTGAAAGAGGGAGGAAGATGGGCGGAAAAGAAAAAGAAAAGATCAGAAGGTTATTCATCGATTCGAGATATGTTTTCTAATGTGTTAATTTCAGTGATCAACGACGTCAAAACGGCAAATGTTATGAGAAAAAACTCGGTTGGCATTTTAGGTGAGTTAGAAATCAATAGAAAATGATTCTCTCCCACACATTATCACGTAAATGACTGAATTTCATACGATTAAAAATTAATTGAACAATCGTATAGATGTCATTGCGGATAGTTCAGAAGTAGTTCGTGAATGAAAGAGATTTATCAATTGAAAAAAATTGTAGACTAGACGTAGACAAAATTCAAAGAGGGAGGAAGAAGGGCGGAAAAGAAGTGAGCAAGCCATAATAAAGTAGGTTGTCTTGATAATTCTCACTAGAATTAAATTTCAGAACAAGTAGAAGAGAAGAGATATTTGAAGCAGAAGTCGAGCTGTGTGTATCAAAATGTTAGTTAGAAAAGAAATTTCTAGTTAGAAAGAAAAAGAAAAAAGAAAGGAAAAGTTTTCACGCTGAAAAATTAGAAAAAATATAAGAACCTCACGTTTTGGAAGAATCACGTTTTTTTTAATCTGAAAATGACCTTTGATAAGAAACTCTCACCAAAGTATCCTTCAGCAACTTCGTAACCATTTCTGAGAATGAGCTGTAGGAGAGCAGCGGCGGCAAGCTGGACATTCTGAAGACGACTGGCCATTTGGAGAAGAACTTTTTCGATCAGAGAGTAGAGCGCTTCCAGTGGACCACCTTCGAAGAGGCGAGCTCGGAACTGTAATAAATGATTTGGTTTTGGAGTTGTTGAAGAAGTTAAGAGAGAGAGAGAGAGAGAGAGAGAGAGAGAGAGAGAGAGAGAGAGAGAGAGAGAGAGAGAGAGAGAGGGAGAGAGAGAGAGAGGGAGAGAGAGAGAGGGGGAGAGAGAGAGGGGGAGAGAGAGAGAGGGGGAGAGAGAGAGAGAGGGGGAGAGAGAGAGAAAGAGAGAGAGAGAGAGAGGAGAGATTCTCACCAAGTTGACAAAAAGTGCTAGTGCTGCAATCGCATGAAGACGGACACTCTCCGACCACTTGTCGTCCACTAGTTGTAGATGAATTGACAGGACTCGCAGGAATAGAGCTTCTCCATTCGACCATCGGTTCATCTGACCCTTAAATGCGATTCTTCAGTTTTTAACAAATGAAAATGTTTCAGAAGATACATTTTCTTATAACAATCCCAATAGTGACTTGCTATCGAACCAAAACAGAAGAAAATGTAAGAAACTCTACAAATCCTGTCTTTTGGTGTCATGCAAAACTAAATTCGTGTTTCATAATTTCAATATGAGTATAATTTATGATAAGACTTCGTTAGTAAGTTTCCCACCGTGCATTGAAGTAAAATCATACCGCCAGCTGGTGCGCAATAGTCTGTGCTGCGTCGAGGATGATCAAGGCGACTTCTTGGGATAAGTTGACGAGTTGTAGCACTCTGAAGGGTACTGTAGTCGGCACGTCACCGTCGTCCCATGATGGATATTCTGAAACAGTCTTTCATGAAGCAAGCCGTCGAACATCAAAACAGTGGAAAATGTTCCATTTCGCTTTCAACCCCAAAATTCACCAGTTCTGTCGACGGAGCTCCTTGGCATACTCGTCAAATTGCTCGGCGTCTTGGGCGGTTCCAACTTGAATGAACGTGTCTTCGAATTCGCCGCAGTCCGCTTCAACGCGTGCTCCTTTCCCTTGTACTTGAACACGTCGAGCATCACTTCGAGCAGGCGTAGCAGCTTCTCGGCGTGAGCACCTTCTTGCTCCGCCCACATCGCGGCCAGAATTCGCCGCGGAAGTTTTTGAACAACGAAAAGAGCGCAGATGAGGATGTCTTGGAGCTCGTCCTGAAATTGGACTATGAGAAATATGGAATTTCGTACATTCTCTCATTTTTGTTGGATTGTGAAATTACAGTATGAATACCGAATTTACAGAATGCTCAGAAAAATCTGTACGTGATAAGTATTACTCAACGTTCTAGCAGTTACAATGTTTTCAAGTATAAAGTGACTAATTAAGAAACTTTTTAAAAAGCCTTCATGGCAAAAAAAAAACAAACATCATCGAGCTTCTCCGCCAACGGTGTCTGCTGCTGTGGTTGGTGTGGAGACCTTGAAGTCGATCTGGTTGGTGTTGTCATGGTGGCTGGTGGGTACGTCACAGGTGGCGGTGGTGGAGGCGGCAGGGACCGCTGGTTTTTATCTGAATTCTCTGATTGGTGTAGTCAGGGTGGCCACTCACCATCACCACCCGTCAGCCTGTGTGGCGTAGCTCTTGTGAGACTCGTGTCGGCCAGCATTGGTTCATAGTTTCTGGTTAGAGACTGCCATTTGGTGCTTCCACCATTGGTTTGGGTGATGCATCGGTAACCTGTTTTATTAGAAATGTGAATTTTCTATAGAGAATCAAAATCTTATTTTGACTTGTCCTCTCTCTCTCTCTCTCTTTCTCTCTCTCTCTCTCTCTCTCTCTCTCTCTCTCTCTCTCTCCTTCTCTCTCTCTGTTCCCAACCTGTCGGAGTCGCATCAACATCGTCAACTTCGGCCGTCGGTTCGATCTCGTGAAGATATTCCAGAATGAAATGAAGCAGCGGTGCATACAGCAAAGCTATCCTCCTCTGTATCGCCAGATCATTGTACCGAGAGTCCATCGAATGTTTCGCAATCAAATTCCGCAACAGGCTGATCGGCCGTTTTCTGTAGTCTTTGGGCTCACGGAGGCTGGCTACCAGCTCCTGGAGCAACAGTCCGGTCAGGAAGTGATTTGTGGCGTATTGGGGTGATATTCGCCATTCGCCTTTGCATTGTCCATCTGTAATTCGATTTCAAATCTGGTAGACATTGATCACTCTGCAAGTAATGAGAAAAGCGCTCGATTCGACAACTTTCGAGGATAGTTTAAATAGTTGGAAAGAAGTCGAAAAAGACCGTATAACACCGGAAATACTACAATGCCGCTAATTCTCAGATAATCAGGACTGACTTTTTTCAAACGATTTTTTGAGAGTATTTTTTTCCAAATCAGTAATCCTTTCTTTTTTGACAAAAGCCATCACACGAAAATGAAAAGTTGGAAAGAAGTCGGAAGTGAAGAAAAAACTAAGCCGACTAGGTTTCCTGTGAGTTCTGCAACTTTCAAAAAACAAAAAAGGTGAATTATAACAAAAAACAGATGAAACCTTACATCTATCACTCTCCGATGTCTCCATGGACGGCGTGTTGAAGATCTGGTTGAAAAATCGTGACAGGAAGCTGGCACCACTCGCTGAAAACACGTTTCTTGTTTAATTTAACTTAATTATCGAGGAGTTACGCTACATATTATTGTTCTGATCTCACATTTGAATTATCTTGTTGAAAACGAGAAGCAGAAATATTCTACATGAAAAACTACTAAACACAATAGGTCTTGACCTTCAACTCAAATCAGCTAATGATAATTTCTCACCAATTAAAACATACCCGCGACAGTTGGTTGTGGTTCCAGAACACCAGTTGAAAGTTTTACGTGTTGAATATGATTCTGGGCGTTGATGAGTACTGGCAAGTTGAGTTGTAGGAAGTGCTCATGAGAGCAGACAACTGTCAACAAGTCAGCCTTGTACTCGCGAAGTGCCTGGAACATTCAGTTGGCGAGGCGTTCAGAGGCATTTAGCGGCGCTTCATCTTTTAAAATTTTCAAATGATTTCTAACAAAGGCGTTAGATAGGGTTTATCACAACGTAGGGGGTTGGGCTTAGGTTCTCTCAAGGGTAAGAGTCGAGATACCATATGAGGTTTAGTACACGCCATTTTTACCTAAAAGCAAAGCCGGAACTGATAATGGGATAAAATTTTTGCATTTTTTTAACCGATTGTTTAGGTGAAAATTCCTACAGTTTGCTGGCTCTTGTCAAATTTCAGAAGTTTGGATTTGTTTTTAAAACACTATTCATCTAAAGAATTTGCCATTCATTACGAATTGAAGGGCGAATTTTTTCATGTCTCACACTCTTTTTTTTGTTTGAATTCGTTTCGACATTTCTCAATTGGCGCAAAAGATCATTAAAAAAAAAGAAATCTCACCCGAAAATCGCTGTCATCGAGTTTTGCAATGTAAAAGTGAAGCCACTTGAAGACTACACCTCGGTCGACGAAACTTAGTGAAAACTGTAACATTTCACATCATTATAGCCTCAAATCGAAAAGGTTACTCTTATGAATGAGGCGAGTGCAATGTTCGCGTATCTTGACTCTTCTTGGAGTTCTCGGTGTTTGGAGACGATCTGAGGGACGGCGGTTTCCAGAACTTGACCCATGGTTTCGAGCAAATCCGGTGGAAAACGGTCTTTTTGCGCGGTCTGCAATTTTATGATAAGAGAAAAAGAATGAAATTACTACTCTGTCTTTGATTGCTAACCCTTGTTCTATTAACTGTTGGGAACCTTCCTAAATTACGGTCAAATTAAATTTGTCAGACTACTGGTTGGAATTGATCTGAATATCCTCGTCGAACAACTAACACCAATGTTCTATCATTACTAACACTCATATTCAGTTCCTTTCCTCTGGTTAATTCAAAAAATTATCCAACGAACTTTTTGCAAAAATTGCACAACTGTTCTGACCGGAGCAGCTTTTTTTTAAAGGTTCTCCTACGCTTCCCACGCCCATTATCTGTGCTCATGGCGGCTATTGCTAGTCGTCACAAAGCTTATGAACTTCATTTTTTTCTACATGAATAAAGTAATTATTATTTCAAGAAGTATGTTTCGAAGAAAGTGGTAATTATATATTTTTTGTGTACAATCAAATATGTTAATTGAAATGTCGTTAGGGACTTTACGAGATTTAAGGCTAATATACACTCATACACGCATCTCGAACACAAATTCGTTCAATATAAGTTTACCTTATTCAGTTGATCGACACAAATCGTCTGCGCCATGCTCTTCATGGCAACGTCGATCAACACCCACATCTGCCGGTAGATCACTGCCAACTCTTCTGTTTGGTTTTGGAATTCGCGTAGCTGAAAACATAATTTTATTGTGTTTCAGAACCATTTCATATCTGAATTGATTCATGAAAATTTATTCAGGTGATAGATCCATAGGACACAGTAGAAATCTACTTCTCAAAAATGAATATTTTTTTCAAATAGAAATTTGAAAGTTTGAATTTTAAGAAAAGTTTCAAAATAGACACTTCAAAATGTTTTTAGACAAACAACATCGAACTTTAGATTTTTAATAACAAAACTTTTTCAAAAAATCGAGAGGAACATTAAAAAATCGACTCAACAACGGCTAAAAATCAAAAATCAGATATATAAAACCGACTCACCAAGGCCGGAAGGTATTTACAGATGACGGCATGGACTGACTCTTCTCCGGATATCGGTCCACTACCCAAGGTTCTTCTAGCGTCCAAGTCGGATGGATGGAAAAAGTATTTGACGTATCGTCTGATCAGATGTTCCTTCTTGTGTTTGGTGCAAAGGTCGCATATCCAGACTATTGACCTGCACGAATTTTGTTTATTTCGTATGTAAACATATCAGATCAACCATTTCCCATCGATATTTACTGATGATGGGTATGAGTTTCACAACAGAGAATTTAAATCTCAGCTTTTTCTTCAGTACAAAAAACAAAAACGTCTGTCATACGCAGAGTTCGAACCTGCGCTCTCTCAAGGACTCCAAATTTTTTGGTGAACCGGTATCGGACCGTAAATGGGCGACTATCGTCCCGGACATCTGTCGCCTATTTACAATTCGATACCGGTCCATTCGCAGTCCATCTATCGCACGGTTAGATTGAAAGGGCGAAAGATGGACTGCGAATGGTCCGGCATTGGATTGTAATTGGGCGACAGATGTCCGGGACGATAATCGCCCCCTCACGGTCCGATGCCGGTCCACCCAAAATATTGGAGAGAACTGTGAATTGAAAAAATTCAATCGGATACAAAAAAACTGTCATACGCAGGATTCGAACCTGCGCTATCGAAAAGGACTCAATCATGGACAAATTTAACAAGGTAAGAAAACAAAACGTCTGTCATCCGCAGGATTCGAACCTGCGCCCTCCGGAGAGGACTGCGACCTGAACGCAGCGCCTTAGACCACTCGGCCAGAATGACACGAAAATTTTGTTTACGATTTGGTACACTCTCTGTTCTCAATGCTAGCATACACATGTTTACACTTCTTTTCCCCTGTTTTTTGAGCGAAAAAGTATCGTTCTTTTTCTCAAGAATAGGGTTTTTGAAGGAATGGAAAAATAAACTCACTTCATCGTACTAAGTGCCATAAGATCCGTCGGTGCCTTCGGTAGAATATCAAATAATCGTCCTAACACCACTGGTAGGTACACCATGAGACTTTCAAATGGTACTTCTTGAAGCAGCTGGAATGGCTATTGTTAGGGAATCTGCTGGGAAGGTTAAGCTTGTGCCGAACAGAAAGAAAGCGGTTTGGGAAATATCTATTAGAAAAAGAAAATAGTTATATCATAAGTTGAAATTAATTCCATTTTTCGTAATTTATGTTTCAACGGGAGTTCATGAAGGTTCCAAATGTTGTCTTCTCATTTCAACTCTATCAAAACTGCCGAATTAACGAAATTGAAAAAAAACCCACCAGTCAAATCTATCTACAGATTCTTACTTTTATTGATAAATCTAAAACTTGAAAACTGTCCCAAATTTCACTAATCTACATGAGAAAATGTACAAAAAGTCGACGGATGGTTGTTTCTATTACTTCTCTGTACACATACTCGTATCCGTTCATTGAGATTCGCGACAACCGGAGCATCATCATAACACGATGGGGATCGTTTGAAGGACATCTCGACGATTGGAGAGCAGGATCGCATTTGTGACTGGTCGGTGCTCTTGATGACGACTCCATCTGCCGGTGAAGACGACTTGCTTTTGGGCATTCTCTGAATGGTGTTAGGGTGCTGGTTAGTAGCGTAGCGAGGTACGGTTGGTGGGTCGTGGAGGAGGGAAACCAGATTTGTGCATAAAACTTTGAATGACTGAGTATGGTGTAAATTTGATGTAAGACCTGGTAAATGCAAAAGAATATCAGATTTGCTCTCCTCTCTTTACCTCCATCTATCTCAACTTTGACTTTTCTCTGTTTTTGAGAATCCAAGGTTTTAAACAAAGAATTTTCAACAATCCAAAGTTATCACCAGGCCTTACACCAATTATCGTATGTTCTTTTTTTTTGACTCTCTAACTAAAAACGACACATGTCTCGTCTCCCTCGTCCACATTCCCTCCGTTAATGGAACAATCTACTCACTCTGACACTATCCGTCGCATCACCGATTATTCCTCTTGCGGAAAGTCTGTTGCAGGCCTGGAATTCGGTTTTTTGAAAACGTAAACACTTTTGAAATCTGAAAAAATACTCCTAAAGTATACTTTGAACAGCTGTTTGAACGTTTTCATGTGTTGTTTTTGAAAACTATCATCGGTTCGCACAACGTTTGAAAAGCTCTCACGGCATAAAATGTGGATCTCGCCGAGCTCAACTTTTTTAAACTGATGAAAAACTTTTTAGTAAGTTTTAAAGAATTTCTGTCGGGGAGAAAATGTTGCCTATCAAATATTTTGAAGTGAAAAAAAACCTGGAAGAAAGACTGCAGCTTCCCATTCGTCGTGAATGCCGATGAGACCAGTCGTAATCGCACTCGGAATAATGGTTTCTGATCGACCCATCGCATTTCGTGACATTCTTCCTACAGAAATTCACAGTTTGAACGCTTTTCCATGATACCGTACCCCTTTTCCCACGACTGTCGGCTTGTTCTTGAAATAATGCGATGGAAGGTCGACGGCGACTGGCAGCGCAAACTCTTGTTCTTCTTGTTCAAGCACCAGCCGGTCTTTTTTCCAGATGAGCGGGAGCCAGGCATAGCCAATCGATGTTTCAGTAGCCTAGAAATATCGAGTTGGTGAAAACTCTTTCGTCTTCTATGGTCAACTAATATAATTTTTGAGACAGTTTTCCTCGAACTTAGGTATAGGGATGGGAAAATCGCCAGTCATTGGCTAACGATTGGCTATTCAATTGGCCAAACTCAGTCAACTGAACAACACCATTTCAACGTCGAGATCACTGGCGATTTACCCATCTATACTTACGATTATCGTTAGGTAATTAAACCGGACTACACTCCAACATTTACGTAGTTAAATTGATCGGACACCTCGAAATTCAACATACAATCTACTTCAGAATCACATAGCCTAACTGATATAATACCTCAAAGTCAATCAAACTATATAAAAGTAGAGAAGTTGAGATGATATAATCGAAGTTGAGATGATATAAAAGTAGAGAAGTTGAGATGATATAACTCAAAGCTTTGAGTGGAACAGAATGTATTTGCGAAAAATCACCTCCGGTGTCTTGACACTAGTGTTTCCTGCCACTGAAATGTGTGAGAAAGAGAAGAGAAGATGATCGTGAGCTGTCAGATTTAACGGGAGTTGCGTCTTTATTTCGTCTCCTGTAATATTTCGTTTTTTCAAGTTATTTATGAAATTCTCCGAGTCAATAATAGCACCCCTGTTTGTTACTTTAAGAAGGGAACTCTGTAAACGATCAAACATTTCAGTAACAAGATAAAAAAAAGACAAATTTGTGTGAAGGATATCTGTCATTGGAAAAGAAAACGAACCGAACGTAGGGTACTGCTGGTGGTGTTGAACTGTACATGTTGTTTGGATCGTGTATGGACCGCTTGGTGATAGCCGGTCGATGACTGCCTGAAAAAGATGGAGAGAATAAGAGAACTATGACGAACAACCAATAGGAAGTGGTTCGAACTCATACATTCATTTAAAAAAATTTAAAATTTTCAACTTGAAGAATAAAGTTTATTTTACTTCTTTTCTTTCATAGAATCATTGAACTGCTGTTTTTTCAACTAATACGATAGAATACATCCAAATGAATGAGAATAATACCTTCTCCGGGATGGCTTCATCCCCACGAACGAATCTGATGGTACATGCGATGTTTCTTGCTTTGGAGAACACTTTCTGATTGTCGTACCTGAAAATGACGTTACTTTCTGTTGAAAAATTGCAATAATCACTTCAAACTGAGCGGATAGATGTAAAGTAAGTTGGTCAACGCAGAGTGTGGTTCTAGAGGCTTGTCACCAAAAACTTGAAGGTGAAACACTGGCGGTGATGGTGTCTCTGTGGGTCTCCATGGTTTTAGTGGGTAGAGGGATGGATTCACACGGCCTGGAAGGATTTTAAAAGTTAATTCAGTGGTTGAAATAATCAGTTTTCTCACATAAAGGCATTAAATGTTTAACTGATAAGAACGAAATTTTAAAACGAATGAAACATTGAAAAATAATTGTACAGATTTCCACCTATTCTCATGAAAATCATTTATGAAAAAAGAAATTTCACAATCGTTTTTATACAATTATTATCAACATGAATGAAAAGCTTACATGGAAAATCGGCTGTGGAAACTTTCGTCGTCACCAAAACGCTCACTGCTCCATTCGGAATCGTCATTTTTCCCGCTTTTTCCATTCTGAATAACGGGGTTTCAAAATGATTAGATGATACTATGGGTAAACTTGACAAACTCGTTGAGTTGCCTTTGGAGGTCGAGATCCGTCAGTCGATTCTGCTCGCAGCGATACAACTGAAGAGGTTCACCACCTTTCGCCCATGCTGGTGGATTTTGTGGTTGGGCGGTTGGTGGGGGGTCACCACGGAGGTCGGGAAACAATGGTCTGAAAGATGGGATTGATGCGATATGAATCAAATCTTTCTTTGTGAGTATGGTGTATAGTATGGTCATATATGACTTTAATCTATCTTTGTGTGCTTAGAATGAAGGTTTGGAGCATTACTTGGGTCCTCTTATAATTTCACCACTTTTCATAATTTCACAAAACATAGTTTATATTTGAAATACATCTTCTCCGCTAATGAAATTCTTAATTTTTCATATTTTCAGAAGACTCACTTCGCAGCCCATGCAAATCTTTGTCTGAAACCGGCGAGTCGAGTGATCGATCCGGCGATCGCTTTCTGCATTTTGGC
The DNA here is from genome assembly GCA_963978915.1 of Caenorhabditis parvicauda. Taxonomy (NCBI): domain Eukaryota; kingdom Metazoa; phylum Nematoda; class Chromadorea; order Rhabditida; family Rhabditidae; genus Caenorhabditis; species Caenorhabditis parvicauda. The sequence goes on from OZ022254.1 coordinate 8,863,555, forward strand.
TGTAGACTTTCCATCCGTCGATGTCCTGAATCTCCTGTTTGATGAATTATTCGCGATTGGTTCAAACTTCATATAGAGGTCACCATTGGTGTCGGCGGACAACGCCCTGTCCACCCGGCAGACCAGCCAGTGATTCGCACTTGGGTTGACTAATGTTACGATTGCCTGGAATGGTGAGAATCGAGGCTCAAGCTTAAATCCCAATTTAACGATATTGGCTGAAACGTCTGACCGCAACGCATCAAAAAGTGTTGATGTAGCAAGAAAAATGTCAAAAAGCAAATTAGTTCAAGTAAAACTACAAATATTGAACAGAAGGATTTCTCCATAATAAATTTGTCGCCGGAACGTCGCCTTCCTGTCGCCTTTTGGTTAGGCTAACCGAATGGCGACCGGAAGGCGACGTTCCGGCGACACTTTCAAGGATCGCCATTACGTACTGGCGACGTACCAGCGACAGAAATTGCGACGTACCGGCGACAACAATCCGATGTACTAGCGACGATATGGTAACATAACCGCTACACTTTTCTTCCCTTTTACGGTATTCGAGAATGGAACCACAGTAATCAAATTTATTCATATACAATGTGAAAAAAAACATTCAATAGGGAAAGTTTGTGTAAAACTGGAGTATGACAAACTATTGCGAGTACTACCGTTGTTGTCCTCCTGTCGTTCCTCATCCCGGATCGCCACGATCGCGTTACTGAATCACGAACATCTTTTGTTCCCCAACGGTCTGAAAATTCTTTTTTTTTTTAAATATTCTATAAGTTTCTGACGTTCTATTTATAATTACTAACTCAATTTGGGAGTGGTTTTTGGAGTGTAAATAATTTATCGACGTGTTATGAAGAGAATCAACCGCTTACTAAACCGATATATCTCAGTGCAGAAGGTATTTCTAATCATTTGAATAGTCTAAATCGAACTCTAAAACTCTACAAAATGATTTGACATTTCATTCAGCTAATGATAATCAATCCAATGAGGCTTCTATCAAAAACTGTCAACATAATATAAGAACGGTGATAACTTTCAAGAACGACAACAGTTCACACTTTGGTAAAAATCATTCGAAAACTGAATTTAAAAGTGGAATTAGGATTGTTCGAAATTTATAACAAAAACTCACCTGTTGGCGGAGATGCAAACCTTCTTTCTTGGAAGTCCCTGTGGTCTTCTTGACCGTTGTCGCTGTTGGAATCGGCACTGAGCCTCGATGATAGTCCTCTGGTCGACGTATTGGCGGGTCTGAAAGAAAACGTAATAGATTTTTCACGAAATGATTAAAGATTTTTAATTTTTCAAAAATCTGATTCTAGTACTAAAATTTTCGAATACAGAAACACGGGGGATTTAAAAAAATCATGAGATAAATTTGATCAAAGCCACATTATTTGAACAAAAATCAGTTTAGTTTTTGGCTAGTCTTTCAAACACATTCTTATGATAATATAGCAGAAGCTTTGATTTTCAAAAAGCACGATCTTTTGCACGAACTATGTTTTAAAAAAAAACTGTTTCTCTCAACAACAAAAAAACTAACCACCTAAACGCCTGTGAACTTCTGGACTGGATCAAAATCGCATTACCAAACTTCCTGATTTGTGGACTTGGTACACGTAGCTTGGCGGTTGGAACTATTGGCCTCCGGCACTTTCTGAAAAAGTGGAACTAACTACTGTCCAATATTATGAAGAAAAACAATTCACCACACTTTTTGATGCATTCAATTATTTAGATTCAGACACTCACCATGTTTGCTATCTTCCTGTAAAAGGTCTGGTATGGCTAGCCGAGGATTACTGAAAATTACATGACATTTTCGAAATGTTGTCGAATTCTTTGATAGGTGATAGGAGATAAGAATTTAAGGAATTCATGCTACATCTCAAGCCCATAAAATGAACTATTTTCTATTTAAAAAAATAAAATAGGATCATACTTGAAGTTGGTGATTACTTTCAACACTACAGCCAAAAGTAAATATATTCAAGTGTATTTTTTGTGGGCCTAAACTAAAATCACTGTACTTCGAGTTGAAAACAACTATACATACTCAGAACATGAATGAGAATGATGATTAATTTTTTTCTATTCACTTACATTAGAAAACAAACTTTTGAGCGCAAATGAACATTTAAAAAATGATGTAGGCGAAAATATTGAAAATAAAAATATGAAATGGGTAAGACTGTGCACCATTTGCAACAACTGCGCGCTTGCAAACCGATTTACGCAGCGATGTGTCGCTAGTACGTCACCGTCTTGTCGCCGGTACGTCGCCTCCTTGGATAGGCTTCGTTATTCATTGTCATATGTCGTGAGGGAGGCGACGTACCGGCGACAGAAATTGCGATGTTCCGGCGACCATGTGGCGACGTCGCTGGTACGCGACGTACCGACGACAAGGAGGCAACGTAATGGCGATGGGGTACGTAATGGCGACAAGAAGCCGACGTTCCGGCAACAAAATAATTATGGAGTTTGTTACTGTACTTTCCGGAAATGATTTTCAGTGCGTGCAACACAATGTCATAAATTTAACTGGGAAGTTGGTTACAACAGTGAATTAATCCATACCGCAGGAAATATTTTTTCGGTTTCCAAAATAATTAATTTTTTTTTGAGAAAAAGAAGTATTGGATAAAATCTTATTATGATATTCGGGGTAGTGAGAAATATATGAAAGAGCAATAGCTGATGTAACAATGTATTATGTGAAAAGAAAAGTTGAAAACGAACCCTCGACGCCGTCCTATCAACCAAAAGGCTTCGCTGGACTCCGTTCACTTCGATGGAAGCATCTTAAAATTCAAATAAACTTCGAAAAATTTGGAAAAAAATACCAAAAACTGGTGCAGATACATGGAGATCGTCACCGTTGACTAGAAGTTGAAATTCTTCTGACACTCTTCTGCCCTCTTGAACGTCGAATATGAACATTCTGATGAAGAGTGGTTCGACCTGTCAATTTTTTCATTCGTTTGAGACGATAAGTCTATCTGGACACACTTTTTTGATGGGAAATATTCAGATGTAGCGAATTATCGAAATCTCAAAATCAGTATATTTTTTAAAGTTGGATTTTTTTTTGAAAAACAACCTTTTTTGGAACTTTAACGCCATATTATCAAGAATTTAATTCACTCGTGGTGTGAACAGTAAAAATTGAATCAAATTTTGCAAGATTTTAACTGTAGAAAGAAGTAAAAGTGAGAAAAACCTGCTGCATAATTCCTGACATAACCGGCAGTCGTAACATAACTCCTTTGAAGTCGATCATGACTCGTGTCGCTCCATGTGGGTACATGTTGATGGTTCTGCAAGTAATTTATAATTTATATATGAATTAATTTTAGGAAAAATAGATAGTTTAATAAATCTTGAGCTTATCAAGATTACTTCAGTGAGGGTATAATTTTTAATTTAAAAAAAATGCACTAAATAAATACAATTTTCTTTATCTGGTTCATCTCATGTTCAGTAATGGTTACGTATTTTCGCAAAAAATACATTTTAACGAAACTGATCTAAATATTCTGGTCGAACTACTAAATACTAACAATCCTATTCAGTTATTTTTCTGGTGAATTGAGAAACTTATCGACGATGTTTTGCGAAAAAATATTCAGTGCTCGAAGCGGCTATTGCTGATCGGTACGAAGCTTATGAACTTTATCTCGATGAATAAAATTATTATTATTATTATTATTATTATTATTATCTTCACTATATTTTCAAAAGTTGCTGAAAAACTCACATTTTCTTCTGGGTCATGGATTCTGTCCTTCTTGGTCTCAACTCTGGTGAGAGTAGGGTACCATCATCGTCCCTGCAAAATGTTTCTCATCGTGCTATTTTGAAGACAAAAAAACCTTCGTCTTCCTTCTTTGGACAGTGTTGAAATATGATGTTTGAGCTGTGGAAGTGGTTGTAACCGATAGAACAACGAGAAGATATTCCTCCTCTCGACGATCGGCGGTTGAAGAGCTCTGGCTGCAGTGTTCCTGCCTCTCCAGGGCTGCATTTCTCTCGCTGGAACATGTTTAATAGAGAATTTCAGGAAAACTTCACAATCTTTGATACATTTATTCACTATGATGATATCTCGTCTATTCCATTTTGTGAATTTTGGTTTTCTGTGAAGAAATTCTTTCGAATACGATGAGGGAATTATCAAAAAAGATTTCTCAATGACATAGAGTGGGTTTTTTTCCAGAAAAATCTTGAACATGGCTACTCCGAATTCGACACCACTGAAAGATGTGTTTCCCGAACAAAATCCAAGAAAACATGACAGAAAACCTACATTGACCACTGTCTTCACTACCGATACTGACAGAATCAGGCGCTGTGGGTCTTCCAGTTGACGTCGTTGTTGATGCTCCGTCTCCTTGTTTCGTCTTTTCCATTTCAGAACAAATCGAGTTGGCGTCATCTGAATCACTTATTAACAAAAGATTAAGCTTAGAATCCTCGTGCTAAAAAAGGCAGGAGTGGGGAATCATTTTCTAAAACGGTTGGAATATTGAAAAAAATTATTTTTCGACTTTAATTCTCTGCTGACCTTTATTGTAAAGCAACTTGGAGTGAATTGATGTTTTGCATGATCACAACATAATCAAGTATACTTGAATTGCCGAGAAAAAGCCAATAAAGCAACTTTATGATGATAACTACAAGTCAAAATAAAAATAATCTTTTGAAGATGTTGACTATTCATAGATGGCGTAATATAAACAAATTTCACTAATTAACCTCTAATACTGGAACATTAATCGAGATATTAATTGAATTTGATTCTTAATTTCACAAAAATACCTTTATTCGCAAACGAAATGGCAGCCTGCAAAGCCACCAACCAGTCTTCCAGTTCTGTCTGATCCTCGTTCGTCAACATCAACGTCTTTTCTGAAGCCGATGCCGTTGACTTGTTTCTGTCTTCGTTGGCGCACGACTCGATCTGGAATAATTTATTGTGTTTCAGCAACAATTTATAATTTCACTAGAATTCGCCATCCAATTCTGTTTCTACCATTTTGTCAGCTGAATACGAGTTTTATAATAAAAACACGAGAATACGAGAATAATAATAATAATATATAGAAGTGATGGTTTTTGACAATATAAAACTCGTATTTTTCATTAGGTAAAATATTGTAATTCCAAATTTGTCACATTAACCTAGTCTTCGGGTACATTAGCGAACAAAAGTTTAGCAACTTTTCATTTCGAACTTTGTAAAACTTACGCGATCACCCTCAATTTTTCTCCGAAACAACTTCTACCATTCGCAAACGTTCAGAAATAAGAAAATTGAGTTGTCATTGTTGTTTTCCACAGAAATTTTTTTCTGAATAGTCAAATTTTAGTTCTCTACTTCCTTTTCCTTTTCTCTTTTTTTGTTTTTGGTTTTTTTCAAATGTTTTTTATTTATTTCTATTGTTGAACATAAAATAAAAAGTTTCGAAAAAGCAAGAAAAATGAGAAAAAACCTTTGCGAAATAGTGAACTCAAATTTGACTATGGTGTGAAGAAAAATACCTTTTAGTCGGAAAAACGATTGAAAGCAACTCAATTTCTATTGTTTGAATGTTTTCAGAAGTTTGAAGTGAATTCAGAAAAATTGAGGACGGTAACTCAAGTTTGAAGTGATTTAGAGTCAAAAATAAAAATTGCTAAACTTTTGTTCGCTACTCTATGTTTACTTTGTTTCTGAAAAGTTTCATACTGGATTGATCAGATACTAGATTTGTTTTCGAGATGATCTGACTTTAAAAGTAAAAACTCACTTCTAGTACAGTTTTTCCCTTCTTCGTCGACTTGATTTGTGCAGCAGCTACCACTAGAGGCTGTCGTTTCGGGACGTCGTTTGCAGTTTTGCGCACCTTCAAAATTACTTTGTTTTATGATTTCTGATGAACAAAATTGATCAATATGAACGAAAATCACTTAGGAAACAATTCCACGAAGAATTACGAAATACTTCTTTAATACAATAAAATACCCACCTCAAAGGTAATTTCACCGCCTTCCAGCTTTCTCAGAACACAAAACCGTTTCTTCGCAGACTGAAATGATGAAATTAAAATGTTCTAAAGTGTGATTTTACCTTCAGATTATCGAAAAGCGTCGGATCCGACTTGACGACCATCATGAATCCTTCCTTTATGACGCCTACTGCCGCGAATTGACCTCCTGAATTTTTGTTGACTCCTGTCTAAACTTCAACAGATGAAAATGTTGGATTGATGGATTCTTCCAAATGAATAGCTGACCAACACTGTCTATCTTGTGACATAATTATTATGGTAAATAATTGAAACACAAATAAATTATCGGACGAAATCTCATGTGGTTCGAACTAGGGATGGGCAAATTGCCAGTCATTGGCTAACGATTGACTTAGCACTAGTGAATTTAGGCTTAGGATTGACCAAAATGGCTTGAATTTGGGAGATATCCCCTTTTCCTTAGCCAACTGCATTGGCGAGCAATTGGCTATTCAATTGGCGAGCGCCTGGAATTGCGCTTTCTGAGTTCGAACAACAGGTATCATGTTTTCTGATCACGGAAATTATGGTTTTCAAGAGAAAAATGTCTTCCAATGTTTACTTTCATCATTTTAACTCTAACCATAAGTGTTTATAATTTTGTAGATTATCATATCAAAAGTTCAGATTGTTTCATGAAGTTTGATAAGAGATATGACGAAAAACAAATAACCAAATAAGATTTTGTCCGATACTGTAAAGTATCGCGAGTAATAGCTGCCTAAAATCAGTATGACATCGAAAAAAACCTTCAAGAGCTGCTCGTTCTTCCTCCAAAGCCATGTCCGATTCGAACACCAACGATGATAAAGTTTCGCTTTCTACGGATGACGATCTGGAATATTTTCGTTCAGTTCTTCTTCGTTGAATATTCTATCACTACTAAAACTAGAATCAGTTCGAAATTCTCTTCGTGCTTCAGCACTTAAACGGAATTAGTATTTAACACAGATTCAAATTCCGTAATTTCATTTTTGGTTACAGTGTCGCCTGTGATTTTTTCGCGATGAACAAATTCATTTTTTCATTCTTTTCGGAACATAAACCGAGTTACTAGATCTAAAGTGTCTTCTAGCGTCAAAATCGTGTAGGATCGAACAATACTCACAAACAAAGTGCAGCAAGAAGCAAATCTCACCCATTGTTCATTGTGTAATCTCCAGAAAATTTGTCGTAGTTGAACACCACGGATCTTCTTGGAGACACGTAGAACCTCAACGCTTCCCTTGTCAGAAGCCATTTGGCGTTCATGATATCTTGGTCTTTGATCATCGGAACCTCAGTCTCGGATTCTTGGCTGTGGAGGTTCTCCTGAATATTTTCAATGTGTTGTTTTATCAACAAAAAAAAACACATTTTTAAACATGAAACCTTTCTTTCAAGGTAAATTTTCAGTTACAAAATACAAAACTGTTTTTTTTTAAATTAATGTCTCATTTATTGTCATTTTTAGTTAGAAAAGGAAGATTTTTGAAGAAAATTATATTTTCATCTGACAGAAATTGTATACACCATACAAAAACGGAAAAAAACTGATAGAATATTTACTTTTTAAATAATTTCTCGATTTTTCATAGGAAAAGTTTTAGGCGGAAAAATTTATCCGGTTCTATTTTTTATAATTTTCAGTTTAAAAAACTTGAAATTAACTAAGCTGGACCAGATTCTTTTTTTTTCAGAAATGGAATGTAAACTTTGAAAACAGAATCTGACCTGAATGTCGTCTCTCGGGAACAGAACAAGATCCCTCTGCGGATCATTCTCCAGTAGTGGGCTTCTGTCGTGTACGAACTTCTCGTAGTCGACTGGTTCGGCGATTGGGGGTTTTCTCTGTAAAACGATGAAATTTGAACTGAAACATGAAATTCTATTGTCTTTCAGCTACTTCTGAGTTACTTTGTAAAAAAGTTGAAACATGAAAAAATTATAGGAAGTAACTGCATGAAAAAACAACGTTGCGGCTCTTTAAAAAGTCGCCAAAACGATATTTAGTATCATTTTCGAGTCTTTTCATACATTTTCACCTACTGATTCGTCATATGAGAATAAAAATTCCATTTCCATGCTCTCATTGACAAAAAAGGTGTTCATCTAAGTTTGAAGTGAGAATGAGTCTTATGTATCATACCTAGCCTTTTCCATAAACATCGTAAGAAATTCCAATATTTTTTCTCTCAAAAATCGAAGAAAAAAGTAAAATTTTTGACAATAGCCGTATTTATGATTCCTTTCTAAAAACCTACCCAATCCCATTGAAAACTAATGCTCCATCATTTCACTACATACATTCAACGCAGAAGGTAACTAATTCACGGAATTCATGCATATTGTATTGGTTGGAACGCATTCACGACTGAATAAACAAATGATATTGGAAAGGAGAGTGGCTGATAAGACGTTCATTCTGTTCATTTTATAGGTTGGAAATAAAAACGAACCATCGGATTCTGAGCAACAAGAACGTTTCTGACTGCTTCACGCGCTTCTCGTGCGAGACCCGGTCTTCCAACTCCGGCTGTGAATCTTCAAAAATTTCATTTTTCTCTTGATTTTGTGATTTCAATATCAATCTCTACGTCAAGACGACGGAAGAAGTGACTGATAAGGTAGCAAGCTTGTTTACTTAATAGAAAACATGAGTTTTGACTTATCAAACCACAATTTCTTTTTTTTTTACAAAAAATTACAATTTTCACTATATAAATTATTGCCCTGCTATGAGAATCAAAAATCCTGAATTCAACTTAATCTCTGTATGACTGATGATAATATTTCAACAAGCCCAAAAATATTCATTTTCTGTATAGATAAAATTATTCCTATCAGAAATCTGGATCACGAAACCTATGAGCTATCATTCTTAATAGTTTTTCAATGAACGAATTAATGTTATTTCGAGTAAATCCGAATCTCACAGTTAGAATGTTTAAAAATTCTTACCAGGAAACACATAAGCTCGCGTAAAATAAAGCCTGATTTTTAAAAAATTTCTTATGACCACACAAATTCATCAAGATCAATATCATCAGAAAAACTATTTTTCTACATTTAGAGCAAAATCATAACACGAATAAGTTTTAACAAAGCACGAAACATACTTTCTCAACTGTGAAGAGGAATTGGTCTTGGTGCTGCTGGAAGCCAAGCTGTCTGCCACCAAGGTGGAGGCTGTTGAGGAATTTCCTGACACCACCGACTTCCGATCATCGGATCCAGCGGCTGACGGGTTGGTCCTACTGATGATACTTGATTTCATCGCATCTGCCAAAAATGTTCATGGAAAGTGAAGATTAAAACGGGTTTTGATGTGGCAGATATAGACTGTATGACTGTAGGAGAGAGAGAGAGAGTGTGTGTGATTTTCTTTTTTATTTTCAATTATTTTTTTTCAAAAGGATAATTTTAATAAGTAACACAAACTTCTTCCCCTCAGATTCAAAAAATATCAGCTTTTCAGACTTTTTTTTAACTAAAAAAAGTAAATCAACAGATTATCGATCAAAATTACCGATAACAGTACAAATTTGATCGTCAAGAAAAAAAAACTTGCGCAAATTTTCGACATATTATTGCAAAAAATGAATGAAGAAATGAATAAAAACAGAAGATTTCCATTTGAATAAGCAATTTCTAGGGGAGAAAATGATTTAAAATCAATCATTTGTTGAATTTAGATGTAACTCACTCTGAATTTCATTTTATAATGCAAAAGGGAGAAGTAGAACGATAAATCACAGTTACTGCTTGTAGGAAGAGTGGAAAAAGTACAAAAACAAACGAACATACAGTCGCTAACTGACATTTTTGAATGAAATATCCGAATTTTCGCCGATCTACCGACAAGATATTTTTCCAGTCTTTCGGATCTAAACATTACTTGCGCGAGGAAAAAATAAATCGTGAGTACTTAATGTCGATTTACGCGAAGGCGGGAACCTCAACTAATCCCGTATGCAGTGGACCCACTCAAATCGAGTCCCTGGAGAAATATTTTATCGTTTAAGCTCACGTCAGTGAACGAAGAAATGTTTCGAAATTAGAAGTTTGTTGCGGTTTTCGACGCTTTAAAGCGGGAAGAGATTGGGGAACTTTGCATACTATCCAACACTCGTTTACCAGCTTTTTTAAAACTCAGCTCTTCACAAAAGTTGTTCTCCCAATCTTTCTGAGGCCTTTAATGGAAGGTGAATTGCAGTTGGCTCAAGATTGCTGTTCGAGATTGGTACATAACTTCAAAGATTTTACACTGTACAGGGTTCCTCGCTCTCACCGTATCAAGTCTATGTAAAATCTAAAATCATGTCATGTACTAACCTCGATAAAAAATCTCGAGTCAACTGCAGTTTACCTTCCATTATAGGCTTCGGAAAGATTGGGAGAACAACTTTTGTGAAGAGCTAACTCTTGAAAATACGGGAAAACTGAGAAATTAAGTATTCGATGATGAATGAAGAACATGAATCTGAATTTTTAACGAAAAAGACAGTACTCTGAAGTAACCATCAGTTTACTTTCAAAAATTGAATGATTGATGGGTGGTTGACAATGAACATGATTGAATATCATTGTTAGTGACTGCGTATCGACCGGATACGTATAATGGGGATCTCTGCAGACAGACTAGAAATTGCACATTCTTTTTTTTTAGCATAGTTTAACACAATCTTGAACACTCTCACACAAAACTTGTTTTTCGTTCGAGCAAAGAATTCTCATGATTTCGAAAAAAGAAACGCGCCGACTGCGGATGTATTACAGTTTTAATCAGTTTTCTACAAAACGTTACACACAAACTTCCGAGCATCAGCCAAACGCGAATGATTCGAAGAATAAAACAAAAAAGCACTTAGGAAAGAATGAAAGGAATTCTCGAGTCGTCATTCTTTTTTTGTTCCAAAACGCCCATTCTTCGCTGTCTTGAACCACCATTATTTATTATATTTACAAATAAATGTGGTCACAAATAGTGCGGTGGTTATTTTGAAAAATAAATGTGAGCAAAATAAGGTACTCGTCAAAATATATCGATGATGGAGATACGGGACTGCGGTAAACTAGGGAAAAATCACAACCAAAT
>OZ022254.1:8879693-8907193 GCA_963978915.1 Caenorhabditis parvicauda
AATCTGATCGTTTTCAATCTCAAATTGTTTTTCGATCACTATGTTATGTCGAAGTTACCAAGTCATTTTTTTTTCAAAAAAAATCAGGTTCAGTGTTATGACTGGGAGGTGGAGTGATAAGCAAGAGAAACTCAGCGGAATGCCTGAAATACCACAAACACACTGACCGGTGAGAAAAAACTTGTAAATTCGAACAATGGTTCTAGAAGAAAAAAAGCGACTTATCGGGACCTTTTTTCACAGAATCAGAAATGCAAATCGGATCTAATTTGAATCCAATATGACCGTTCTGGATCCAATCTGATTTTTTTCTGAATCAAATCTGATTTTTTTCTGGATCCAATCAGAGTTTTAAAATGTCATCTGAATGATTTTGATGCATTCGAAACATGAGTTAACAGATGATTCATGAGCTGAATTATTATGGAACAAATAGTTATGGTGTTTTTAGAACAAAAAAGCGACTTATCGGGACCTTTTTTCACAGAATCAGAAATGCAAATTGGATCTAATTTGAATCCAATATGACCGTTCTGGATCCAATCTGACAAAATCCTTCAAATGGCTATATTGTCTCGGAAAATTATTTTTTCGCCAAAAGGAGATACCATGGTTAATACTCGGTTGAAACGAGTACATTGAAGTATATTTCATCCCGATTGGAGGTGCAACTCTGGATCCAATCTGGTTTTTTCGGGATCAAATCTGAGTTGCCTCCTCTGAGTTGGCGAAAAAATGATTTTCCGAGACAATATAGCCATTTGAAGGATTTTGTCAGATTGGATCCAGAACGGTCATATTGGATTCAAATTAGATCCAATTTGCATTTCTGATTCTGTGAAAAAAGGTCCCGATAAGTCACTTTTTTGTTCTAAAAACACCATAACTATTTGTTCCATAATAATTCAGCTCATGATTCATCTGTTAACTCAAGTTTCGAATACATCAAGAGCATTCGAATGAAATTTGAAAACTCTGATTGGATCCAGAAAAAAAATCAGATTTGATCCAGAAAAAAATCAGATTTGATCCAGAAAAAATCAGATTTGATCTATAATGCAGAAATTATAACTTCCAGCAACATTCATTCGATATCAAAAGAACCATTGTTCAAATTTATAAGTTCTTTCTCAGTGTATTTGTGGTATTTCGGGCATTCCGCTGAAGTTTCTCTTGCTTATCACACCACGTGGTGGCCTCCCAGTCATAACACTGAACCTGATTTTTTTTTCAAAAAAATGACTTCGTAACTTCGATATAACTCAGGAATCGAAAAACAATTTGAGATTGAAAACGATCAGCTTTAAAAAGCGTAGTGAGTGCTGGGTCTGACGTTATTAATCTCTAAAGTTTTGGGTGGACCGACATTGACCCGTAAATGGGCGACAGTAGGATCTGGCAACAGATGAACTGCAAATAGACTCTAAGATGCGACTGGGCGACAAATGGATTGAAGATGGGCTAGCATGAGACTGGACGACAGAATGACTGTAGTTTTAACAACGAAGAGAAAATTAATCCGATTTGTAGAACGCAGTTAATAAAATAAGTTTGTCATGCGCGTGTCAAGTGGAACATCGCATTTTCTATTTTTTTTTTCACATTTTCTGATTATTTTCGTTACGTTTTATTTTGTATCATGTAAGTCCCATCTTATTGTTTTACAAACTAAAATGAGTTGATGACCTGTTCTCAAAATTTACAAAAAGCTAATGATAACAACTTCGAATACTTTCTGTTTTTCGCGTCTTACACCTTTCTTCTCGTATTCACCTGAAAACTTATTGAGATCTTTATGAAAATAATTCCTTTTCAGATACATGCATGCAATGTTTGAAAATGAGAGGTAGAAGCTTTTATATCCCATTTTTAAGATTTTTAGATTGAAATCGACCAAAACACGGGAATTCGACATCGTTAAAAGACTCAATAGCTTCTATCCTTCACTATCACGATTTTTCCCTTTTAGTAATCGACTTACAGATCAGCGTGCATTGAAGTTTGGACGAGAAAGATCATGTAAGCTGTGAATTTCGATGAAAGTAAGTTTTCAGTTCTTTTTAATTTAGCTGCAAAATAATTAATTTTGTGATGAATTAAATTGACGAAAAAACGTTACAGAAGACCAGCACCATCCCACATCACAACTGGCGACTGCGCTGCTACTTGATCACGAGGTAAATTTTATGCAAGTTCGTATTCTCAATCTCTAGGCGACTAACGTACTTTGCAAAAATAACGCCATGATGCATTTTTCTAATTTTGTCATCTTACATGAGATATATACCAAAATCCGGGAATCTGTCAGATATGTGGTCGCGTAGGTTTTCAAATATGTTGAAGAAAGTAAAATCACTCTTGAAAGTTACCACCGAGTTATGGTTTTTTTTGCTGATAAATGAAACGAGTGAATCTATTTCACAAAGACCAAATGAGAGAAAGAAGAGTTACATTGACCATAAGTGAGTTTCATAAAAATAAACTTCACGAGACACACTACATAGCTAACAAAAAAAACTTATAACAAGAAGTTGGGAACTGATCCGAATAAAAGGAAATCAGCAAACCTTTGATTACACTACTCGGCCATTGGAGACATGGTTTCAGCCCTATGTAGCCCGATTTTCCGTATCAACATGATAATTCAGATTTTAAAAAATTAAATTTCCATAAATTAGTCGGTAGAGCAGTTTTATCGTCATTATTATATTTAAAAACTTAGGGGAGCTCTATCTTATAAGACCTCAGAGCTTCCTCGGAAACAATTTATTCGTTCCAATTCACTTAAAATTTGATATTCAGGACCGTCAGATGAAGTGCGTCGATCTAGATGACAACTGTCCTGGGAGCTGTAGATGGAAGGGGTACAGCAACCGATCATCGGAAGAGTCCTCATTGATCATGGAAGAAGAAATTTCAACTAATTATTTTTGAGTTTCAAATGAATAAATATGACATGAAAGTGTGTTTATGGATGGAATATTGGATCGAATGTTGGTTCAAAGTGTATAGATTTTACAAGGAGTGCTAAAATTGGATCCAGAAAAAACTCTGATTTGATCCAGAAAAAATCAGATTTGATCCAGAAAAAGTCAGATTTGATCCAACCACAGTTTTTCTAGAATAAACCGGATTTTTTCTGGATCAAATCTGAGTTGCCTCCTCTGAGCTCCCTCTCCCTCAAACTCAACCAAATCCAAAAAGCTTCACCCAAAAATTTGCCTCACGAAAATGGGGGCGGGGCAAAGTGGGCGGAGGATTTGTCAATTAATAATATGAAAACTCAACCAAATCCAAAAAGCTTCACCCAAAAATTTGCCTCACGAAAATGGGGGCGGGGCAAAGTGGGCGGAGGATTTGTCAATTAATAATATGAAAACTCAACCAAATCCAAAAAGCTTCACCCAAAAATTTGCCTCACGAAAATGGGGGCGGGGCAAAGTGGGCGGAGGATTTGTCAATTAATAATATGAAAACTCAACCAAATCCAAAAAGCTTCACCCAAAAATTTGCCTCACGAAAATGGGGGCGGGGCAAAGTGGGCGGAGGATTTGTCAATTAATAATATGAAAACTCAACCAAATCCAAAAAGCTTCACCCAAAAATTTGCCTCACGAAAATGGGGGCGGGGCAAAGTGGGCGGAGGATTTGTCAATTAATAATATGATAAATCTACAAAATCCATACCATGTGGAACTCTGGCTGGACTATCCCTGTGGAACGACGATTCTCTGCTTTTTGGTTTCTTCCTCTGAGCGATTCGCCCATCAGACCAGCGACCTTCAGCGTTACGGTACAACTTCTGCTTGTAGGTGACGGCTTCTCCGAGGATCGAAACGTTTTGGACCGAAGGAGCCATGGAGATGAGGCCACTGTCCTGAGAGATTCCACTCGATCTGTTCGGAGTTCCTCGGACGTCGCTCCAGGTTCCTGGACTATCTTCCACGTTACGGGCAGCTCCTGGAAATTGATGTCTGCGTCTCTCTCTCTCTCTCTCTCTCTCTCTCTCTCTCTCTCTCTCTCTCTCTCTCTCTCTCTCTATCTCTCTCTCGGTCGCACTCACTCGGTGAAAATCCAAGATCAGGCTCTGTCTGATACCTTCTAGCCGTCCTTATTGAAGATTGCCTAGACATCGAGAGACCAGATGATCTTAATACCTTGTTTATCACGAATTCTCGCAAAAATCACGTACGCGCTCCCCTGACTCCGTCTGCAAGCTGTTCCACGCTGTTGTTCGTATCCTTCTTCCTCGTCCGATGAATAAATCTCACGACCATGACGTTGCGACATGTTTGAGAGGATTCTGAATTAGACAATTCGACCGTGTTGGCTGACCGCAGTGCGTTGTGACATAATCATATTCGAAGTACTCACTCAACTCCAACCATTGGCTGTGAAGAAAAGTGCTGTGAGTGGTAGAAGGTGGTCAAATGTTTGGTGACTGCTGCTTCTCTCGTCTGCAGGTCCATCTCCCACCGCTTCAGATCTCTTTCTTTCAGGATCAGCGTGTCGTGGTACTTGCTCATTTTCTCGAACATTTTGTTCGTTCTTTTCAACTTTTCTTCGTAGTGCGCGCGAATGTCTTGGATGTGTCGGAGTCGTTCTTTACACTGACAGTCGTTGGCTGAAATCTCTCTCTCTCTCTCTCTCTCTCTCTCTCTCTCTCTCTCTCCCCTCTCCTCTCTCTCTCTCTCCTCTCTCTCTCTCTCTCTCTCTCTCTCTCTCTCTCTCTCCCTCTCCCTTCTCCCTCTCCCTCTCCCCCTCTCTCTCTCTCCCTCTCTCTCTCCCCCTCCTCTCTTCTCTCTCCCCTCTCTCTCTCTCTCTCTCTCTCTTCTCTCTCTCTCTCTCTCTCTCTCCCTCTCCCTCTCTCTCTCTCTCTCTCTCTCTCTCTCTCTCTCTCTCTCTTTCTCTCTCTCTCTCTCCTACTCACAATCATGTCTATTATTCCTCTGCTTGTCCACTTCTGGATAGTCAATCTGTTGACCTAACATCTTCCATTCCTGATACCGTGTGTGCCAATCCTGAATACCTCATGATGACTCTGCAAATTCAGTCAACTCACAATGTCGGGAATCTGATCAAACTCCAGTGCTAGCTGGCTGAGCGTCTTGACAATGTACATGAAGGATGGCCTGTTGATCGGCTTGAGACTGAGACATTGGATCATCAGATGGTTCAGACCGAACGGGATGGATTCTGGGATGGGAAGGGAGAGCTTCCTGAAACAATTTGCTAATAGTCCTCCATTGCATTTATTTCCATGACGATTTCCATAAGACTACATCACTCTAACTCAAATACAAGAAAAAACAAACTTTGTGCCGACACCATAGATGATCGCTGGCTGGGCGATGTTTTCTGAATGGTGCAACTCTGGTCACCATTTCCCACAGGACGACGCCAAACGAGTAAACGTCGACTTTCCTCAGAGCAACGTTGATTTTTGAGCATCTCGGGCGCCATCCAAGACACAGTGCCGCAGAATGACATGTTGGTACTGTTCGATTTTCCGTGGTTTCTGGAAGTACCGAAGTCGCAGATCTTGATGACGTCCTGGTCGCTGACGAGTATGCTGAAATAGGAAGATGAAAGACTTCAGATCTATCTCTCTCTCTCTCTCTCTCTCTCTCTCTCTCTCTCTCTCTCTCTCTCTCTCTCTCTCTCTCTCTCTCTCTCTCTCTTTCCTCTCTCTCTCCTATCTCATCTCTCTCTCTCTCTCTCTCTCTCTCTCTCTCTCTCTCTCTCTCTCTCATCTCTCTCTCTCTCTCTTTCTCTCTCTCTCTTTCTCTCTCTCTCTCTCTCTCTCTCTCTCTATCTCCTCTCTCTCTCTCTCTCTCTCTCTCTCTCTTCCTTTCACTTACTCTCGGACTTTTGAGGTCTCGAATGAATAACGTTGTTCATATGAAGATAGTTCATCCCGGATGCAATACCCTGAGCGTAGCTCAACCATTTTTCTTTTCCTAAAAAGGTCAAATATCCTTTTGATTCAGTTAATAGAAGCCTCTTTCTAGAATAATTATTTAATTAAATAAAGTACATATAGTTCGTATCTGAAAAAAATTTCCCTGTTCGATTTCTACAACTCCATCAAGACCTCATCTTTAGATACCTAGTGTTATTTTAAGGTGTTTGTTTTTACTAACAAGGGCGAAGTTCGGATCCACTGGGACGTCCTAATTTTTGTTTTTTCTACCTTCCAACATACCTATGCCATCATTCTTGCTGAGTACTTCACAGAGTTGACCCTTTTCACAGAATTCCATTACGATGCAGTAACATGGTTTCTTCGAGCAGACTCCACTGAAAAAACGCTGGTTGGACATTTTCAAGAGAAAACTCACATGAAGTCAATGATGTTCTCATGCTTCAGATTTCCTCAAGTTTTTGACTTCTGCCTCTTTCAGCTCTGTGACCTTCTTGACGGCGACTTTTTGCGATTTGTAGACTCCACTGAAAAAAAGCTGGAAGTGAGAGAGAAAGAGGGAGAGAGAGAGAAAGAGAGAGAGAGAGAGAGGGAGAGAGAGAGAGAGAGAGAGAGAAATTGGGAGAGAAAGAGGGAGAGAGAGAGAGAGAAAGAGAGAGAAAGAGAGAGAGAGAGAGGAGAGAGAGAGAGAGAGAGAGAGGAGAGAGAGAGAGAGAGAGAGAGAGAGAGAGAAAGAGGAAGAGAGAGAGAAAGAGAGAGAGAGATAGAGAAAGAAATTGAGAGAGAGAGAAATTGGGAGAGAAAGAGGGAGAGAGAGAGAGAGAGAGAGAGAGAGAGAGAGAGAGAGAGATATATATAAATTGAGAGAGAAAAGGAGAGAGAGAGAAAGGAAGAGAGAGAGATATATAAATTGAGAGAGAAAAGGAGTGAGAGAGAGAAAGGAAGAGAGAGAGAGAAAGAGAGAGAGAGATAGGAGAGAGGAGAGAGAGAGAGAGAGAGAGAAGAGAGAGAGAGAGAGAGAGAGAGATGAGAGAGAGAGAGAGAGCGAGAGAGAGAGAGAGAGGTAGAGGGAGCGAGAGGAGAGAGAGAGAGTGAGAGACAAACCTGAAAACGACTCCCTGCGAACCGGGATCCGACCGATTTGTAGATCAGAAATTGTTTCGAACGCTATTTCATGAATGTCATCTGCGTTGACTCTAAACGAAAAACACTGCAATGCGAGGAATGAAGTCCTGTTAGAGACATTTTTTATTTGTTCTTTAATTTTTAAACGCAGATCTTATTACTTTTCACATAAAATACTCAAAATACTCACGCGTTTTCCTTCTTCGGTCCGAAATATCCCCAAACTGGTTTGAAACATGAGAGAAGGCTTTCTCTAATGGTCCCGAGACCATTGTTGAGTCGGTCGGATGGTAAGGCTACGTTCGGACCTGGAAAATTGTATTTACCCAATGGGCTCTAGGTTGCTTCACACACACTTTTTTTTTGTTTTTGGGCTCATTTGTTGAACTTCTTGAAATTTTCAGATAAAGCTTCCCTTAATATCCCTAACATCTGTTCCTTTTTATTTCAGAAACTTCAAGAAGCTCAGTTTCGCTGAACACTTACAGCTTACAATTTCTCCATAAAATGGCAGCCAAACCATGGTTGTGTTTTTCTCAATGTCCAGTAGTATAGTTCAACTTTCCGTAGAACACTTTGAAGTCATTAAATCTTATTGAGCTTAATTGGATCAATTGACTATTAATAGAACTATCTCATGTTAGAACAAGACAAATCAATTTCATGGAGCCATAAAATACAAAAATCAAAAAGCTGTTGGAAAGAATCGAGAGATTCAGACCCAGTGGACAGCACAAAAGTAAGGGAACCTTATCGAGCTCATATTCTACTCACCATTAATATAATCGACGTCAGTTCTCACAGGCGAATTCTGATCGCTCAATCTGATTGTAGATAGCGAACCCAAGTTGTCTGAAAGTATTTTTTGATTTTCTACTCGGTACAGTATCCAATGGTTTTTACCATCTCCGGCAAGGTACTTCAACAATATGTTTCACAGTACTGGAAACGGTACGTAAAAATTGTTCTACAGTGTTTAACATGATTGTTTTAAACCTCAATACATCCTCCTTACGGTTAAAGATACAGTTTTCTATTTTTAAGCAGTATCCATGGACATCCTGATATGTCTCTCCTACAGTATCCGCTACGGTAATGGATCTTACAATTGTTTGCAGAAAGTACATAATTTGATGACACTAACAACTGAAGAAAGCGTCTAAAATAGCGATGACGTCATCAAGCTTTGCCCTGGGCTAGTGCTTACGTCATTATTCAATAGGGCCCGGCGAGTCTTTAATTAGATGAGTTCGCTTTCACGGAAAACAAGTTTGTTGGAGCAATTTTGTGGGTAGAAACTTTTTTTCGTGAGAGAGAGAGGGAGAGAGAAAGAAAAAGAAATTTTCTGAAAATAGCAAATGTCGTTCTAAAACTGCTTTGTTTTGAATTTTCAGCTGAAGAATAAATCGGAAACTAGTGAATACTGGCTGAAATCAATATGTAGTTTTAATTTTTTAACAGAATTCTATATGTAGAGTGAAAAGTAATTCAGTAATTTCTCACTCACTCCCACTCTCTCTTCCTCTCTCTCCTTCTTTTTTTTTCTCTCTCTCTCTTTGAATTGAAAAATTTATTCTTTCTTTCTTTCTTTCCAGGTCAAAGCACTGCCATATCTCGCTTTGGCATACATTCAACAGCTATGCAAACTTTCAAAAAACCAACCCGAAAAAAGAAATCCGAGGCATAGTTTTAGACCTCTGTGCATGCCGACTGTGTGGTCTATTTTGAATCGATTTTAGAGAGTCAAGGGGAGAGAGACGGAGAGAAAGAAAGAAAAAAATGTTTCTGGTCATTTGTTTATGTCAACGGTATCGATGTTGTTATGATTGATCACTCGGAAATTTCTATGTGGGCGTTTTCATACAACAGATTTATTTTACGAGTTCTAGGATGTCTATAAAACTTCGACCATCATTTGACCTAGACTACTTTCTACAAAAGTTTTCAACTCAGTGGTCTAGGAATTCGAAAACTCTTTCACTACGAGCCAATCCGTATGTAAATTGTCATTTCCACTGTTTTCTACCAAAAGGTATCAAATCCAACCTAGGATTTCCATGAAACTTAGAATTTCTCGGTTACGATAGAGGAAAAAGATTTTAGCTGCGAGTTCTAGGATGCCTATGAAACTTAGACCATGATCTCACCTGGGTGTGGATTTTCGATGACACCACAGGGTTGAGGGGTGACCGCGATGGCGGCCATCCTGCAAAGATTTTGTTTGAATCAGGTGACTTGAACGATAAGAGTGAACAGTTAGGAAGAACATGCGTAAAAAAGGGACGAGGTCGAATGAGATAGACAGAGAGTGTGTCTGCGTCTCTCGTCTAATGTCATCTCTCACTTTAAGTATGATTCATGGTTGAAACTCGTCTTTCACTTGGTCGCACTGGGGTGTTTGTTGTGACCTGTGTGTGCCACGTGGACTTACTTACTCATGTCGTCAAGGGGAGAGTAGTGGACGCGTAAAAAGACCACAGTGTTTGCACATTTTGAGAGAGTGGCAGTTTATATTGGAAAAAGAAGCATCCTATATCAGCTCGAAAAGTTATTTGAATAATTTTGGGTTCAATTACCCAAGTTTGAGGTAAGTTTACCCAATTGAAGTTTTTCTGTTAGAACTGGATAATAATCTCGGTTCAATCACCCAAGTTTTAGGTAACGACGCGAAATTAAAATTCCGAGTTTTTCATCGTATAGAGATGAAAGAGAAAAATAAATTGTTATGCTCCATAGTGAGTACACATGACCTTCAGCAGCAAAACGCTTCCGGAAATGTCTTTTAAACAGTGAAAAACATGTTTTTTGTAGACACCAAGGGCAACAGGTCGAGTTGGAAGTTATTTCGTAATCAGCAGGGGGGGGGGGGACTGCTTATCTCATGAACAGAGATTTGTGAGGAAAAATGAGCGAGTGCGAGGGTGGGCTACATTCGGTTGACTGGCAACCGTCGCTGTGTGTGGGAGGGAAAGAGAGAGAGAGAGAGAGAGAGAGAGAGAGAGAGAGAGAGAGAGAGAGAGAGAGAGAGAGAGAGAGAGAGAGAGAGAGAGAGAGAGAAAGAGAGAGAGAGAGAGAGAGAGAGAGAGAGAGAGAGAGAAAGAGAAGAAGGAAAAAGAAAGAAAACGACTTCCGATTGGTGAAGCATTTAGGCATAATGTATCAAAAAACATTTCTTCAGACCGACCACAATTCAAAAATGTTCCAGAGAAGAAGATGTTTTCGTGGCAGTCAGAGGTTCAAAAAAAAATGATTCGAAAATAGCATGAACTGGAAGTTCTGACTTTTAAACCATGAAGATAAGAACAGTACGTAAATCACAAAATGTGTCTCTTGAAATTCTTGAACAACTGTTGGAATAGTTCTGTAGATCAGATATAATTAGGTTCGCTTGAAATAGCCAGGTGCGATTTTTGAAAGCTTGAAGATTTTAAGTCAGGGTGGACTTATTGATTACTAATAACATCATTTCTTGACTCAATTTATTAATTTTTGAAAAAAAGAAAACATCAATTTTGGAATTTGCGCGCGTTTTTTGAACCACACCTTTTTGGCATTCAGACAACGGAATAGATTGAGTTGATGTAGAATCCATCAAAATTTTTGCACCTATCAACGACTTTAAAAAGGACATCTGGTTGAGAAATTTGAGAAAATATTGGTGTGCACGTTTTTTTGAAACACTTGTGTTCGGTTTTTGTTTTTTCTCGAGCTTAACAGATTGATCTGAAATCTACTGACCATTATCAAATTTGCATATGATAAGCGTGAATACGAGTTGAGACATTCGAAAAGAGACGCGTGGACGTTTTTTTGATATAGAGTGTATCACTACAGACCCAGAAGATCTTATGTACTGAAACCTCGGTGTTGGACCGATGGCCAATGGTCTAGGGGTCCTTTTGTTCTTCAAGAATGAAGAATGAGTGGAGAGAGAAAGAAAAAGTTTGTCGTCGTCGACAACGGAAGCGTGTGTTCCATGTTGTGTGAGCCATGGGAAGTGGAGGGACAACGGGTCAAAAAACGAGTCAGCAAACGAGTAGTCAGAGGAAGGTCTGGTAATCGAAAGCCGCTGCTTGTTTTTGACGTCTGCGTTTCATCGAAGAGTCTCGTCTCTCTCTGGTGCCAGTCAACCTTCGGAATGCCCAGGCTGCTGGGTGACTCAGAAGTCACTTGAATATGTTTTACATAGTGGTCAGAGGTTGAGAAGACCTTCCTCAAACTTGGTCAATTGAACCGACTTCTTTTGAAAGAGTGGTGTTCAAGTTATAACAGAAATCTCTAGTTTCAACGATTCAACTTCAAACTTGAGTAATTGAACCTGGCCCACTTTGGGACGATTGGGTTGCTTGTATTAATGTCTCCGACTCTAATTGTGTCAACCCTAAATTTGTATAAACGACGAATTGATAATCAGTTTGGGACAGAACATAACAACGAAACACAAAAAATGAAAATAAGAATGATTACTTCAAACAAAAGCGGGTTTATTTTGGAGTTACCATAGAAAATTCAAATTCAACGGATTTTACTTCAAACTCGGGTAGCTAAACCAAATTTTATTTGAAACAGTGCCCTGGTTGCAGAGAACATGTCAGTTTTTATCCATTTTACCTGGATAATCGAACCAAATTTGGGAGAGTGTTGTTCGAGTTACTGTAGAAAAATTTCATACAAAAAAGTAGACTGAATTTTTCTCATTTACCTTTGTCGACACCTTAAATTTTAGGTAAGGTTTAAAGCACTAGTTAGGTACAACGCTAAGATTTGATCAAAGTTTAAACTTGATGGCCACAAAAACTTTTGCACCTTGTAAGCTTACATGTAAGGAAATGATTCATGATTCAGTCTAGTTTTTCGTTGTAAGTCCATAGAAAAAGAAAATTTCACTGCTTTTACCTCAATCTTCTAGTGGATGATCAAACCAATCAGCTCCGTCTCTCTCTCTCTCTCTCTCTCTCTCTCTCTCTCTCTTCTCTCTCTCTCTCTCTCTCTCTCTCTCTCTCTCTGTCTATTGAGACTCCCGGTAATGAATGTGGTGGACCCTCTCGGCTGTTGTTCACCTTGCCAACCAAAGCCATTCGTCTAATTAGAACCTCATGTGTACATTTCGACCACTGGAATTCTCACCGACCACCTGCCTGACTGACTGACTGACCGCCACCACAGTGGTGTTACCTCTTGGCGCCAATTTTACTATTAATTATATCGTACTCTGGATCTCTCTATAGATCTTCAATTATTTTTTAGTTGATACAGTCTCGATAAGATTCTTTCGTAATGACATGGGTTTTGTGCTACCTTGACTTTGAATAAAAAAATTTCCCCCTCTCTCTCTCTCGTTTTGTGTACCATTTCAATTCGTAATTTCCAACTCCTGAGAATCGTTGTCTCTCTTTTGCTGTTATTTACTACTACAATAAACAACTCTACAAGGCGTAAAATTGGCGTGGTGAAAGTTGTCTCTCGATTGTTCTCCTTCCGAAAATTACACCGTTGTTGCCGGTTTTACCCTAATTTCCTTAAGTTACTTTATTTTCTTTTATTACTTTGGTCATTTGTCTGGGGGATAATACTCACTGCCGCACATGGCTGTCCTACCCCCCAAAAAACAAAGTTTTCTCCAGAATCAAGGCTTCGCTAGACCTCATTTTGATCGTTTTTCCTTCTGATTAAATTCTTTTTAGTCTTTCGTTTCACCGATTTTATACAAAATAGCGAAAACTTTCAATATACTATGAACCTAACCAGAAAAAAACGATACTTTTGATTTTTGATCATAGCTCCGAATCAGTAGAAGTTTTTAAGAGCAGTTTTCTTTTCTTCGACTTACTTGAAAACCTAGGGAATTTTTTCGTCCTCACAGTTTTTTTGTTAAAAAATGTGTAAGATTAGGTAAACGTTAGCTACAGAAAAAACCTCTCACCGCACTGGTGTCAAATGTTTGATTCACTTCTTTTTACCTCAATTGAAATTCCGTTGAATCCCCCAGAACTTGCTCCAAAACTCAAAACCCACAATTCAGTATGACATCGGTATCGAGAAGACCATTTTGGGTACTGTTTTGTAACACATCGGTAACATTGTGATATCACTCATAATACCTGAACGTTACCAAAATGATACCGTAACGTTAACAAAGTACCACGGGCTCTTGAGTGACCATGGAAGAATAGTTTCTCGAATGGTAACCTATGAATAAAGTCCCTAAGGCCCAACCAAAGGTAAACCGCGCGGTGCCGTCCAAAAAGTTTCTTTCTGTCGGTCATTAGGTGTGTGGCCGGTTCTGAACCAATTGGGGATCCGATTGCACGACCATCTGACATTCGCTTCTTTCCAATATTTGTTCACTCTTGTAAAACAATCGACTAGTTGCTCTTTTGTTTAAAACAATACGGAAGGAAACGACGCAAGTGAGTCCTAGTACATTTTTTGGTGTTTTACTAAAATAACACCACTCTTTAACTTTGTGGGTGGTCGTTCTGATTCTTGTGAAGCGAGCATTCTGTTCACTTTTTAACTTGTTTTTTGTCTTGCGATGTTTTACAGAAATGGAGCTACACGGGTGCACCCTGGTTTTCTTATTTAAATCCGAGGGTGCTCCGTTCTGATTTTCGTAAGACAATGAGTTTGCACATGTTCTTGCTTTTAACTTCGTGGGTGGTCCGCAAAGAGTGTCTGAAACAGTGAATTATGGTGAACCCTTATGAATTCAAGCTTTTTTCTAACCATATTTTAATCAACCACTTTCACATTAACTCTATGGGTGGTCCACCTTTTTATCTATTCAAAGAAGTGTATACCACTCTTCACAGGTCTTTATCATCCAAATAATGCCTTTATAGCAACACTATTCACTCCTGTTTTCAACAACTGTTCTTTTTACAGTTCCAGTGTACGAAAATAGCTGATTGTCGTTTTTCTTTTTTCTCTCTCTCTCTCTCTCTCTCTCTCTCTTCCTGAATAATCAACGATCGATAATTAAATCGAGCAATTAAAAAAGTCTATGATATACGATTTTGTACAAAAGATATGAAATCTTTCAGTTAGCGAAACTTTACTTTGATACTTAGATAATTAAGCCGAAGTTCTACCTTTTACTCTAAATTTCTAACGAGGGAATGCCACCAAGGGGCCACGAAATTATACATTCTGACTGGTCTCCTAGGTTTTCGAATATGGTGAAAATGATAGGACCGGTCTCAAAAGTTGCTTCATCGACCTGGTTTTTGAGTTACGGTCGATGTCATTTTTACATGTAAATTTGCAAGAAATCGCGTACACCCTCGTTTCTGCAGATCAACGCAAGGTTGTTTCAAAATTTTCGTGTTGCGTCGCCTAGTGGTTAAGATCTAGGACTCACGCTATTGCTTTTGCGGGTTCGATTCCCATCAAGTACCATTTCGTTTTGCTTTTTCATTAGAGTTGTCATCTTTCTATCCTGATATGTTACCTAGTGTAAAGAAAGAGAGAGGGGAGTGAGATGGGGGTGAGAGAGAGAGAGAACGAGAGCGAGAGCGAGAGAGAGCGAGAGCGAGAGAGAGAGCGAGAGAGAGAGAGAGCGAGAGCGAGAGAGAGAGAGCGAGAGAGAGAGAGAGAGAGCGAGAGAGAGAGAGAGAGAGAGCGAGAGAGAGAGAGAGCGAGAGAGAGAGAGAGAGAGAGAGAGAGAGAGAGAGAGAGAGAGAGAGAGAGAGAGAGAGAGAGAGAGAGAGAGAGAGAGAGAGAGAGCGAGAGAGAGGGATGGATGAATGGTAAATTTATTTTGAAAAAAACGTTTGGGAGTGTTAGCGAAATAACTCCAGCAGCCCAAGCGTAGCGTGGAATATCTGCTGGTAGTTTATAACTGATCCACAACTTTTAAACTAACTGCAAACTCACGAATCAAAAACCATAGAATCCATGAGGACAATTTTAGAACCTGTTTTTTTGAAAATTTACAACTCTCATTGAAAAGCAAAACGAAATGGTACTTGATGGGAATCGAACCCGCAAAAGCAAGAGCGTGAGTCCTAGATCTTAACCACTAGGCGTCGCAACACGAAAATTTTGAAAAAATCTTGCGTTGATGCGCAGAAACGAGGGTGTACGCGATTTCTTGCAAATTTACATGTAAAAATGACATCGACCGTAACTCAAAAACCAGGTCGATGAAGCAACTTTTGAGACCGGTCCTATCATTTTCACCATATTCGAAAACCTAGGAGACCAGTCAGAATGTATAATTTCGTGGCCCCTTGGTGGCATTCCCTCGTAAGGACAATAAAACCGAAATTCTATCCTCTGAGACATCAACAACAAACATATCCAGAAGTCAACCTCCATCGCGGGCTAAACACCTTCTGCTTCTTCTTCTTCTTCTATTTGTTTAGATAGTCTCATTTTGCATTCAAAGCCAACACCTCGACTACGAGTATATGTACACTGCCTCCATAGTTCTCCTTTATGTTTTAGAACTAATTAAACCGTTTCTGAGAGATTTTCGATAACAAAGATTTCAAGAGAATTTGAACTCGAAAAAGTGCCAAGGGCGGTACTATGAGGCTCTGGCAGGACCGAATGAGACAGATCTGAAGATTTTCGATTCAAATCAATATATTTTTTTGTAGAGACAGTAAATTTCGATAGTTTCTCTAGTGCCTTCATCTCTTGTCTCCTCGTGTATTGGGAACTAATTAAACGTTGACTGTTCACCCTTTCACCTTTCTGTCGTCCTCCACCACAATGGTGGCCATTCATAAAGGACACCCCATGGTCACCATTGTAATGCCTACAGGAACTGACCTCTGTGTCAAGATTTGGATGGTTTTTGAGTTTACATCGTCATCTCTCTCTCGCTCTCTCTCTCTCTCTCTCTCTCTCTCTCTCTCTCTCTCTCTCTCTCTCTCTCTCTCTCTCTCTCTCTCGCCTTCTCTCTCTCTCGCCTTCTCTCTCTCTCTCTCTCTCTCTCTCTCTCTCTCTCTCTCTCTCTCTCTCACTCTCTCTCTCTCTCTCTCTCTCTCTCTCTCTCTCTCTCTCTCTCTCTCTCTCTCTCTCTCTCTCTCCCATTTTCGCATTCCATTCCTGCGAACACATAAAAAGGAAAGGTCATTTCGTCTCATCAGATTTTATCTAACGAACGCTGAAGATTTGACAAGTTCTGGGTTTCTTTTGAAAGGAATTCTTTTTTAAAGGTTAACCCAGGGTATATTTTCGAGTTGGCGGCCCCCTGTCAAACCCGTTGAACTCCTCACTTTTTATGATAGCTGATTCTTCTCGAGATTTGAGCAAATAGTCAGACTCGTGTTGACTCTTTTACTGTGCAGTACTCAACTTCTACCGGATCTCAAATCCACAACCTCCACCTATTTTTACCGCATACATCTTTTTACTCATTTTTTTATTCTCAAAAATCACCAGAAAACCATATTTTCTTTTTTTTTCTCCACTATTTAAAAAAAAGTCATACTCACTTCTCGTTTTTGCTTCGTACAGAACCAAAAATTCAGAGAAACATGAAATTTTTATGAGCTTTTCTCTCTTTGCATTATTTTTGTATTGAAGGGTACTATTTTCATAACCATACTCTTACTCTCTTTCTATTAATTTTTAACACAAACACGTAAGCATATGATCGGCCTGGCTATGATCGAGGCATTTTTATCTTACTTTTTTTATTTACGAAAATTACCTATTCTTAAATGAAAACAGAGGTAGTTTTTGAAAGCAAAGTTTTTTCTGATTCTCTCTCTCTCACTCTCTCACTCACTCTCTCTCTCTTTTCTCTCTCTCTCTCGCTCTCTCTCCCTCGCGCATGTTCATCAAATAGTGAAAAGTCGTTGTTTCAACATAAATTTGTTTGTTAACTGTTCTGTTGCAAACCAGAGTGAAACTCACTGTACTTAATAAGACTTCAAAGTTTTCGAAGGTTCTCAGCTTTCTCTCTCTCAATCCTGAATAGGGACGGTAGAAAAAAACGAGAAGAGCATAATCCGCGTCTGTAAACAATGGTCAGCTCAATGAAAACAGCTGACACTCGTTGTTTTGGATTCTTCCTTTCTTGAAAATTTTGAATGAATTTGTATGGAAACTGTACAAGCTCTGAGTTTGAGTAGGAAAAACTGAAAGATCTCTCTCTCTCTCTCTCTCTCTCTCTCTCTCTCTCTTTCTTTCTTTCTCCCTCTCTCTCTCCCTCTCATCTCTTCATTAGGAAAAGAAGAATGATTAAACTATAATGGTTCACACACTAATTACATAACCGTCTCTCTCTGCCCAATTTTCTCTAACCGAACCGGTTTCTCTGTGTCTCTCACTCTCTCGCCAAATCATTTCTTTGATAAGCCGCGCACGCGTCAGCTTCACATTTTTTGAGGGAATGAAGACTCCTCAACCACCTGGCATGTTGTGATGAATTATTGTCATTTGGGAGGTGACGGTGCGGTCTGCAACGCGATTTTTTGAATTTTCGCAGAAAGTTACTGCTTCGGAACTCATCTAAACAATATCCATCGAGGCGCTAATATATTTATGGCCGCTGAGTACTGTATCGATGGAATGAAGTCACTCACATTTTGTTACTTCCTTGTTTGAGAACTAGCTTGAGCTTGATATATTGATGTCATCTATAGATATATCCATTATTTATGCTTAGTGAATTTTTTCTCTTTCTCTCCCTCTCTCTCTCTCTCGCTTGCTCACACTCTCTCTCTTTTTCTCTATCTTTTTGATATTTCCAGCCTTGAAAAATTTTAATGAATTTGTATGGAAACTGTGCAAGCTCTGAAGTTTGAGTGGAAAAAACTGAAAGATCTTTTTTCTCCCTCTTTCTATCTCTCTCTCTCTCCCTCTCTCTCTTTCTCTCTCTCTCTTTCTCTCTCTCTCTCTCTCTCTCTCTCTCTCTCTCTCTCTCTTTCTTCTCAGCTTGTCAACCCACGCAAGTATGGTTTTTTTTCGAGACATCAGATATTACACATGTTGATTGTGTGTAATTAGAATGATTGATCAATCTGTATGTACAACTTTCCACTTCTTCTTTTTTCTTCTTGATATCATAATATAAAGTACTACTATTGATGAGTGTAACCAGCGAAGGAGACAGAAAGAGCCACAGAACGTGTGTGTGAGTGTGTAATGTTCAACTAGTGGTGTCCGGCTCGATTATACACATTTGCGTTGTCCTTGCGGAACGCCTTAGGGTCTTAGGTTTTAGCACCTAGCCGCAACCTTACCTTAATACACCCTAACTCCCAAGGTTCTTCCCTATAGACCCATGGTATTCTGATAGTAGGACATGATGTTCTTGAAGTAAGACTAGTAAAAGCTTCCGTGTAAGACCTGGTAAATTTGAAAAAAATAATATTTTATTGAGATTTAGTAAAACACGGTGTTCTAATAGTAAGTGTGAATTCTCTTATAATTCAATTCTCTGAGTAGTTTATTCATATGAGTTTTTGAGTTTTCCGGTCGTCTTTGCTGATTCCCTTTCTAACACTTTCCCTCATAATCTCTGAATGTTACTCGAGTTATTTTCTCGAGAGATCCATTGTTCAAGTGATCGAGTGACGGCGTGGATCAGAAACTTCCAGGTTGAACGGTCCTTAGCCAAAATATTTAGTAAGCTCTTATTCTCACAAAACATCCTCCTACAAATTTTCCCAGTGACATTTTTCTTACACGAGCTGATGGAAATGTAGGTGTTCTTGTTTTTTTTGTAACAAAGTTTTTCCTGTCTTTTCTATCTGAAAACGACCGTGATATTACCGGAACCTTTTTTTTACTTTATTAGCCACTTTTATATAATTTTTTGTATTCTAAACGAAAAATGCATTCAGTGTTTTTCTCTGTAAATATTTCTTACCTATCCTGACTGGGGTCACATTTTTTGTTAGGACCTCGTGCGTTTTGTCATCTATTGCGCTTCATTTCGAATAAGTTAATTTTTGAAGCAGTTTCTATCACTTTTCGATCAGCTCCTGAAGAGTAATCCCACAAAAATCCAAAACATAGTACCCAATAAAGGAATCAGGGCGAATTTTACAGTATGAAACCTACGGTGACTTTTCAAATAGTTGCAAAAGATCATCTTTAGTTTCTTCGATAAAACTGAAAAAACCCAAAGACTTGTTTGAATTAGCTAGCTGTAATCGTATTTCTTTCGGTCAATCAGAAAACAAAAATCGTTATCAGTCAGGAATTTCGTCTCACATGTTTTCTCTTCTTTTCCTTGTCTATCTTTCAAACTTATTCATTTTTGTCGAAAATTCTTTGAATTCTTTTTCTTCCATTTTTATCTCACTTTTCCACATCACTATTTCGATTTTTGCAGTGTAATCAAAATGTCGACTCTTTGTAACTATTCTGTTATAGTTTTGTCGGCATGATTTTCTTTCGGAATTTATGCTCTCAGGTTTCCATAGTAGTCACTGATTTGTCGACATAAGGAAATTTCTTGGACCCTATTCCTCGTGGTTTCCAATTTTGCAACTTCTGACCGTTTTCTGAAAATATTTTCTCGGTTTCTGAAGATCATCAAAAACTATGAATCAAGTTCCTTCAAGAAAAACGAAGTTCATAAAGTTGAGTCATATGTTGATAACATTCACGAACGGGCCACAATTTTCGTTTCAAGTTTTTTAGACTCAGAGCTCTATAGAGAAGAAGTATACTGTTCATTTATAGCTATCGCGGTGGAATTTTCAAATTTTGGCCTTTTTTTAACGGATATCTGTTGATTTCTTCTTTTGTCCCTAATTTGTCACTGATTTTTGGAGAAATTACACTTTTGTACCTATCGATTTTGAAGGCTTGATTACTTTTTTAAAAAATGTTATCGTTTCTCAAGGGATTCTTACAAGTTCCCTTGTTTAATCGATTTTCCGACAATTTGTCAATAAAATAGAAAATCAGAAATTCTACCTACCAAAATTGAATTAATGTGTTTTTCAACGGTCCTTTCTATGATATGTCTTTCAAAACTTCAATTTGTCACTGATTTGTCGATAAATTGTAATCAGGAGCCCATAACTATGCCCAAATGGTCAAAAATAGTTGCGACACTAGCTTTCTCTGTTTGCTTTGGTCTTCTTTCCTTCACTTCACATTTATTTCCATTAATCTATTGATTTTTCTCACTTCCTATCATCATTTTACAGAGGAAGATGGAAGAAGACGACGTGTTCACATGTCGCATTCAGTACATTAACGATGCGGATCCGTTCGCGACGACGTCGTCATCGTACCTCGAACCCATGCGACCGGTGACCTTCAACTTCAGACTTCATACTGTTATTGGTGTGTTTTTGGTGTAGTGGGTTATAATTTTGTCTTGGACTCGAGAGGCCTGAGTTCGATCCTACCCAAATCAAATTTTTTGTTTTTATTGAAAAATAGTCTTTGTCTTTTCTTTATTTCATCGGAAAAACTCCAGATCGAGTTTTTTTGGACTATTCTCATTTTTTTCACGAAAAGGTTAACTTTTTTCTGTGGTGTAGGGGATGAGATGTCACATGCAAAGCTTGAGTTCGATCTTTCTGGGTAATTTTTGTTTTTTAAAAAAATCCCTAAATTATAGCTGACCAACTACAAGACGTTATCCGAACACTTCGAGCCCCTCACAAGGTATTCTTGGTCCTTTTCCCATTCTCAAAAACCCATTTTAGGTCGGAGACTCAGCCCTCCAGGTCTACAAAGGACTCGAAGGTGGTGGTGGAGAGTTTCAAACGTATCTGGACAACGATATGACACTGGCAGAGCAGAGGGACGAGCTGGATGTACTCAAATCTGATACGTAAGTGTTTACTCATATGCAACTGATATACTTTGGTTGATCTTGTAAACAATTCTCCACTTGACGATATTATTGTGTGTATACTGGTTTCAATTGGAAAAGATGGGAGAGAGAGAGAGAAGAAAGAAAGAGGGAGAGAGAGAGGAGGGAGAGAGAGAGAGAGGGAGAGAGGTCATATTCCAATGGGACACCAAGCGAATATAATTATGTCCGATCCCGGAGTGACACCAAGACGAGAAGGTCACCAGCCTATGATCACCACAAACTGTCATCGCAGCTTGACAAATTCATCGAAAGTGATCCCCACCTTAACTGATAATGAATATGTATTGCTTGAATCCAGTGCGCGTACTTTTCTCTGCGTCTCCCCCCTTCCCCTTGTCTCTCACCACCCTCCCGCCCACCCTCCCACCAATGCGATGGTGACCAAGTGAGAGTGAAGCTTCTTCCTATTTCAACATTTCAATCCATTCCCCCATTCTTGATGAAATCCCGCCTGAAAACATATGCAATTGACGTCGACGATGAGATTCTGGAGAGGAATCGGACCGATCTGGTGGTGAAGCCGTTGAGAAAATTGGTGAGAAGGACCACCCTCAAGGAGACACCATCACCAAGGACCCCAGAATTCACCCAGGCCACTAATTCCCTTCCGAGATTCAAGAAACCATCGGTGCTCCATGCTGCTGAACGTGTTAGTGTTGATGCCTATGCTGCGATTCCGTTTATTGACGACGACCTCGACGTCAATCAGAATCAAAAGGTTGGTATTGACTATTCAACATTCACTTGTCGACCTCTGATCCTAAACGATTACTCTTCGCAGCAGAGGTATGATCTTCCAAAAGTGGCTGTTGGTCGTATCGGGACGACGAAGTACGACCACGACTTCCAGAAGCCTTCTGAAGCCGCGAAGTTCCAAGTCAAGCCCGCAGCAAGTTATGACTACGACGTTCCGAAGGTTTCTATCAAGCCAGCTACAAGTTATGAAGCATCGAAATTCGCTGACTACGACTTCAAGAAGCCTTCTGAAGCATCGAAGTTCAACATCAAACCCGCATTAAGTTTTGGCCACGACTTCAAGAACTCTTCTGATTCATCGAAGTTTGAGGTGAAACCTGCTACAAGCTACGATAACGACGTCAAAAAGCCTTCTGAAGCATTCAAGTACGACGTCAACTCTGCATCCAGTCACGACCACGGTTTTCACAAAGCATCTGAAAAGTCAAAGTTCGAGGTTAAACCTGCAGCAAGTTATGACCGCGACTTTCATAAGCCTCCTGAATCTTTGATGTTCAACGTGAAAACTGCTACTAGTGTTGACTACGAGGTTCCTAAGATTTCTATCAAACCTGCCACCAGTAATGAAGCATCGAAATTCGGAGTTAAACCCGCTACGAGCTTTGCCTACGACCTCAAGAATCCTACGAACCTCTCTGAAGTAGCCACCAGACCTTCTGAAGTAGCCACCAGACCTTCTGAAGTCTCAAAGTTCAACATCAAACCCGCGACAAGTTTTGACTACGTGCTACCAAAGGTTTCTATCAAGCCGGCTACGAGCTATGAAGCACCCAAGTTGCCTGCTAACAGCATCGATGATGACTTCAAGAAGCCTGAAAGTTTGAAGTTTGACGCTAAACCAGCAGGAAGCTTCAACCACGACCCCAAGACGCCTTCAAGAGCATCAAAATTTAACGTCGAGCCCGCATCGAGTTACGACTACGAGATCAGAAAGCCTTCTGAAACATCGAACGTCATGTTCAAAGATTCTGAAACCTCAAAGTTCGACATCAAGCCTGCATCAAGCTTCGACTACGACCTTCCAAAAGTTTCTATCAAACCAGCTACTAGCTATGAAACTTCAAAGTTCGGAGAATCTAGCTTTGACTACGACCTCAAGAAATCTTCGGAAACCTCGAAAGTGGTCAACAAACCTTCTGAGGCGCCGAAATTCGAATTGAAACGAGCTACGTGTTTTAACAACGACCTCGAGAAGCCATCTGAATCCAACCGCGCTACCACTTCCAACCAGGACCTCCAAAAACCCCCAGAAACCTCTGACGATTCTGACTCGGAACCTTTCGATTGGGGAGATGATCATCTGAATGGGTAAATTTAGTGAAAGTTCTTTCGCGGTGGTTGGCATCCTGATATTATCGATTTTTGTGAATTGCAGGAGAAGATGCAGCTTGGTACTCAGAACGCAGACGTCCCTCAGGGTCAAAACTATCATCAGTGAGTTTTTTGTGACATTTTCAAAAACGTTTTGTCTCCGAATTGTCGATATTTTGTCTGTAGTCAATCTTATAACGCTGTATTTTTTAAAAAAAATCATTTCTCACTGTGGTAAGCCTGATAATGTTCAAATTAATGATGTGTCCAGTCTAAAATCCACTCGGATCAAAAATGAAATCACAAAAATGACTTTTTCAGACAAATTACTGAACTGCTCCGGACGAGACCAACGCAGAGCCCTATTCTCCTTGAAACAGATATTCCAGGTAACTTTTGAATGACGTGAAATTTTTGGTCTCTGGTCTAGTGGATAAAACGTTTGCCTACCGCCCACAACACCAGGGTTCGATCCTCGTCGATTTGAATGTCTTGCTTTTTCAGGATGATCAAGATTTGGTCCACGAATTTGTTCAAAATCAAGGATTGGACTGTATGATTCGACTCGGGAAGACAGCAGACCAAAATCATCAGAACTACATTTTGAGAGGTTAATTTTTAATTATGGTCTAGGATATCTAAATCCAAAATTTTGGGAAGCCGAACTTGTCATGGTCTAGGAATACAAATTCGATAAGAGTCTAGGAAAATGAACAGAATTTTTGGAAGTTTGGTCTAGTAGTAGTCTAGGGTATTTAATTTGATTCTCCTAATGAGTCGAATCTTTGAGGATATGTTGGTCTAGTATTTCTGATTTCGAATACTTTTAAGAACTCTAAGATTGTACTTTTAACAATGAAGTTTGAAAAAATCAATTCAAGTCCTGGACTAGGATGTCTAATTTCAAAATTTCTAGGAAATATAATATATTTTCAGCCCTCGGTCAGTTGATGCTCTATGTGGATGGAATGAATGGTATCATAGCTCACAATCAGACCATTCAATGGCTATATGAGCTGTTGGACTCTCCGGTATTTTTTTTATTTTCAAAAATCTATCGAAAAATTACAAGAAACACCAGAAATTAGAGTGACTTTTGTATTTTTGGGTGGAACAATATCACATTTTTGTTGTCTCTGTTGATTTTTTACGTTCAAGCGGTGGAAATCGCTGTTTTCAATCAAATTCTCGAAAAAAATCATTTTTAATTAAAAAAAAATTAAAAATGAAACATCTTTGTTCACTGTCCTTGTCCATTCTTTGTTTTAGCTGTTCGATGAAGTTGAAAAAAGGGAGATGAGCCCTTTTCGTGTTGAATGGGTTTGTGTTGTTTTGTCTTGCATGTCGTCAGATTTGATGTTTGTGGTGTGATATGTCGTCAGTGTAGTGCACCATTTAGCTTTCAACGGTTTTTGATCTCGATTTCGTGTAACTTTACAGAGGATTACAGTCTCCGATACCCTAAAGAATATAGAAGTTTGAATGAATGCATGACCTAGGATCTCTAGGTCTCTGACCTAGTAGTTCCGATAAGATGCAGAAACATACGAAAATATAAAAAATCACCTAGAAAATACAATTTACACTAAGAATGCATGTCATAAGTTTATTTTTACCATGGTCTAAAAAGTCCACTTCACTTAAAACGTACTTTCTACCTGAAAAGTGTTCCAAATGCATGAAAAACGTCAATAACATCATGTTTAAGTCCACTTTTTTCGGCTAAATTTTCGAATTTCAGTTCCGTCTCGTGGTCAAAACAGCATTGAAGTTGTTGCTTGTGTTCATCGAGTACAACGACAACAATTCTCTTCTTGTTCTGGCTGCAATTTCTGCTGTCGATAAGGCGAAAGGACAAGCAGACTGGAGTGGACTGATGAAGGTCATTTCTGAGAAGGATTCTCCGGATGCGGAAACTTTGGTGTACGGTATGACCGTTATCAACAAGGCGTTACATGGGATCCCTGATAGGGTAAGATTTGATTTTTTCGATCAAGAAAAAGCTAAACGAGAAGGTGTTAAAGTCACCCTGACCTCAGTTTTTAGGTCCATAAACGAACGGAAATTGTCAAAAAAATTCTAAACAGATTAATTCAGTAAAGCTGGTTCTAATTCTCCTGGAAAAATTGTACCCGTAACCTACAAATTTCGAAATTAAAAAAAAGACGAAAATCCTCACCCGCAAGAGTCTCTGGTCTCGCGGATAGTCATTTAGCACTCAACACCGTGGGACCCTAGTTCGAACCTTGGCGTGGATAGGGGTTTTTGCTTTTTCTTGGTTTTATGCTCAAGAAGATTCCTTGTGGAGCAAAAATAAAGAACTGTGAACAATCGCGGCTCTCGACTTCTTGTATTGCCACATTTATTCGATTGCAGGATACGTATTACGACGCTGTAGACTCTCTGGACACTCTTGGAATGGAAGAAGCAGTCAAAAATATGACATTGTGGGGTAACAAGTGACAATTTGATGGAAATGACTTCAGATCGAGCAACAAGGAGCTCTTGGAGCAGTGTCGTCTTTATGAAAGAGAATTGAAAGAGGAAGATGAAAGAGTCGACAATGATGATGACGTGGTGGTCAAAATGAGGTATGAGTTGCAAAATTAATAAGATTCGGGATTTTCAACTCATCAATTTTTTTCAAATTGTGCAATCTAATATTGATTAAAAATATTTGTTCTTGAAAAAGTAATGTCAAGTTTTCGCGTTACTTATAACTATATTAATACTATTTTAGAGGTTAGAACTGTTGATATTTTGGAAGACTTTTCCTAACTTTTCTAAAACATTTCTGAATTTCTCGAACTAATGAGCATGGTTTGGCCCTTTCAGACACATAGATTCTCCAACGCGAGAAGAAAGGAGAATGTCGCAGGGATCCCACGATTCTGCCATAACTGTCGGCAGTGACGGGAACTCAGAAGCCACGTCACGTTCTTCTGACGAAGAGAAACCTTCAACGTCGAAGTCAACGACCCACGAGATGCCGGAGGACATTGAGTGTGCACTGAAGAAGTTGGAACGAGCACTGCAGGCGAGACGGATGGAGGAGCAGAGAAAAAGAGAAGAGAAAGATGCGAGAGAGAGGGAGATGGAAGAGAGGATTAGAGAAGAGGTGGCGAAGAAAGAACAGGAAAGAAGAGAGAGAAAGATGGCAGAAGAGAGGTTTGCACGGAGTGGTGTGTAGAAATGCATGGTTAGATCATCTGGCACGGTTTTTATGAAACGCTGGAGTTTGTTCGAATTCTGTCAGAATGATGAGACTCACTTGATTAGAAACACTACCAAATTTCAAATCTATCTGCCAACTTTGAAGAAAGTTATAATTTTCCGAAAAATTCATAGTGGAGACCACCGTGACAGTAAACGATCAGGTCTGTTCCATAAAATTGCAATGACGACATTTTCTGAAAATTGGATGAAACTTAAAAATTAAAAAAACACTTATACCTGTTTGGAAAACTGGGGTTTGGAGACCACCGGGAGAGAAAAGTTTGTGGAACCTTCAGGAATGAAATTCAGAAGTCACAATGAGCACGCCGAAGATAAGAAGACAATGATGAGGAGACGTCACGAAGATGCCCGGAGAAGGCAACAAGAGCATCAGACATTCGCAGCGAATAGATCGCTTTTTGCGAAAAGTGGAATTGAGAAGTTTGATTTTTTAAAATAGAGAGTATAGGAGAGAGAGAGAGAGAGAGAATTTTCAGTGAAAAGCCAGAAGACATCCCAAGAACAATTTCGCCTCAAAATGGGTTCAGAAGTAACATCAATGGGCTGAGTGAGAAACTTCAACATGAAATGACCGCTGTGAGTCATTTTACAAAGAATCGTTTTTTCATGTTTCAAATTTCAATCAAATTTTTTTTGTATCCGTTGTAATCTGATGCAGCTTTGTACTGTTATCAAATTACTTTGTTGTGTTTTTTTTGTAGATCATTTTTATGACTACTCAGATCCGATTTCAACAAGAATAATTTCTTTACAGTCAACGTCAAATTCAAACGGAGTCGAGACGAGAAAAAAGACCCCAGAACCGCTAAACATCTGTAATAACAACGATGAAGAGAAGAATCTGACGTCCGCTGATGAAGACAACAAACCAGTAAGTGTTTTCAATGATTTATGACCATCCAAGCCGAGATTCCGGACGAAATTTTCCCTCCAACAATATTTTAGTGTTTCGAGAGAGAATGAAATTTCAAACTTTCTGCTAACAATAAATTTTGATTCAAAATTATTGCTGGACTTTTGAAAACGGCTACAGTAATCAGGATTACGGTAATTTCCAGGTCAAAGCTCCACCACCATCCTTCCCAACACTGTTCTCTCCGACAGAACCTAAATCGATGGAATTTCCGGATGTTCAGAAACAACCTCCGGAGGAGCCTCCGCAGCCGCCACCTCCGAAGGCAAAGGTTAGCCGTTTTCTCTCTCTTTCTCTCTCTCTCTCTCTCTCTCTCTCTCTCTCTCTCTCTATCTCTCTAGGATGGCTATCGTTCCAGTCTGAAGAAAACTCCCTCTTTCTTTCTCTCTCTCTCTCTCTCTCTCTCTCTCTCTCTCTCTCTCTCTCTCTCT
>OZ022254.1:8912193-8914693 GCA_963978915.1 Caenorhabditis parvicauda
AATACTTACAGTAACATTATTTTGATCTACCATTGGAAAAACCACAATATACCAAGTTGGATTTCACACGGAATAACTACAGTAACATCTTTGGTTGACTACAGTAATACCGATTTGATCCATCCTTCATTAACTACAGTACCACCGTTTCGGTTTATTTTCCATCAACTACAGTAGTACCAACTTGCAGAGTGAAGCAATGAGTTTATTTACAAATACAGTGTGTGATGAGTACAAAAAAAGTAAATTTAGACGAGTGGGTAGGAAGCCTTAGTGGCGACACCACAGTGGTTGTTCTTGTTTCTGGCGATCTTGATGTATCCCTTTTCTCCCCATCCTTCTCCCCACGAGTTCTTCACCAGCCAGTAGTCACCACCTTCTGGGTCAGTTCCGTATCCGACGAGAAGAACTCCGTGGTCGAGCTCTTCGGATGAACATTCTTCGTCGTAGTAGACTCCTGGAATTATGATTGTCAAGGTGTGTAGAAGAATGTTTTTTTGCTTTTTTAATATGCTGTGTCGTAATCAAAATTCATACCTCCAACCTAATTTTATGTATATGAAAGTTTTGAAACATGAATTTGTGATATGAAGTTTCCTCTCTCTCTCTCTCTCTCTCTCTCTCTCTCTCTCTCTCTCTCTCTCTCTCTCTCTCTCTCTCTCTCTCTCTCTCTCTCTCTCTCTCTCTCTCTTCTCTCTCTCTCTCTCTCTCTCTCTCTCTCTCTCTCTCTCTCTCTCTCCTCATTCTTAACAAGAAACATTCAGTCCAGACCAGACTATCTTTGTTATCACAAAACCATCAAACCCATTCCTCATCTCTTGTTTATTTTTGTTTTCCCCCTTATCTTTTGTTCGTTATCTCGACTGTCATTCACTCACCCTTCTTGTAGAGTTGGAAACTGCGGTGACCGGCGTCAATGGCAATGGAGATTGGTCCCTGAGTGGCGACGGCGATCTTCAGTTTGTCTTCGTCGCCTTCTGGAAGGTCCACGTATCCCTTGTCGTCTGCTCCAACTTCCTTCTTGTTGAAGTGGCACTTCATGTCCTGGAAAAATTAATCTTGAAAAACTCCCGATTATTTCAATGATTCATCGACTTTTTTTTACTTTATGATGAAAAATTGTAGCCTATTCAGCGAAAACCGTGAAAGTATATGGTAAACTCTTAATTTCATCAGAATCTAGTTCTCAACTCACTCTTCCTTTGTACGGGTAGGCAGTTTCAGTGTCGACACCGTGGTTGTCTTTAATGTATTCGAATGCTTGGTCCATGAGTCCTCCATTGCATCCGTGGTTTCCGTATTTGGTTGAGCAGTCGACCAGGTTTTGCTCGGAGAGGGAGACCTAAAATAACATTGGTAGGGTGGGGTTACACCAAATTTGGTGTTTAACGGAAATAGACAGGGTGAGGCAGGAATGGTGATACCCTGTTCTTGATACGGTATAACTACGGTAGTTTTATCTCGACCTCTCTCTCTCTCTCTCTCTCCCTCTCTCCCTCTCTCTCTCTCTCTCTCTCTCTCTCTCTCTCTCTCTCTCTCTCTCTCTCTCTCTCTCTCTCTCTCTCACTTTCCCTCTCACTAACCAGCTTGTCCAACTTCCTAGCGTGCTGTCCTTCAAGAGCTCCAGTAGCAGAAAAAGCCCAGCAAGATCCGCACATTCCTTGGTTTTTGACGTCAGTAACAAGTCCATGATCT
The DNA here is from genome assembly GCA_963978915.1 of Caenorhabditis parvicauda. NCBI lineage: Eukaryota > Metazoa > Nematoda > Chromadorea > Rhabditida > Rhabditidae > Caenorhabditis > Caenorhabditis parvicauda. Next base: position 8,913,889 of record OZ022254.1, read on the forward strand.
CTCCAGTCAATACTGCTTGGGATCTGAATAGAAGCGTAGCGGTTGGACAACGCGGTCACCAACGTCAACGTTGAACGGAGCGAGGAAAGTGGTTCCGTTGCTCTGGCTTCTGTCCCTGAAGAGTCTTCTGTAACCGTTGAGCTTGCGGTACTCCTTGATCGGCTGCAAAACATCAATTATAAATCGACAGCTGCTCGAGTCGAGGATCACGCGGTCTATGTAGACCATATGGCCCTCTTGACCTTCTTCTTAATTGAAAAATTCCAGTCAGACGTGTTGTTTTTGAATACTGTTGTCAATTTACAGTATACCGTAGCGTAGATCGTAAAATTTTTTCGCGTCCTCATAAGTTGAATTGAAGTCATTCATTCACAAGTAGAGAAGATTTACTTCACGATTTTTTTTAAGTTTCAAGACATCACCGTAGCTTCGAATCGAGGAAGAACTAAATCTTCACAACATTTGAATTTCGCGCCTTCGCATACCATACCCGCCAAATTCAAATGTCTACTCTCTATCGTACTCACCCAAGTCAGCGATGTGGTTCAATCCCATCTCGAAGGTCTGTCTTCCGAAGCGAGCTTCACGGTTGTGATTCTCGATTCTGATGACGTTCTTGATGAAAGCCTCCTGGTACATCGACTCTTCACTCTCCTCGTAGTCCTTGTCTGCAATTTGTTTGGTGAGGTTACACCATCTTTTGGTGTCGAGTGCCTCATTCAATTTTTCAACTCTCCGGTTCATGTGCTGTTGATACCAATAAGTTAAGAGCAGAGAATCTATCAAAATCACAAGAACTTCATAG
>OZ022254.1:8918636-8928636 GCA_963978915.1 Caenorhabditis parvicauda
GGTCAATAAAGAGTCTGATGAGAAACCTGAACGTTGCATGCAGAAAGTTGTTTCTGTGTCAGACAAGTGCCATTCATTCCACGAACACACTGTATGCAACCAGTTTTTCAGGTTAATAACCTTGCCGACGAGGTGCGCGAAGCCCACTTTTCTGAAGCCAAACGAAGGAACTGGATTTTTTTTTGGTTTTTTCTTGTTTCGGAGAGTTTTTTACGGTTTCTCATCATAGGGGAAAATTTCTAACTCGAATAACGCATTTTTGAGACGATTGGAATTAATTTAAAATTTTCGATGTAATTACATGTTAACATGAAAAATTTTTTGAGAGAAATTTTGAAGGGAAAAAATATTTTCAAAAAAGTTTTGAATATTTAAATTTTTTCTCAGAAATACACAAAGAATAAGATTATGGCGGATATTTATGATTAGTAAGACTAAAAGTCATATGAGAACCACAATGAATGATAATGACAATTCAATGGTGGAACCACAAGATTTGAGGTCATTTCCCTTTCAAACAAGTGAGAAGTCTTTACGATGTTTTTTATCATCACTCGGTGTAACTAAACATCGCCATTTATAAGTTATCATTGTAAATCGAAAAGAGGAAGATAAATGGACTTGCCTCAAAAGTTTTGGTTAGATCGGAATTGGGCTGCGATAGGCGACAGATGGGTCTGGATCATAATCAGACTAGGTGACCAGAGTTGCACGAAAGTAAAATTTGTTAAACGGAAGTCGAAAGTCGGAAGAGGGAGGTGAAATTTTTTCACGGAAGTCGGAAGTCGGAAGTGAAAAAAGGGCGGAAGTCGGAAGTGAAAAAAGGGCGAAAGTCGGAAGTCGGAAGTGAAAAAAGGGCGGAAGTCGGAAGGCGGAAGTCGGAAGTAGAATTTTTTCAACGGTAGTCGGGAATGCAGAAAAGTTGAAAAAACCCAGAGATATTGTACATATATTCGCACATTCTCAACAGGTGATAGGTCAATTCCAGACTGAGTAGAAACGATTTCACGGTTTTTTCGTCATTTTTCACGAAAAAAATTTTTTGACGGAAGTCGGAAGTAGAATTTGTTGTGTAAGGTGCAACGATGGCATTCAAATAAACGATGGCATTCAAATAAACCAGCATCAACCTGGGCGACAGATGGACTGCGCAACAGATGTGCTGGACGCCCGTCGCCCATCCCCGGTCCAGTTCCAGCCCACCGATAACTCTGGAGCTAGAAGTGTAGGTAAAATCAGATTTAAGCTCAACTGCGGTTTTGTTTCAAGATATCGTCGTTTTCGTGTAGAATGTATTCACGAAAATGATTTCTGTGCCCACTGAAAAACGTTTCTCACTGTTGCCATAAATATTTATTCTAATGACTTCTTTTGAAATACTCTAAGCGTTCCTTAGCCAGACGACGTTGTTCTGCTGATGCATTTAGGAGATCTGAAAACTTCGTCTAACTGTCTGTCTCTCTTCTTTTCAACTCACAATCGTCCAGATCGTTCGAAGCAAGGTGGTGACGGAAAACTTTTTCTGCTCTTTGGAAAAGCCATGGAAGAAAGTCTTTTTCGAGTTCTGGAAGCTTTCTCATATTCTTTCTCTCTCTCTCTCTCTTCTCTCTCTCTCTCTTCTCTCTCTTCCACTAATTTCTCAACCACTTGTCTTTTCTCGTTTCGTAATAACGAACTGTCACACACATACAGTGGTGGTTGGTGTCTCTCTCTCTCTCTCTCTCTCTCTCTCTCTCTCTCTCTCTCTCTCTCTCTCTCTCTCTCTCTCTCTCTTTCTTTCTTTCTTTCTCTCTCTTCTTTCTTTCTCTCTCTCTCTCTCTCTCTCTCTCTCTCTCTCTCTCTCACACACACACACACTCTCTCTCTCTCTCTCTCTCTCTCTCTCTCTCTCTCTCTCTCTCTCTCTCTCTCTCTCTCTCCTTTTCTTCCTCCATCCTTCTCACCGCAAGTTATCAACTGCAACTGATGGTCGTAGATGTTCATATCTCTCGTGTCTAATCCTATACTTTTCTTCTTGCTTTTCTCGATCTTTAACATGTTCTGGAGTGATGTTGTCGTCACTTGAAGTGTCGTTTCATTCGCGATTCTTTGTGCTTCAGAAGCTTCGACTTGACGTTTCTTCCAGTCTTCTAGTTGACGTGCCTGAACAGAATTCTCCTTAAGGAGATATGAAATTGAAAGAGAGAGAGAGAGAGAGAGAGAGAGAGAGAGAGAGAAAGAGAAAGAGAGAGAGAGTACCTTCTCCATAATTTCCATCTTCTCCTTTTCTGCTTTTTCCATGAAATTCTGACTCTCCGACTGCAGTTCTTTCTCATTTTTCTTGGCTTTCAACCGGACAGCCTCGATCTCAGCTTCACCCTGGAATAACGAGTTCGACGTTTTATAATTCGAAAACTTCGAACTTGTAGCTGTAGCAGTGCCATTTTGATCACGGAATCGGCCATTTCTTTCACTAGTTCGTCTACTTCGTTGTCGAAGTTCTGAAAAAATATTTTGAGTTCGAAAACATACATTTTTGAAAACATGCAAAAGAATTTGATGTTCTAAACTCTTCAATTTTGAAAACCTCGTACCTCATCAGTTTGAACTTCCGCGTTGACAATGGTGTAAGATCTTAAAGACGCCGATGGTGGAGGAGTCGGCAGAGGTGGTCGGGTGAGGATCGTTGACCTTCTTTTTCGACGTCTTCCGGCTTCAGAAGTAAGGTGTACAACATCGTCCAGCTCTATTCCAACCTCAATTCATAACTTCCTGTTTTATTTTTGGTCGAATTAGGCTTAAATTCGTATAGTGAGGGTGATAGTCATAGAAACAGAGAGAGAGAGAGAGAGAGAGAGAGAGAGAGAGAGAGAGAGAGAGAGAGAGACAGACAGACAGACAGACAGACAGAGAGAGACAGACAGACAGAGAGAGACAGACAGACAGAGAGAGACAGACAGACAGACAGACAGAGAGAGAGAGAGAGAGAGAGAGAGAGAGAGAGAGAGAGAGAGAGAGAGAGAGAGAGAGAGAGAGAGGAAAAAACTAACTTTCACAGGAAGATTTTCACTCTCCTTCTTCGCTGGTTCTTCTGAAATTTTGGAAGTTTTCAAATTAGGAAAGTTAGAATTACCAGACGGAAGTATGGTTTTTGTCGGTCTCAATGGCTGAAACTTGGCTCTGGCTACACTTTTGTCTATAGACCGAGTGGGGACGATTACTGATGGGAGGAAGCTCCTGGAACAAAAATGGATTTTGAGACAGAAAATGTGCTTTCGTGAAATTTTGATTGCGTCGCGTTCCGGCACTGCGGTTCCGGAGGAAACAGATTTTCTAGTCCGACCGTGACGCGAACGCATTGCTTTCTTCATTCCTCACCTCGTTTCAGATTTCTTCACCAAGTTATGATTATGAGTTTGTTTGACTCTGGGCAGCGTTGTTGTTAGCTGTTCCCTGACGACTCCTATCCGGTACCTCTTTTCTTTTTGTTCCACACGAATCATTTCTTGTGCCTGAATCATTGAACCATAGAAAAAGCAAAAAAAAAGGCCAGATATGGGATCCAAACTGGGAGCTCACGCATGTTAGACAAAACGTTTATCCATTGAACCAGAGTCATCAAACTCACCTGAGCTTGCGCTAGCCTTCTCTGTGCAAAGACGGAACCTTTGCAGATCCTCGGGTCAGCAGAAATTTGGATCGGACGAGCCATGGTGGAGGTTCGAATAGGTGATGGTGACTTGGTGGAACCACTTCGAGCACTGGAAGACGGCTCGGATCTGGAAAATTTGATGGATATGGGATGTGTGAATCAGAGTTGCACGGAAATAAAATTTTTCAAAACGGAAGTCGGAAGTGTAAAAAGGGCGGAAGTCGGAAGACGGAAGTTGGAAGTCAGAAGTAGAATTTTTTCAACGGTAGTCGGGAGTGCAATAAAGTTGAAAAACCCCAGACATATTGTATATCCGCGCATTCTCAACATGTGAAGGTCAATTTCAGACCGAGTAGAAAAGATTTCACGGGTTTTTTTGTCATTTTTCACGAAAAAAATTTTTGACGAGTCGGAAGTAGAATTTGTTAAACGGAAGTCGGAAGGCGGAATTCCGTGCAACTCTGGTGTGAATGTTATGTGAGTATTACCACTGTAAATTGAAAGTCGACCGGATCGATATTATTTCGGTATCAAAATACCACTTTGGTGAAAATTCAGTACTGTTTAGTTAACACCGGTAACGTTGTGGTCTTTCTACCGTGGTCACACCGTAACATTACCCATGTGATACCCGAGTGTTAGCTGATAGCCTATCTGACTATGGAACTTTGATTTGGAATGCAAACCTCCTGGTTAGTTGATGTCTTGGCGAAGTGAGCCTACGTTGACATATGGAGCAGAGAAGGTGTGCAGGGGTCTGTTGACACCTTGTTCGCTTGAGTACACCACTACGAGTGAGCAATGGGACCTGGTTTGTAGAAGGTGTACTTCCGGGCAACCACGACGACGACGACGGCTCAAGCCGTAGTGGTCCATCTGAAGCCACGCCTACAATTGTTGCCACGTCGCCTGAAACATTCGAAACTTCACTGGATAGAAAGAAAGAGAGAGAGAAAGAGAGAAAGAGAGAGAGAGATAGAGAGAGAGAGAGAGAGAGAGAGAGAGAGAGAGAGAGAGAGAGAGAGAGAGAGAGAAGAGTAGTAAGCTCAAATTGCAAGTTATGGGCATGTTTGAAAAGAGGATTCATGTCTGGACCCTCCAATAATCCCATGCTCTCCCGCAGCCAGAGATTAGAGTTATCTGGATGACGTGTAATCTGAGCAGAATTCAGTTTTGAGCAGAAATAAGGTCATTTTAAGGAGTTTTCCTTAAGGAGAAATACCCTAAAGATGGCGATCTCGCGTGCTTTCGCCTACTAAAAAAGTGTTACGTGAGGAGCTCGAGACGAGAATTGATAATGATTTCATTTGGAGAGGAAAAGAGAAGAGATACTTCCGATGCCCAGCAAGGTTCTATGGTCACACACACACACACACTTTTTTCGATCTTACGTTTCTCCCTTGGCTGGGTTTGCGCGTAAGATAGGCTGTACTGTACGTGCCACATGGTACTCTCTAATACGTATTAAACTCATTCTTCTTTCATTTTCATTTTCGACGACTTTTTACTTCCAACAAAACTTTCACCGCCTTGGCAGGACTTGCGCGTCACATAGGCAGTACTGTACGCATCACAGAATGCGTAATAATCTTGAGTCATGAACAGGTAAATGTCAATTCTACCTGACATGAGATGATTCTGAATTTGAAGGAAAAGATTTATGCACAGTATGGTAATGCTATTTGGTAAGACTGTCTTTCCGCGGCCTGTTCTCAGCTCATATGAATCAAATCGTTACGGTATGAATTCCGATGATAGGTTCATAGATGCGCATCGAGGCTAGAGTTCAATCCAACCGCTGCGCGGTACGGGTTTTCAAACTTTTCCTCAACGTGACCGTTACGTAATATTACGTGACCGTTACGTAATGTAAGACCGTTACATACGTATGGATAATTTCACAAAAAGTGGTCACGGAGTGTTTTTGTAAATAGACTTGATGAAAATGCAAAAAATGAGACCGACACTGTAAGTGACGAAAATTCAGAACAAAAATTTTTTCGTGTTTCCAAGATGACATAGAAATTTGTGCGTTTAGTACAAATTGATATTTGTTCTTCCTGGCATGCCTACGTTCTGCAGACAGTTTTCTGTTTAAAATTTTCCTTTTTCTCACAATTAATTCGGATGTTCACCATAACCTTCATTTGATGGGAACTATTCAAGAAATAATAATCTGAGTTTTTCAGGATTCATCCTGGCGATACTAGACGCAGTTCATCGTTCCTTCAAAACGTGGGTTTCGTTTTTTTTACCTTAATACTTTCTACCTTACGAATTTTTAATTGCTCTATAATGTCTATCTTTGGTCAGTGACTATCATGGTATCGTCCATGAGCTCATATACTCGAGTATATGACACCAAAACTTTGAGTGAACCGACATCGTACTGTACATGGGCGACTATCGTCCCAGACATCTGTCGCCCAGATACAGTCCAATTACAGTCCATTTGCAGTCCATCTGCCGCCCGTGTCATCCAACCGGGGTGGAATAGGCCACAGATGGACTTCAAATAGAAAAATCAGCACGGTTTTCGAATTATATTATACACACTGTATGTTGTAGAACAAGACGCTATACCTCGCTACGCTTGCTTCGCTAGAGTTTTAACGCTCCAAAGCTCGACCCACTTATTACTCTCTCTCTATATATATATATATATCTCTCTCTCTCTCTCTCTCTCTCTCTCTCTCTCTCTCTCTATCTCTCTCCCTCCCTCTCCCTCTCTCTCTTTCTAAGTGGTTTGGAATTTCTGTGAACGGTGAACCGCGTTCACTAAGCGTTGTTTCAGTCAATGCCAAGTCGTTGTACTTGGAAAATTCTTCGAAGATCATGTTCATGTTTTTTTCAATAGAGTTCGGTCGTACATATTTTTCTTACGAAGTTATACCATCTGTAGTAATCGTTTGTGCGCACCATGAGAACTATGACGAAGTCGATCATTTCTTCTGAGAATTTGAAAATGTTGAATATCCCAGAAAAGGTGGTAATTTGAAGGAACGAGGTCTGAGGAGAACTGTAGACAAGTAAAAACTATCCATTCAAATGTATCCCGGGATCTTTGATCCCCATGTGCTTTAACCATAATCATAGTGATACTGGAAGTCGAGAAATGGTTAATCTTCCATGTCTCTTGTTCACTTTGAGTTTATGGTGTTTTTTTATTAGGAAGCGTTCGTCAATGTTTTCCAGTAGGTGTCGACCTTTTCCAATATCAGTTCAATTACCCATGTTTTAGGTGTAGTTGGTGGATCGCATCATTCTCTCTTGTTTTTACCATTCTCAATCCATCTTCATAAACTTGTCTCGGTCTGTTTTTGAATTCTTATTCCATTTTTCCTGTGGCCCAAAACATTCAAACACAATGAAGGCATTTTTCGCATCGAAGGAGAGGTAAGTCTATTGGAAATTTATGAAACGCGATGAAAAATGACCACTTTGACCTCTCCGAGCTCAATGTCGCAAAAAAAATTGTAGAATCCAACGCAGTCAACGAATAGAACTTGTCAAGTCAACTCATCCCCGTGCAAGATGATTATACATGTACAGACGTACGGATTAGTGAGGTGGATTAAAAAATCGATAACAATGGATAATCTCGAAAATCGACACTTTCTAAGCTACCTTCGTGCATATTATCCCGACGTTACTAATTTCAGACCGAGTTTTTTCCTTCATGATATTAACTTTTCACAATTGAAATTATGTTTCTTAAAAAAGATTTTTAAAAAAACGAAAAAAATTCCAGAAATAATTAAAAGTAAAAATATCTAATTTGACTTATCTACAGTAACCCTTCCCGCGCTTTCAAACGTTTATTTATAATATTTCCCTGATAAACCCGTAAACCGTACCGAGGACAGACATTCGCAACCCGATTTGGACTTTCGAACTGATACCCGTGTCATGAATCTTCAAAAAACGAAAATGTTGTCCGACATAGAGAGGAGTCAGCTTGCAGCGGGCCGTTTTCTCCATCTCACTGGAGAAATAGCTAGTCTAGTGCGGAGAGGAGAGACGACGAGCGGCTAAGCAAAGCGGCCATCAATGCTTTTCACAACAATTCACCGAAACTTATTTACGTACTGCATACCATTAAACCTTTTTGCGATAGGAAAGTCAATAAAATAGTAATTGTCGTAACCGGTCGTAGTCGACAGTGCATTGTTCGTTACGAACTTCTGCACAGCTTCTTTTTGTTTTCTTTTTTTCATAAAATTTGATAGGTTGTATCCCACCTTTTTAATTTGATGTATTCGTGATCCTAGCGTTAAAATTAGTTCTCAACCTAATTTTAACGCATACACTCTGTTTATATCCCTTCTAACGATCATTATTTTGCAAAATGAAAACTCCCCATTTTCTTATCTTATTTTTTGGTCCTCGAACTATTTCTATGTTTCGAGATAGAAATTTTACTGTAGATTAGGGCGTGATGACAATATCAGTTCGAAAGTTTTCACTTCTCCCCAGAAACTTGTTACGTTGATCTTCCATCTTCGGTTTTAATCTTTACTTTATGTAACATTCAAAACGCCTTTGATCGTAATTACCACTCCGTTCCTTCCATAAACTAGCCCAGTCTAGTGTTCATTTTTCGACTTGAAGGTCGCGACCAATTCGTTTGATCTATTTTCCTCTTTTCTCCCATTCGGGTTGGCATAAACAGAAGTCTAACCGGTAAATAGCTTCTTTTTCATTGTTAGTGCCAGAATGTGCATTTCCAATATTCACTGTGTCATAATCTTTTCTTGGTAAAGATAATAAAAATGATCACCTGACAGGCATTATGCACTCTTTTTCACCTATCGGAAGCCACCTTTACTGATGAGCGATATAATTAACTCCATGTACTAGACGTTTTCAACTATTCTTCATAGTTTTTTCTTTTTTTGTTGATAACTCACAATACTTTTCACGAATATACTTTTAATGCTGATATTTAGTAAGGAATTTTGTGCAAATTTTCGGCGTCGCAGTTCTTCGAGTGCTGCTGATAGAGCCTATGTTTACTCTCTTGTTCTTTCCTGATTCCTAGTTTACGGATTTTCTCGTAAGTGTCGCTAGCCACGTTGACAAAACTCTTTTCTACAGTTCTTTGAAAAATCTCTTGAAAAATGAGAAATCGTGATGGTTTCACAATTCTGTAAAGTTTCTATAAATTTAACGTTATCTTGTTGCTCGTCATTTTCCACATCTATGGTTTTTAATTTCACACATAATTTGAAGAGAAGATATGATTTACCTACCTATCTATCTGTGTTTTGTTGTTTTCCCGTCCTATAAGTGTTTTTCCGGTGGGCTCGCGCATGTTCATGTCTCTCTCTTTATTAAAAGATAGAGTTTTGGTCGTTTCCAATTTTAGCCTCTTCCGTCGTGCTATGGATATGTCTTCTTGCTTCTTTCACACTCCTCCTCCCACACCAAACATTAAAAGTCCCAAGAGAGGTGATGAACGGAAAGGAAAACTGGTTGGAAGAAGAGGCTGTGGTGGCGGTTTAGGTCGCAAGCACTAGTGCTCCACGCCTCACCAAGTTTACAACATTTCTCATTGTTCCCTGCTAAAATTTTATTTGTTACAAGGTTACCATAGATCTGGTACAGTACTACGGTCAAAATATTAATCTTTCAATATGATTGCGTCCTCTTTTTATTTACAAAATTGATATGAAACAGTACTTCGGTCAATATTATACTCGCCATTTTCTCAAATTCCGAAAGGTAGCCGAATTTCCATTACTAGTCATGATGTTATCATCTATTTAAAAATTACAGAAATATAATAAATATTAAAATTTTAAGTTTGTGAAAGAATTTTTTTCTTTCTTCGAAATTTCGTGAACTACTTTGAAAATTTTTAAAAATTTATAAATTTCAATCAAAAAACGATTTTCTTAAATCTTAAAAATGATTACGAATTTCAAAAAACACGAATTTTTTGATGAAAGTATATGAGTTTTTTGAAACTGAAAGTTCAACTCAATAGCTTTTCTGTTTTTGGAATATAACCAGTTTTCAACTCGGTTTCCGGCTTCAACAAAACAATATCATGATTCATTTCATAGTATTTGGCCTAATTACTCCTGAAATCTGTCTAGACTTGTTTAGCATAATAAATTCATCAATTCTCAAAATATCTATGACGATAGGCGTCAAACTTAGTGTTTAACTGAACAGAAAGCTTGAAACGAAGAGACTTCTCAAAGTTTTCTCATTATTCGGTTTGACCGCAAGAATAATTGAGTTACTGGCAGCTAAACCCGATTTGTCTTTCTTTTTTGAATTTTTTATAATAAAAAATCCCTTTTTTCATAACCGATAATCAAAAGATAACCAAAACAATTAATTCTTATCACTAGTTTGCCA
>OZ022254.1:8933636-9026136 GCA_963978915.1 Caenorhabditis parvicauda
TTCACAAATAATGTTTATCGCTCAATGATTTCTTATCCTCATGTTGAAACATGAAACATTTTCAAATTTTTTTTGAGAAAAAAACTTATAATTTAAAAAAAACTTGAAAAGAGCTCAAAAGTGGCATCAAATAGTTTTTTTTTCTGCAAATGAAATGGAGATTTGTCAATATCCTTTTCTCTTCCGCCGTCAGATTCGAATCAAAAAGAATTCTCGGGAGAATAATCGGTCAGCAAATGACTAAAGTTCGATGTTATTTGAACTTTTAGTTGAAACTTTATACGAGCAAGAGATGTTTCGGATGAAATAAGATTGAAAATTTATTGGTTTTGAACCCAAATTCACTGAAATACTGAGACCACACACGAAGATAATTATTACGAAACTGTTCTTATAGTGTTTAATACCATTTTCGTTTCTGATATTATAATCTGTATGAGTTTTAACTTCATTTATATCAAAAAATTACGTTTTTCCGAACTTTGGAAAACAATTACAAAAAAGTGAAAGAAAATTAAGTCTGTTGTCTTCAGGTTGGAAAGAAAATCGGCTGTGGAAACTTTGGTGAACTGCGATTGGGTAAAAATCTGTACAACAATGAGCACGTGGCGATCAAGTTGGAAGCCATGAAAAGCAAAGCTCCGCAGTTGCATCTAGAGTATCGCTTCTACAAGATTCTCGGCCAGCAAGGTAATTTTGAAGTTTTTAACAAAAAAAACATAATGATATTTTTAAAAAATGATGATATCTGGCTCCGATAGACTCGAATGTGAGTATTTTTGTTGAATTTGTCGGAAAAGTGAGGTATACCTTACAGTTTTCACGGAGTCATCTCACTCTTCTGTTACTATCAGAGTCATAATGGAAGAAGTATGATTTTGAAAGATGTGGAAAGATTGTTTCACAAAAAATGTTGACCAAATTTTGAGATATAACTTTATTCTACCACCTAAAAAGCATTTTCAATCGTCGTGAAAACCTTTCGGATTTTTCTCAATAGAAAGGACAAAATCGTTAACGGAGCAGACAATCTTTCTTTGTTCCACTCGGAAATTCCTTCCAAAAACATTCAAAATCGAGAAAAGTTCACTTTTCATCGAAATTGTTCCCTTCCGTTGGCTTCTGTTCTTTGCCTCAAAAACAAACGTTTCTGAGGCGACGTTTCCTTCAGGAACTCTCGATATTTGTCGTTTCGTCTTATTCCTGGAAGAAAAAAGCGTAGAGTTTGTTCAATTATTCAACCAATCGAGGGTTTCTGTTGACATAAACTTTGTACCAACCAACTGCCCCAGACTATGAACGACGCATGTGAAAAGAGAGGGGAAAACGTTAGATTTTGTTCAATTTGACAAAATTGTGTCGGAAAAATGATATTTATTCGTTTTACTGAGTTTTTCTTCAATTTCAAAAATAATTTTTTTTTTATTTTGTCAAAATTATGTCGAAGAAGTGATAAAATCCATTGCGTACTAAAGTGTTAAATGTTTTCTCCAAGAATATTTTTCAGTAATTCAATTTTGGAAGTAAAGATTATCCGCTTATTAATATGATAATCTTGTAATCTATAACTCGTATGAACACTTTATCTTGATTGGAGAAATATTACGAGAACTATAATCCATAAGATTAGCATGGATAGCGACCTCAAAAATGAGAGTATTTTTCATATGTTTTTTTGGAAAAATAAAAACTCCATAATCGTCTTTGATAGAAACGTAAAAATACTTGACAGAGATGAAAATGACTTTATCCAAGCGTATCACATGATCAAAAGTCAAGACAAATCTATATCTAAAAAGACTAAAAAGAAAAAAACAAGAGTTAGAAGCGAAATCATAGAATTCATAACGGCGAATGTTTCAGAAGGATTACCCCAAGTGCACTACTTTGGACCATGCGGAAAGTACAACGCGCTGGTAATGGAACTTCTAGGCCACTCGCTGGAAGACCTCTTCGATATTTGTGATAGGCACTTCACTTTAAAGACCGTAGCCATGATTGCTATGCAACTGGTGAGCTTTTTGCCTTTTATTGTGAAATTCGAAATGTTTTTAGCTTTCTTCATGAAAAAAAAACCCCTAAAAAGAATCACAAGGAAGAAACAGTTTATTCTAATATCTGAAAACATGGTCAGGGCACTTTTTCACAGGGAAAACTTATTTTTGCGTACAAAAAGATACATCATTGAAAAAAAGAGAATGTAACATAGTTCCGGTGTGATTTGATGATGAAAATCATTTGATGCTGAAAAAGTTCGAAAAGGTTTTCGAACACAAAACTTCAGATTCGACGAATAGAGTACGTGCACAACAAGCATTTGATCTACCGTGACGTCAAACCAGAAAACTTTTTGATCGGAAGGTATTCGACAAGGAAACAACACATTCTGCATATTATCGACTTTGGTCTCGCCAAGGAGTACATCGATTTGGACACTGGTGAGATTTCGGCTTGAATATTTCGTGCATTTGTAAAATTTTGAATAGTCCGAAGAAAATGGGGCCGACAGAGGTGATTCGAAATTTCAAAAACTGTAATGTATAATCAGTTCTGACGCTTAAAGTAAGATTAAAGAATTAAAAGAATAGACTGGTAGATATTTGAAGAAAAAATCTATATTTTTTTAACTGAAATTTCCTTAAGATCTTTTTTCGTCGTAGGTGATTGGCTTTACGATGAAGAAGAGTGATTTTATCACGTCGAGAAACAGGAAACCGCATTATTGAATTTCCTTTAGATCATATTTTGTAGTTCCTCGTGTTAAAATGTTTTCCCCATTCGAACCACACTTCTGTATCGTATTAACGAATAATTTTGAATTGAGAAAGTTGGGAAATCGAGAATTAACTTATTTTTAAATGAACAAAACCGATAGTCGGTGAAATCAATTCAGCAAAAAAATTCTTCAAATCTGTTAATCGTTTCTTATGAATAAGTCAGTAGAAAAATGTATGTATGGAATTATTTTTCATTGATTTTGTAAATGTTGCAAGGCCCAATAATCAAAATCATATAAACGCTCCCCGATTCAGGAAAGCACATCCCTTACCGAGAGCACAAATCTCTAACTGGAACCGCTCGTTACATGTCGATCAACACGCATTTGGGAAAAGAACAATCGAGAAGGGACGATTTGGAAGCGCTCGGACACATGTTCATGTACTTCCTCAGAGGAAGTCTCCCATGGCAAGGACTCAAGGTGAATTTTTGAATTTAATGGTCTCACATTAAAATATAATTTCTTCGAAAAATCACACGACCGCAGAGTGATATTTTTCCACATTTTGGACCATAAATCGAAAATCGGGTCGGTACCGCAACGTTTAAGACCGGTTCTATCATCTTCAGCGTAGTTGAAAGCTTAGAAGATGTGTCAGACCTTCCAGTTCCATGGTGTCTCGGTAGATTTTATACGAAAAAGTAGAGTGAATCATATGAATCAAGAATCGCATCATGAATCTTTTTCATTTATCTTTGTCGATACTTCAAATTTTAGGTTTAGATAAGGTTTAGAGTACTGGTTAGGTAGAAAGCTAATATTTGATCGAAGTGATTGATTATACTTGATTACCACAAACAAATTGCACCTCGTAAGGAAATATTTCTTGATTCGAAGATTCAGTCTACTTTTTCGTATAAAGTTCTCGGTAGCATTCCCATTTTTGTTGAAAATTTAATGAAAAAAACTTTTCATGTTTCAACTCGGACTTGTAAGTTTTTTTTAAAATTATAGGTCATTGCTGGCGCAAAGTTTTTGATTGATTGATGGTCCCGAAGTAAGATTTTGAAAATAACCCAAATTTCTGCTGAATTCGAATGGAACGACAAATATCATGGTTCGATGTTGAGATTGGTTATTTCTGACCATCTCGTCATGCATCCGTCATCGTGGTGTATAGAATGGTGTCAATTCCAGATTCCTATCACTCGAAAGGGGATTTCTTTTCGAAAATATCGAGAACTTAGCTCTGTGTTATTTTTCCATGGAAACCTTGTTGTTTTAATTCTTCCCACTCACTTTCGAACTTGGTTTCGGCAATTATCAATAAAAAACGTATTCTATTCTTGCATCGTCTCCAATTATCTCTTCGTTCAGGCCGAAACACTGAAAGATCGCTATCAGAAGATTGGTGACACGAAGAGACAAACAGCCATCGAAGTTTTATGCGAAGGGTATCCGGACGAGTTTGCGATTTACCTGCGGTACGCACGTCGTCTCGATTTCTTCGAGAACCCAGACTACGAGTACTGCTATAACCTGTTCAAGACGGTGCTCGAACGTCTCGGCGCCACCTACGACTATGAGTTTGACTGGACGCCGAAATTGAACAATGTGGTGAGATTTTGAAACAAATTTAAATTTACAACATTTATTCTAAAAATAAATGACAGTTTCTCAAGAGAGAAACAAGACAGATTCTTCTTTTTCAGTATAAGGTAAAACGGATGATTTTTGATGTCCTGTCATTTAGTTAAGGTGAAAGTTCGTTTTCGAAAATCGTAAACTATCAGTAGAACGGGTTTCTTTCAAAGCTTTGATTACAACTAAACTTTTGGTTGAATTTTTTTTTGAAAAAAAGTTAGTTCACTCATAATTTTTAATTTATAAATTTGGCCGGAACCACTATCCTTGAGTGCTCTGCGATTAAAAAAACATTTTTTTAAAAAGAAATTCAACGATTTATGAAAAATTTCTCTTTGGAAATCACCATGATCCTGACAAAAAAGGTATTTCACATGTTACCACATTGATCGATTTTGAAGTTGCGAAAACGATTTGTCTTCTATGACCCAGCACGAAAACAGAATCAAAATACAGTAGTCGACCAGATGATGACATGTTTTTGTAGTCTGTCAGTTGTAGCGTTGTTTCATGAAAACAAGAGAGGGATATTTTTGTGATGTTTAGGCGTCGGAAATGGAGCTTTATATGATGAAAAGAATTCCAGGGGGCTATATTTTTTTAAACCTTAACTGCCCTCATGTGGGAATAAAATTTTTTGATAGAAAATTTTCGTTTTACTCATTTTTTATCGGTTGTGTTCGACTTTGACACTCAAAAATGACGAAAATATCTTTTTCTCACCATGTCGATTAGCTTAAAACCCTTAGGGAAACCTCTAAAACTCGAACTTAACCCGATTTTTTTAGTCGACGCCTTCTGGATCATTACACACGTCAGAATCGAAGGACATCAAGAGAGGTGGTGGTGGAGATCTCAAGGTCAACGCTGCTGGAAATCATCAGCAATTTGGTTCAACTCAGGTAATTTTTAGCCGTTTTCCTTAAAATTCGAACTCAATTTCCATCTCTTTTTGTCGAAACAAGATTGCTAGTGCGTTGAAAATGACGTCACAAAGTGCAACGTTGATCGAAAAGTTTAATCAGAACAATTCCGTTTTTACGATTCATTTTCTGTCAATTAGATTTCAATTTGTGAGGGTTTGCGTCTTGGTACTTTTTGAATCGTTTTCAGAAATAATGAAAAACATTTGAAAATTAAAGTTTATCATAAAAATATCTTTAGTATTCTAATTATAATCTTCATTATTCGATTTCAAAACCGCTATTTCGGAAAAATTTCGTTTACTCTGATTTTGTTCAGAACTTTGGTTTCGATCTTTGATCAAACTGAGATTCATACATCAGAAATTGGAATAAATCACAAATTTGATTTTTCTCGAAAAAATGATGAAAAATGTCACAAAAAATATTCGAAATCTGAAACTTATTTTCTCTCAAACACAATTCTGATAAACCGAAAGCCGATTCACCATCGAAAAATTTTGCAGGTGATCAACTCGAATACGGGTGACGCAGTGGAAGAAGTGGGTCGTGCAGCAGACGGTCGCAACGGTGCTGGAGACGACGGCGACGGTGAAGTCAAGTGTTGTTGCTTCCGAAGACGAAGAAGGAAGCAAAATGCGACCGCGCAACAGGCCAAGTAGCCAATCCTCTCACTATGAAACGATGATAAAGCCGCGAGGTTTTCTTCTTCGGTGGTTTCGGCTCGTAAATCGACAATTGTGCTCATTTCGACTGACATCTTTCCCATCCGAATACGTAACACACACACACACACAAACATACACATCGCAATTATCATTGTAACTGTCATCGATTTCTCTGTTCGAGAGGTTTTTCGGCGTTTTAGGAAGGAAGTTGCAAGTTTTCGAGGATACGCGGTTTTTTTTCATGCTAGAAACGTTTTTTTCGCGAGAAATGGATTTTCGGAAGCATTTTCTCTAATATTCTGCATGGAATTGGCAATTTTGCCAAGACCACCCAAGATGTTAAAGTGACTTCTTATCAATTATGCTCTCTACTAAAAGACTCTGAAACTTCTCTCGGACCACCTTTTTTAAAATTGTCCATCTGTTTTATCCCAACCGGAATCATAAAATGTACGCCTCTATTTCTATATTTTTTCTCTCTTTCTAACGTATTGTTTTCTAGCTGATCTGTGTGTAGCTAACGCAGTTTTGAGCTTGCTTCTCACTTGTAGGCGATGACCACCCAAGACGAAAAGACAAATCTCCAGAATCAATCGATGAATCTAGTATACAGGGTTAGGCGGTTAGAAGCGATTATCGATTGATTTTGAATTGCGGTCCTGGGCAGCGTCTGAAAGTGAGTAGTGAGCGACCATTTCGGGTCTACAAAATTATTTTCCAAGTTTTTAAAAATGTCCCCTTCTCTCTCTCTCTCTCTCTCTCTTAGTTTTCTTCAAGAAATGGTGCCCTTCTCAGGGGTGGAGTTGTGTTACCAGTTGGTGTTGGAATCACTGTTTCACCCCAAGCTCATCTGTCCTCTAACTATATCCGCGAATGTTGTGCTCTATCAGTTATAACATTGGAACAAAATTGAAACGATGTCCACCAACTGTGTTTGACACACGTAAAACATTGTTGAAAGCATATTCCTATGATCCGCAGGATTGTCGTGAACTATGATGTTTTTGGTGCAAGCAGTGTAAACACGGAAAATGCTTCAACTGACGACAATTCTGTGCGCAACGTCCCATGCACTACAGACTACTATTTTCAAAAATATATTTTATATTTTCTTCTAGCGTGGTGAGAAAAAACTTGTGATTTTGCATTACTACCATTTTCGGATTTCATTTATTATTATTATGATATGATATTCTTATCGATATATATTTTATTACATTGTATTATTAACTATGACTCCAACACAAGAAGCGTTCTTGTTTCCGAACAATTGTTTCAACGTAAATAAAGTGCGAATTCGATTTTATCACTGGACCTTTTCTGTAATTTGTCGTGAAGCATTCACATACTTGGTTTTGTCAATGGAACAAACAGTAACGATCAGAAGTTTAGCAGGTTTGTTTTTCTGTCATAGTTTCGGTTACAACATTTAAGTCTGAAAACATTTTGGCGGTTGAATAATGAAAAATGGAACTTTAAAAAACAGAAATTAAAAATTGTGAAAAAACCAATATTTTAGCAAAGTAGAAAAAAACATTTAAAGGCACATAATAGAAGCCACGGAGTAGGTTTGTAAATACTCGAAAAAAATTGCTAAACTTTTGATCACTTTTTTGTATCAGGATAGCGGTGATGGCGTTCCAAACGCCTGTGAAATCACTGAATCGGGTGGATATCGCGTTGCCAGAGCATGTTGTCAAGGTAATTTTTCAATCTACAAAATGATCGATTCAAAAAAATTTTGAAAATTTTTACATTTTAGGTGATATTCGGAAATTATGTGTTTGGCACAATTTGGTGACAAAACACGGTATTATTCGACGTTTCACCTTGATTTTTCTTGGTTTTCCTTTTTTCTTTTCTGGAACTGTCTCATGTTCAGGAAAAAATACCTGCCAAAAATGAAAATAACGTTTTTTAAAAATCATAATTAATTTTGCTTAAGGGTGCAGTAGTTGTTGGGAAACACCTTAAAGAATGGATCCAAGAACCACTTCCACCGTCAGCACCGACGTCAACGTTTGTTGTGATCAACAAGGAGGTATGGTTTGGACATGTTTTATTAGTTCATTCAAAAGAGAGACTGCTCAAAAGTGGTTTTAAAAAATACAATAAATCCATCATCAATGGATTCCAAAGAACAATATGAAAATTATGTTTTTGCACTGAAATATAGAAGGTTGAAGCGAAAAGTATAAGTATCTTCATGAGTAGTTGGAAAATATCTTTTCTGCTTCTGTCAATGAGTTTTCATTTCAATCCAAACCATTTCTAAAAATTCAACGCGGGTTTTGAAGTTCATAAAATTTGAAGTAGCTTTTTGCAGGAAGAAGACGTGGCTGATTTGTGCAGAAGGGTCGGACAAGAGCTGAACCTACCTTCGACTCAGACTTACTCGTTGCTCTTCGACAATCCTCCACAGTTTCTAACGTCGAAGAATTTGGATCGACTGTCCAACGGCTTCATGTTATTCATCAGTGCTTCGATGGTGAGATTTAGATTTTCTTTAACTCAAAAAAATATTTCAAACAACTTACTTTTTCCGAATTAAATCTAAGAAAACGGAAAGTAATAAAGGAAAAGAGTGGAATCTGCAAAAAGTTTAGCTCTTTCACATCGGCTCGAAACATAAAACATTGTATCACTTCTTGGAAACACAGATTCAACATTAGCATAAATTTCCAATTCAAAAAACGTCCTGAAAAAGTTATTCTTTTAAAAAAAAGAGAAATAGAAAAGGAAGAAAAAACGAAAATTCCGATTTTTCTGAAAAAATGGCGATTAAGATTCATGAGAAAAACGGAAAAAAACAGAAAACGGGGATAATGCAGATTCTAACAGAATAAAAATTCCACTATTTAAAAAAAGAAATTCTGATCAGAATGACTATCTGGAAAAAGCCGGAGGCGCGCTCAAAACGATGACCGACGTAACATTGATGGAATGGGCGTCGGCAAAAGTCGAACAATTTTCGTCTGACAAAGAATTCATGAATCGACTACTCTACAGCGTCGACTTTACTGTATTCTTCGTCTTGGTAGCTGATGAAAGAGTCACAACGTGAGTTTTTGTTCGGGAAAATCCGCATAATACCGACCCAGTGTTACGTTAAATCTGATTTGTTTGTTTTCGAGGAAGTGGAAAAAATTCATCTGAATCATGTTGGGTTGAGTCATCATTTCGAGCTTTCTTCATTCATTCATCCCATTTTTAAAAGAATAAACAGATTAGAGTCTTAAGGTACACGAGCGTAGCGAGAAAAAGTTCATGATTATTAAGAGTTACTCATTAACTACGATACAGGAAACGGATGAATAATCATTCTATTTCAGAAGTTCCCAATTTCTAAATTCCTGCTTAAACAACATCACCAATATAATGGACTTGGGCATCGATGGTGTTGACTGGTCTACGGTTCCATATGAAACGATAGTGGCGATTGCGTCCCAAGTTACAGGTGAATTTTAGTTACAGTAACATTATAATAACTGGGAGAGCCCTGTCTCAGCTATTTCTGGTACAGCTAGCTAAAGTTATTCTTTCTCACTATTGTGGATAGCTTTTTATTTCTCAAGAATTGAAAAATGTCATATTTGTTAAAAAATAATTATCCAAGATACTTTATAGGCAGAGCCAAACGAGAAGAAGAAACGACCCTGCTGATCGCTTTCCAGATCCTAGAACAACTCGTCAACTCTCCAAGGTTTGTTTTTTTTTTCGCGGACGGAACTTTTAGTCATTGAAATCAATTTTTTAAAAATTAAATAATATTTGTAACCTTTCCTGTTACGAGAAGATGGGCCCTTCGGGAAAAAAACCTAATTATGTTAGAGGAATGAAGAACAAGTAATATTATAATGATTCCAGCGATCGGACGAAAGATTGGGTGCTAGAGGAAGTAGCCATCGAGACTCTGATCAGACATCTAGACCGGTCAAAAGAACAAATAGTCATGGCTGCACTGTCCCTGATGAACGCTCTACTCCGCAACGCGAGTACTTCAAAAAGACTTTCAATGTTCGAAACGTGTCGTCACGTCCCCTTCAGAACGACCATCAACGGTCAGCTGAAGACTGGAAGATTCCCTGACAGAAGTCTTCTAGTCGCACTCCAGAAGAACCTCATCTCTACTTTTGACACGAGTGAAGTGACGGAAGCTGATTTGCAGAAGGTCCTGGTAAGACTTTATCTCTGAAAGTTGAAGTTGAGAATACTTTTAAACTTGAGTGAATTCCTTTAAAAGTTATTTTTTGAAGATTTATCAGCTGAAAACGATAATATTTACAAGATTCCTTTTGATTTTTCAGCTTTAGAAAATATTTTTAAATACAGAAGATAACTTTCTTCTTCCATCTTTCAGAAATTAATTTCAAAAACATAAATCCTTCAAAAATAAGCTTGATTTCGTTTATTATCATTAAAACAAGGTTGAATTGAAGGATATTCTACTCGTCAACGAAATTCACGGATGCGAAAATGCCATCGACCTTCTGAAAACCGCGAAATGCGGAAAGTTTGATGTCAACACAGTTGGAAAATTCGTCCAGGAGTGTCCACAAGACGTTCGGATGGTGAATTTTCTATTAAAACTGACAATTATCACTTTTTACTTCAGATCCTATCAGAGAATTCGATGCGAACAGAAGGAGGGAAGTGGGAACTTATACCCATGCTGTTGAGCTCACTGACGATTGTAGAAGAGCTCTTCGGGATTATACCAGGCAGGGTTCAGTTTTTCAGGCGGCGCCCGCAGGCGGCCACGATTTTGGCCGCCGGGAACGGCCGCGCGGCCAAATTTTTTTCACCGTGATAATGATTCCTTCTAACTCTAATAACTCTAAATTGATCACAGAAAACGTTTTAAAGCCCATTTTCATCAGCCCGGCCGATTCGGGCCACGGCCGGCCGCGGCCGGCCCCAGGCTGCCGGTTGGCCGCGAAAAAAATTTTTGCCAGAATGTGAATTAAACATGTCATAATACCGTTAATCAACACTTAATTCAGATTTGACAGCTTTTCAGATCATATTTTGCTTTTTTTAGTCGTTGATTTTTCGAAAAAAAAATTTTTTTTCTCTTATGGAATTATGTACAATTTTTTTCGTAAATTAGCTTCTATTTGTCTATTTCAACGATTTAATTGCTGAGTCAGCTTTTTAAGCGCCTCCTAAATGATGTAAATCACGCCCGGCCGCCGCGGCCGGCACGGCCGGGCCGGCCGGGGGCGGCCGTAGCTTCAATTTACTGGCCGACAGTGATAAAAATGTGTTTTTCTTAGTTTTCCAACATGATTGAGTCTGATTCCATCAAAAATTCCAAGTAGTATTGCACGTAGAGCTTCGCGGCCGACCCCGGCCACCCCGGCCGGGCCGGCCGGGACGGCCGGAGACGGCTAGAGCTTCAATTTACTTTTCGAAAGTGATGAAAATACTTTTACCTACGTTTTCCTATATGACGGAATCTTATTTCATACAGATTTCACATTATCTTTGCATGTAGATTGTGGCGGCTGGTTCCGGCCACCCCGGCCGGAGCGGCCGGGGCGGCCGCGACAGTGTAAGAAGCTCCGAGGAGGTCGCAGGACCAAAAAAGTTGATTAACTTTCTTCCTTGAACATAAGAGATACACTATACACCAATAAATTTGATGATTCCCATTCCTATGCCCAAACGACCGTTTCGACCACACTCAATTTTTTTGATCTACCCCGAAAATAGCACAACCTACAGTAACAAAAATTATTATTTTTTTCAGAGAATTTCATTTTTAGATATTTTACTTCTCTTCTCGTTTCAGTTCACTCTTGTTTGTAGTTTTTACCAATTGAATAATCATATCAGTCAAATTCGTGGCTATTGAAGGTCGTATATCACCCTTGGCCGTCCCGGCCGGCCCGGCCGGAGTGGCCGGGATCGGCCGCAGCGGTCTACGTGCAAAACTACTTCGATTTTTTTATGGAATCGGTCTTAGTCATGTTGGAAAACTAAGAAAAAAACATTTTCATTGCTTTCGAAAAGTAAATTGAAGCTCTAGCCGCCTCCGGCCGTCCCGGCCGGCCCGGCCGGGGTGGCCGGGGTCGGCCGCGGAGCTCTACGTGCAATACTACTTGGAATTTTTGATGGAATCAGACTTATTCATGTTCGAAAACCAAGAAAAAAACATTTCTATCACTGTCGGTCAGTAAATTGAAGCTACGGCCGCCCCCGGCCAACCCGGCCGTCCCGGCCGCGGCGGCCGGGCGGGATTTACAACTTTTGAGAGCCATTCAAAAGACTGATATGACTATTAAATTGATAGATTAGACAAACTAGAGCTATTTCACAAGAAAAAAAGTGAAATTCCTGACAAGTCAAAAAAAATTGACTTTTAAAAATCGAAAAATAAAAAAGTATAAAAGTTGACCCAAAAAGCTGTCGAATTAAGTGAGGTGTTCATAAACGGTATCCTGATATGTTTGATTCACATTCTGGCCAAAATTTTATTTATTTGCGGCCAACCGGCAGCCTGAAGCCGGCCGCCGGCCAAATTTTAGAAAAACGTGGGAACATGATTTATTTGATGTTATAGCTACTAAAATCTGAAAAACAAAGACACTACGGTCTGGCCGCGTGATCGATATCATTTGGCCGCAGGCGGCCGGCGGCCGGTAAAACCGGAACCCTGATACCAGGTGAGCGACATCTCCATAAGTTCGATTCCCCACGCCGGACAAGTTTTTGCCTTTTCTCTCCAAAATAGTCTAAACTGAAGTTGAACAGTGAGATTCACCTCTCACTTATTCAGTACCGGTCATAATGATTTTCGCACCCAGTACCCAAAAGTTCGATTTCCATAGTGGAATGTTTTTTTTGCTTTTTCCTTCGAATTAGACGAAGGTCTAGAGTCATTTTCTTCAAACAGTGAGGCGTAACAAGTAGGTTATTTTAGATGTAATAATTTTCAGTAGAAAAGAAAATATGACGAGAAAACACTTTGAATCTGTTCTTATCGTATTAACCTCTCATCCATTCTAATTTTTTCAGGCGAAGAACGACTGGAAAGCCTGATCAGTTTGATATTCTCTCTCGAATCGCCACTGGATGCGATTTTCGGTGTCGTAGTTCATCTTTTCCATAGGACGTGGCGAGAAATGTTGGCTACTGACTCGGAGATTGAGAAAGTAAGCTTTTCGGAGCAAACTACAGTACGACTCTGATTTTCAAAAGTTATTGTATCGTAGAGTTGTTTTCTCAGGTGAGTCATGTGGTGCGAGAACAAGTGTACCTAGTGGTGAAGCGACGTCCAGCGACTATTGACCAGTTGACGGCGGAACTGGAGACCGTGCCCTTCTGGAAGATGCAAGAGACGTGGCAAGCCGAGCAGACAGACAAGGAGAAGGACGTGCTGAATAGTGCCAATATTAGGTGAGAAAATGGGAGAGAGAGAGAGAGAGAGAGAGAGAGAGAGAGAGTGAGAGAGAGAGAGAGAGAAACAGAGAGAGAGAGAGAGTTGACACTAATTTGCAGAGACCTCCGTGACTCACTTCGACCAGGAATAGAAGAACTTGTTCGCCAGAACGGTCGAAACCACATGAAAGAAGGGTTCACCTTCAGACGAAACGCGAAAGGAAAGAACAAAGGTACTGAAAGATGCATTGGCATCATCTGCAAACTTCGATTGCAGCCTCCTATTGGTTCTGGAAACTGGACACGTCGGAGAAAATGCTGACGATCATGATTTGCGACACGGAGAATCCGAATGACTCGACTTTGAGTGGGGATAACATCAGGCAAGGTGAGTGGCTTGCTTTTCGCGAAACGTTTTTGATAATGTGAAAGAGTACGAAAATAACATGTATGAACTGAAGAAGTTTTTTGAATGACTGAAAAGTCGGAGTGGCCACCTTTCACTGAAACAGTGACTTTCAGTCTGGATCAAAGACATCGCCGAGGTCAACCGAACCGACGAGGTCGACAGATCGTCCAAGAGCGGAGGTGGCGGTGGTGGAGGGACACCACGATCCACCCAAACCCTCGTCTCCGGAATTCGTCTTCAACTCACCGATGGTGAAGTTCTGGTGGCGAATACACCAAATGAGAAGATTGCGTCGAAATGGGTCGATGGATTGTCTTGTCTGATCGGCAAGAAAAGCACAAGGTTTGTGATTTTATGGAGTTTTTTGAGATCGTCAAGGGAGCTTGCGACTCGTGAGGAATGGAGCAATTTTTGGTTTTTAGAGTTAGGGAGAAAGATAGAAAGAGAGAGGAGGAGAAGAAGAGGAAAAACTTAACACTAGTATTATTTAGGATAGAACGTTATTCCGAATTATATTTAAAAATGTCTTTTAAAAGTTATTTTCCAGCGGCGAAATGAATAAAATGGTGGATCGACTGCTCAAAATGGAACTCCGGATACGACTCCTCGAGGTCTGCGTTGACGCCGACACACCGCCCATCCCACCGTTCCCAGCGGCATTCGCGGAAAGAATCTCAACATGAACAAGATCTGTAAAATTATAAAAGCTTTAACCCTCCTGTACATTTCTGCTCACTTTTTCGCTATTCACTTTGAGAATAAATTTTGTGATACTTTGTCTCTCTTCTTATGTTATGCCAGTAGAAATCACAGGGAATTCAGCCTACTTTGTAATCCGATCTTGGTGTTATTGCCTTGGGTTAGTCATTAATTTGACTTTACCTTACCTCAAACTTGGGTAATTGAACCGAAAACATGGCTTCGATTCGTGTTACCGAGACCACCCAAGAAGTCAATGTTGAGACCCTCATCTTCAATGTTTTCTCTCGTTCGAACGTCTCTCTCTCTCTCTTTTACTGCCCATGAATTATTTCCAGATCCGAAGAATAACATGAAACTACTAAAAGGTCGTATGCGAAAAATGATGGGATTGAAACTCGATGGTATCTCAGCAGAATCTGTCAGACAGCAAAGCGAGGCAATAAAAGAAGCTGTGGGTTTCTGGTGACGTCATTCATGATCACGTCTCTTCAGATTTTCTCATCTGAATGGTACCACAAGAGCAGTAGCATATCGGTCTATGTCAGTACCAAGGGAGAAGTCGAAACAGACGAGATTATCAAGGGAGCTCTTCGCGATGGAAAGATGGTTTTCATACCGAGGGTTAGAGACACTTTGGATTCTTGTACACATATTTACTGTACCGACAGAAAGTTTATGGACGATATTTTTGATTTATCCAAGCGTGGAATATCAGTCTATAGACTCATATGTATGAGTACCAGAGATATGAAAGAAACATCAAAAAATGATGTCGTCTTTGATTTTTTTTAACCGGTACTATGGTTGAAGATCACCTACTGACCGGCGTTTCTGCACTTTTGCGGCAAACAACAGCAAAGCTGCCGCGGAAGTACTGTAGTTGCGGCCGATTTTCGCCGCACGCGGCGAATTGGGGCCACAAAAATCTATGTTCTGACATGTCTCATGACTTGTTTAGGTGGAGTACGTCCAAAATATAATGAGAATTAACTACTGAGAAGTCACCGTACTCAACCTCGATGGGCATGAAGAAGGAGACAAGATCCAACTCTACATAGGGTGTAGAAACCATTCTAGTGATAGCAAGATTTTGTAGCGAAAAAGAGAGAATAGAATTTGACCTACGCAGATGAGTTTTTGACCGACGAAATTGCGCGCGACAACAACAAAAACAGTAGGAGACACACTGCACATTTTACAATCGTTCTGGCTAATTTTGGGCCTAAAAGTTTTTGTCATAATTTTCCCACCATTTTTTCATCTCTCTCCATTACTGTAAAGAGCAGAATTCATACATGTAGTGGCCAACACGCCACTATATAATACACAACAGTCTTATGATATTGACGTGACGTGACGTAAAGTTAACAGGTCATGATGTCGCCTAGGAAAGTCAGTTCTTCAACTCCTCGCGTTCCCAGGTTACCGGCATCTACAACTCCACATCAATACGGCTACCATACGACGACTACAGAAAACTCTTCAAGACATTACACATACAATTAATGAATACTTGATCTTTCCTGAAAACACACACCACTGATCCCTAATCTAATAGGCGATTACAAGTGGTGCATCGACCGGGAATCTTGAAATGTCAAACACTATTGAACAAACTCGGCGGTATGCTGATGCACATCAATCACAAGTGCGACCAGATACAACAAACGATGATGAGCATCAAATACAAGGTGACTAGATAAAAAACACATCACCAAGATACATTCAGGAACCAGATCAGATTGTCTGCAAGTACTGCGACGGAGACTGTGAAAGAGACCTACAATAACGGTCCCGCAAGGCGATTAGCAGCACAGAGCAAGGGGTTCTGTGCAGACTGCGGGGAGCTAAAAGGCGACATCCATCTCTGTGACGCAAATATCGAATGCAGAATATGTGGAAAGAATGGCCATCGATCGAAGTTATGCCCATCAGACGTAACAACACAAACGACCGAACCGCCACGAAGAGTCCAACACGTGAATACTCGACCAAGCTATGATCATTACGTTCAACAAGCAATCTACGTTCCTCTACAGAAGACTCTCCTCAACCACAGATTCCGTTTAAATAAATCGCTTGTACTATTGTTAACCACAACTCCACATTCTTTAATAAACTGAGAGAACATACAGATCAAGAGTTATACGACCGTTGTCGTTATGTTAGCGCAGCTAAGAAAGATCAAGGAAAGTGTGCGGTTGCGTCGGTTCATTGGCAGTGCACACACGCCGCTTACCGTAACACTTTGATTTTCTAATTATTGATATTATTTTTTAGGCTCATTTCATTTGTTTATTAAGTTTTTATATTATTCCTTATGTATTTATATCAATTCTAAGCTTTATGTTTTCCTGCCTCATCACAATTTCATTGTATGTATTGCAGGAAACCAGAGAGGCTGGTTTTTCTCTTTGGGAGTAATAATAAAGTGTTACTTCATCGAAGAACATTGGTTGAAGACGGGTCGAAGACCCAAGAATACCTGCTGGAAAAACAATATATTTTCACACGTTACTATTTTCAGGACGTAGAGAGAAAGAAAACTCTAACTTTCCTACATTGAGGCCTGTGCAGTGAACACACGCGCAAATGTCCATGGGACGCATATGCGCGTGCGGTGTTCACATGCATGCATCGATCGATACGTATTGTCATTCATCTTATTGTATTATTTCTAACTTTATTCCTTTCCCAAATCATTATTTGTTTTGTTATTAATTATTATATTTGCAGGCCCGCACACCTGCGGGTTCTTGTTCTACGGTAATAAAGTAATAGATCAAGTTGACCGTATTCTGTACTGGTTGCAACCAAGAGGTATCTGGAAGGCATAAGTCTTTATAAGGCCGAAACTTTTTGTTCAACTCTCCGAGCCTACCGGAAACCTTCCGAACAAGTTCTACCAAGATCCATCACTAGTCGTGTAAAGGTACATACATATCATCACTGAAGATATGCCGTCCCCAATGTTACTCGTCATGGATTCTTGGCCTTTGTCCAGAAACAAGAAGGCAAGTTCTTGAATATAGTCAGCATCCCTTTTGACTTCATACAACACATGAAACTTCTAGGTCTCAACTTCATGAGGCAGTACAAAACAGTGGTCCGCCGTGTTCACGACCACGTACTGTTGCACAACATCGACAACGCGATCGCCAAAAGAGACAACAGTCCACAGCTGGCGTCTCAAGTCCACTGGGTCTTCAGTCTGCCGGTTTTCAAGCAGTACCACGAGTATGGATGGTTCAAGGCTGACGTGCTCCCTTCCCACCCAGGCAATTTCTCAACACCACCCGAGTTGTTTTTCGATTGTGGTGCGCGGTTACTTTTGATCTCAGATATATAGCCTACACTACTGGCATACCTAAGTCATCAGTTTTTTTCTATAAGGTTCGTCTCGTGTGGATTCTTTTATCTTTCTACTCATTCATGTTTCATGCTCCACAAACTCTATTTTTATGATAACTTCTACCCATATGTACTATTTTTCAACTTAAGTATTTTTCAACTATAGATGCACCATACATTTGTACTAATAGGGTCTCATATTCATGTCCTAAATGTGATTGTAATTACAGTATCCTTTGCTTCTTTCCCAATCGATGTTGATTAAATAACTCATTTCCCCACGGTATTATATACTTGTTCAATAACTTTTACTTTGTTAACTAATAAAAATAGTTCAATCACGAAGAAAAAGCAAAAACATTGTTTCGAGTGGGAATCGAACCTAGGCAAGTAAAAACGTTAGGCGGCGAAGAGAAAAGCTTTTAAAAGTGGTCCTATATAGGTTTCAGCGTAAAAAAAACCTATGAGACCTTTCAGAACATGTAATTTTGTGGCTCTTTGGTGTCATGCGCCTTGATGTATTCCACACAATTCACTTTCAGTTCGAAAAAGGATGTAAAGTCATGGAGATGCTCCGTCTGAAAGATGAAGACGAACTGCACAACCTCAGCACAGATTTGTGGGACATTCGTCAACCGAAATTTTTAGATGAAGCGAAGAGGTTCCAAGAGTACGGTAAGAGAATGTAAAACGCGGCATGCTTTTTTAAACCACGCCCCATTTTAATAACGTTCTCTTAGGTCCTCTGAATGTCGTTTTGACACCTGGCGTTTCTTTCACAAAATCAGGAGATCGTCTGGGTCATGGAAAAGTTTGTTTTCTGTCGAGCAAAGAGTAAACTGATTTTTCAGGGCTTCTACGACAGGTTCTTCGAAGAACATCATGTCAAGTTTGGACATATGCCATTTCTGGTTGGTCTTGCTCTGAAAGAGCAACTTGTGGGAGAAGTACCAACAGAGAGAACTGACGTTAGATTGAACCTCGTTCTACACTCTGAATAAGACGTTATTGTCTGAAAAGGTTACCCTAAATTGTGATGTTTCCACTTTTAGTGATATTATCTGAAACAAAAACATTCCATGCGTTGCTCAATAAACTTTTGTACTCGTGAAAATGAAAAAGAATAAAAATTAAAAAGAAGAATTCGAGCGAAAGCTACAGTAACGAATATCGATCAGTTTTCTTTTTTCATTTTTTTTCAATTTTTCTTTTGTGCTTGACAACTTGTTTATTGTGAGTTACGTGAAAAGAAGGAAGATCTCAAACTTTTAAAAGTGTTCATTTCATGGAGAAATATGAATTTCATTATAAAAAGTGAAATAAAACGTCTTTTTTCATGAATTTCGACGTGTCTCTAGAGATCTATTCTTACTCATAATGTTTTGTTCACTTATTCTCCACATGTAAGTTTTTCTCATTTCATTTCTTCCTCGAAAACTTTCCTCTCACCCGAATTTCGAATCTCACACAGTTTGTATAGCATATTGAGCGACACACCTTCACATTCGGTCAAATAAGAGCAAGTGGTAAGACGGAGGGCGCTCTCGCGGTCTGTATAAATGCAAACAAGTATCTGACCAGCACCTGTCCGATTATTTACTGTCTTACTTCCACATCCTTGCGAATTTCCTGTGAAATTCGATTTGTGTTTTTTAAAATTTTGAGTGCACATATAAGTTGTTTTTCTTGTGTTTTTTGTACATGACACAACTTTGATCCTGCTAGTACCAATCACTTTTGCATCATTCCTTTTTTTCTGTAAAATCGAATTTAAAAAGTTTCACAAAGGATTTCTGTGTCACTATAGTGCGCTAAAAACGTTTATTTCCGGAAAAAGTGTTTATGATATAAAATAGCAAATTTTTGTGAGTTGAAGGGAAACTTCGAAAATAAATTTTATGAAAAACTATTTTTCAAACTGTTTTCAAGATTATTGATAAAATACTATCGACATCTTACTCAAATTCATATATTTCTAAGAAAAAGAAGAATTTTCTTCAGAAATCTTCGTCTTTTCTCGATTTTCCACCAACGAGGCACAAAAAAGGCACACGGGCAAATTGCCAAAAATGACTCGTTATCAGAATAATCAGCCTATCGTCATTTCATATCTCGACTTGTGTATCGATCAGAAAACGCAACCAGCAATAGACCACGCCCCTTGCCACGCCTCCAAGGCCATCTTCTTGCGTCTCTGCCCTCTCCACATAACCAGTGCTATTTCGCCACTAGCTTCTTAATTATTTCAGTCTCCTATTAATTGCTGGGTCGATAGTCAAATGAAGTGGACAACCCGTGTTCATGAAGTCTCTTTCCGTCAATTTTGTTGTTTTGCCGGACTTTCTCCACAGAATCCCTAGTGTTTTGTGTGTTTACAATTGTTTTTTCAGCCATGGCGCAAGACCAAATGTTCATGGATCCATGGCAGCAGGTAGCTGGGTAAGATTTCCCATATAGGAGAGATAATTTAGGTCTTATTGGTCATTTGTTAAATTTGGATCAAAAACATCGATTGAGATTAGATTTTCTTGTTGGCAAGTATCTTTTTTGAAGTGAAACAGAACATTATAAATATAAATATTATGAACTTTTTGTTCGAAAGTTGGAATCAAGACGTTTCTAATTCTATTAAAAAGGTTGGAAATTCTCAACAAAACACTCATTTTTTACGATTTCGGTTCTAAACGATGATTGATTGAGAAGAAAAGATAGATTCCAATCGATTGAGTTTATGAGAAGAGAAATTGATAATATAACCATGTTGTTTTTTTGGGTTTGCTCCAAAAATTTGAAAAGCAAATCATATTTTAATGATTTTCTCAATGCCAATTCAGAATGGACGAAGATGAGATGGGAATGCCATCCGGGAAGTACGCCAGAATGGATGGTGAAGACCTTGGTGATAACAAGGAAAGGTTCGCCAGGGAGAACCATTCTGAAGTATGTTTTCTGAATATTAATTACTTTAAAAAATGTTATTAACATAATTTGCATTAAACTGACCATTTTCTTAAGAAGTTTACGATGATTTGAAAGCTTTTTTAACGGAATTTGATTTTTTTATATTTCTGAGCTGGTTAAAAATGAAAAATTTGTTACTGATATTTTGACTGATTGTTACTGATAATAACCTTCATTTTCAATTTGAAGACGAAGTTCTTTCTAACTTTATTATTCTAAATTACTGCCAATATTTTTTCTCTCCGGTAATGAAAGTTTATACTGTAGAAAAAAGAAATTCTGATTGAAAATTGAAAAAAAAATGGAAAATGTCTTCAGATCGAACGTCGTCGTCGAAACAAAATGACCCATTACATCAACGAGTTGGCAGAGATGGTTCCACAGTGTGCATCTCTTGGAAGGAAGCCAGACAAGTTGACGATCCTCAGAATGGCAGTGTCTCATATGAAAGCGATCAGAGGACATACTGCACAGGTATATTTTGTTTTAAAAATAAAATTCACGATTTTTTTGAGTTCAAATCAAACTAATTTTTGATTCTTGACAGTTTTTATCAACATTCGAAAGACGTGATTTAGAATTATTGAATAGATTCGAAAAACAACCACTTAGGGAACAATTTCAGTATAATCCGGGTATGAGTCAAATAAAAGTTTGAAACTTTTGTTTCTCAGAAACGAAACTTTTCTAGAAGTACTCGTGTTCATCAAATTCAATTCAATTTTCAATTTTAAAGCACAGTTAGGAGCTTCCATTGTATTCAGAAAAATTAAAATTATTGAGAATATTTTTTGAAAACTTAAGAATAAACTTTTTGTTTAATTTACCCGATTTTCTGACTGCTACTTTTCGATATTACGCAGTTACAAAATTATGAACAAAGATAGTGAATGAACTGTACAAGTTAACGAGATCAAACTTGAACGTAACATCTCTCACCTGTGATTTTTTGTTGAAATATTTATTTTTAAATAGTAATAACTCGGAAATAACAAGTTGTAAAGAAAAACTTCAATAATTTGTTCAGGACGAGACATCCTACAAACCATCCTTCTTGTCCGATCAAGAACTGAAACATCTGATCCTGGAAGCAGCAAACGGATTTCTATTCGTAGTTTGCTGCCAGACCGGGACTGTCCTGTACGTTGCTGACTCGATTCTGCCAGTGTTGAATCTGAAACAGGTGAGGGTTTGAGTGTTTTTTTCTGAATTCTCGAACTCAATAATATTTTCAAGACTAGATAAAATAGTAGTTTTGTAAGAACTTCTTCAGAAATAATCGAATTTAATCGAATCGAATAATCAAAAGATTATGCTTTTGAGTTTTCCAAAATAGTCGAAAAATTCAACTAAGTCCAGATTGCTGGGAAGAATGTCTTCTATAATTCGAATATTAGAATTTGAAAAAAAAATTACTTTAAAAAAAGAGTTATAGAAATTAGTTCTCGAAAAATTCTTCGGAATTTTGCTTTTCAACTGAGAATTGAAAATTTCGAAAAATTAATCGGTATGAAGAAATTTGTTCTGGAAATAAAATAAGAAAAAGTTATCAAAAAAAGAATCAAATCAAAAGAAAACTTCAGGAGGACTGGGTTCACCGAAACCTGTACGAATTGATCCATCCAGATGATCAGGACAAGATTCGAGACCAATTGACGGGAAGTGAAGTCGCAGTGAACAAAGTGATCGATTTGAAGTCTGGTGAGTGTTTTGCATGACCGCGTTGCTTGAAAAAGTGTTTGGGAGGCGGGAATTTGAAAATAACAATTCGAGTCGAAATAACCAATTAGAAGGGCTTAACTCGGATCGGACAGTAGAATTTCTCTTTTTTGATTTCATCATAGAACATTCCATCTTTCTGTAACTTTAAAAAACGGGAAATTGAGAATTATATGAGTTCAAGTGGATAGGGTTAGGATATGTATGATAAAAAGGGGGTACCCGCGGCGAGTCGGACAATCAATTTACTTTTATTTGTTCATTTTCAACTTTTCAGGAGCCGTGAAAAGAGACGGAACAGCGTCGCGAGTGCACATGTCCTGTAGACGAGGTTTCATTTGTCGAATGAGAGTTGGATCTCTTGAGCCACTTCATCGTCTACGGAACAGACGACCACTATTCCAACACGCTGGTGAGATTTTGCAGAAAATAGCGAGCGAAAGTTTAGCAACTCATGTTCTCTGTGAAAAAAAACGCTTGAAGGACTAACTAAACATTCTTGAAAATAGTTCAGTTAAGAATATAAAATAAAATATTTATATAATGTTTTTTCACGAAATAGAAAGAGTTTCGTCTTTCCTCTTTTTTTTCCAAGAAAAAAATCTTCTCAACAACAAAAATACGTCTAAAAAAATCGAAAAACATGTCGGTTTTTTAAACATATTTTTTTAAACACTGATACTGTTCGATCTTTTTTTAAGTAGATCAAATAGATTTTACTTCACTTTCCGGTTATAAATATTTGGAGGAATATCAAAAAATTCACGCGGCTAGATCAATAGGGACTAGATTTATGTTTAAAAAAAATAATTTGAACAAATTTTTCAGGTCAAAACTACGTGGTGATGCACTGTACAGGATACGTGAAGAACGCACCACCATCTGGAATTGACTGCATGGGATCGTCGTGCCTCGTTGCCATTGCAAGATTACAGGTATCTTTTCTATGAGAAGGGGAAAATCGGAAATGGAAAGAAATTACGGTAAAAATCACTACGGTCTTTGATCTTTTATTTATTCTCTTCTCATTTTGAAAGTAAGTAAGATGAAGGCGAGTTCTAAATTCAACTTTTCAAGTAAAAAAAGTTGAATTCAGCTTTTTAATCAGAGATTTTGAGACAATTTTTAAAAATCGTAAAAAGCGCAGTTTTTTACTCTGGAATAAAATAGAAAAATTAGGTAACAGAGCTCGTCTCTGATCTAGTAAGAAAAAACGAGAAAGAATACTGTAGAATAGTATATTCACTGTGACTAACCATGGCATTCTTTCAGTTTTATGATTTTTGGGGCAAATAGATTGTCAAAAATTTCGAAATCACAATATATCACACCTAGGCAAAGGAAGAAAAGACAGTTTTGCGGGCCTACGCTCTCATTTTCGAATGTGTTTGTACTTTAATGAATGTTTACTCGACATAATGAACGGTGCAGACTGTTCCTAACGATAGTTTTACCTACTTCGAACATTTTCCCGTTACGATTTTTGAATCTGGGATGAAAAAAATTGGGGGAAGTAAAATTTTTGAACTACAGTAACTGAAATTTGATCTACTCTGTCGATTTGCTTTGCTTACACTTTTCAACAGCGTTTGCCGCGGTGTGTATATCACCAGATTCCAATGCATTTTCAGGTCGCCTCAATGCCGATCTGCGCAGACGTTGCATCAACGAATCAGTTCACAGTTCGAGTCTTGGAAGACGGAAAAATGTCGTTCATCGACAGCCGAATAACAGATTTGATCGGACTGTCCGTGGATCAGATGGTCGGCCGATATTGGTGGCAACTGGCACACCCTAATGATGAAAAGACCATGCAGGATGCATTCATGGCTCTTATGAGGTTTTTTTTGAATATAAAATGAAAATCATTGAAAGATAATATTTTAGAACTGGTTAGCTGAATCAGATTCAAAAATTCACATGCTGAAGGATTTCAAATGGTTTTGACCTGAGAACATTTTAATATTTTCTCTCTGAATCACAAAATCACATTTGGAAGTTATCCAGAAATTTCTACAACTACTCTTCAATCTTTTACAAAGTTTGAGATTTACGATACTGATTCCAATTCCAATATTTCGATTTCGGAATTAATTGGAGAATCTAAATTTATTATACCGAAAGAAGTTACGAAAACTGAAATCTCTCATTTCATGAAACTTTATTACAGAGACCAACCGATGCGAATCAACTGTAGGTTGCGAACGGGCACAGATTACACTCCGTGCTCCATATCGGCCTACAAGTTTATGAACCCTTACTCGGAGCAGTTTGAGTACGTCGTCGCGACTCATCAAGTGTTAAAGAATGAGGAATCGTCGGATTGGACGCCAACGACCCCTGGCGCCTTCCAACCTCAGCAGCAGCCACCACCACAACAACAACAACCGCCACAAGTCCTAGCCCCTCCACCAGTGGTGCAACAACAGTTTGTACAGCCACCAACATTCGCCCAACCACCACCACAGCAGCAATGGCGACCCGATATGTCGGGTGTTCCACCACAATGGAAATGGGGCATTGACCAGTTCAATGGTGTTTAATGCGTCGTTTATAGTGTTTTGGACGGGAATTCGGAGAAGGCGTTGTATTTTACGAGAATTGACACCGAATGCCTTACGACTGTTGGTTTCAGTCATCGTATTTCAAATTACGAAAAATTCAACAGTTTTTTTTCATTTCTCAAAATGCAGATGAGACATTGAAGCTTACGACACCAATGTATGTGATTACGTCCAAAACACTACTCACATAAGTTGATATTTTTCCAACATGTGACCATTCACATCGAATTGTGATACATTCACCCCTGAATTTGTAACATTTTTCTACTTCCATTCATACGAGAGTCACGTTTTTCCTCACAACTCTTTGTAAAATGATTCTCCCATCATCGATTCCCTACCAAAATGCATTTGGCTCTTTGTCTCACATCAAAGCCACCCTAGTCTTGTGATTCTTGTACTGAAACATAAACTGTTCATCTAGTCTAGTGAATTATATGATACAAAACTCAACAACAAATGGAAAATACATATAAAAATCAATTTTGGGCCTCCCTATTCAAGAAATAATCGGTAGCTGACGTCTTGTTGGATCGATGTTCTGAGAATTCGGAGGATGGGAGCTCGGCAGAATTCATAGATGTCGGTAACCAGGTGATGGGAGTCCACTCTCCCTGGAAAATGATTTTTTAAAAAAATTTAGTTTCTATTTGATTTTTCTAACAGTCGCATTTATATTTCAGTAGTTTTCGTCATTTCCTTTTAAGTTTTTTTTGCAATTTTTGACATATTAAAAATTAACCTGAACAGAGGAGACTTGAGCTGACTGTCGACTCTCCAACTTGACTATCGGCAGACCACTCCGTGAATACAACAAATTTACGTCCTTTTCGAGCTGTTCCAACGACAAATTCGATGCATTGACTTGTAGTGATCGCCCGTTTCCGTATTCAGCTCGAATGACTGGAGTTGTGTTACGAACAGGCTGCGCGTAGATAACAACAGATGGATATTGGGATCCTGAAATGGATCAAAATCATCACGTTTTCATTTCAAAAACGAACCTAGTCGCGACAGGCTCTTCTCAATAAAGTTCCTCATGCCGACGCTACTCTCACTCTGTTTGCAGAATCGGAAAGTGATCCTATGTAATTGATTTGTGTATCGGCTGACTCCATTATGAGCAGGTGTCTTCAGAAAGTCGGTGAAGCGCCATGCAAAGTTGAGACCTTTTGCCGCTGTATAGATCGGCTTCAAACGATCAACTCTGGGTAGAGCTGGCATCTGAAAGCAGAGGAATTAAAAAAATGTGAGAAAGAAAAAAAAATAAAATAAAAATTGACGACACTATGATGTGCAATCTGCACTATGCACTAAGTACATCAAACTGTCGTTGTTTTTCTGTTTTTTGTTTGTGTTTTTTAGACGCTGTTTTTCATTAATAATCTACAAGCTCTGCTTATATGGAAACACCACTTGTTCTCGTATTCATTTGAACTGAGTTATTATTTTTGTTCTGCGCATAAAAGTACAGTAACTCTCACTTTTGATCAACTCACCTTCTCGAAGTTCAATTGAATTGAAAGTTTCCGTCAAAACAGAAAATCCT
This sequence comes from Caenorhabditis parvicauda, assembly GCA_963978915.1. Lineage (NCBI taxonomy): Eukaryota > Metazoa > Nematoda > Chromadorea > Rhabditida > Rhabditidae > Caenorhabditis > Caenorhabditis parvicauda. Next base: position 8,960,229 of record OZ022254.1, read on the forward strand.
CTTCGTACTTCGATCTTTATTTCATTTCCTCATTCTCGAACACAAAAGGCTTTAATGAGAATTCTCTAAAACGCAATTAAGGTAACACGACCCCTGCATACACAACACTATATGGATTCCTGCGAGTGAGTTTCAATTCCCCTTTCTAATCATTTTGTGCCGCTTATAATCTTGAGAGGCGTGTGATTTCTGGAACTTTGCGCTATAGTGATCTCTGTAAACATCATGCAACTGGCTAGAGATTGCGAAATTGTGATGACATTCGGGTACGTTGTAGTTCGACCCGATAGCTCGCAATCCTCATTCTGACATGTTGAAGAACATCTCTAGACCAGTTCTGGCCGGCATGATGTTCAGGTCCCACGGTTTCCATTTTTCCTGTATCCAATCGAATTTCAGAAAAGAACAACAGCCCCAATCGCCACAACCGAGCAAAATTGAAAATGTGGAGACGAGGATTTTCCAAAACAGTGGAGTCGAGTATACCTCGAAAATGATCCCGGTAAGTTTTAATCATTTTTATAATTGCGAAAAAAAACTTATTTTTGACTTTAACTATTCTGGTTTCACTATTCAAAAAAACCTTCATATAAGATCTGAAAAACCGCGAGTTTTGTTACTTTCTGAAAGAAAAGTAAACAATATTATTGAATTTGAAAAGATAAAAATCTAAAAAACGAAAATTTCTCAAAACCGGAAGTTTTCATCATTAAGCTCTCATCTTTTTTTCAAAAACTAAAAAAATGAATATCGGGTTTAGAGATTGGAAAGAAAATACGGTTGGAAGATAATGATAAATATAGTAAAATAATGTTATTTCAAGAAAGTTTCCAGATCCGTTTCCACAACAGTGAAATGTACACAGTTTCCATCGAAGCGAAAGAGAAAAGCGACGAAAACGTGGTGTTGATTCATGGTTTCGCCGCAGGTGTAGCCACGTGGGCGAGAGTCATTCCGGACATGACGAAAACCCACAACGTCCATGCGTTTGATCTACTAGGTACAGTAACCTTCGAAAAACATACAGTAACGGTTCAGGCTTCGGTAGATCATCAAGACCACCGTTCAGTTCGGATCCGGCAATTGCCGAACTCGAAATGGTTGAAGCGATCGAGGACTGGAGAAAGAAAATGAATCTGCAGAATATTATCATCGTCGCGCACTCTTTTGGTATGTTTTGAGCTTCGAGCAAAAATATTATTTTGGAGTGATTTTTACTTTTGGAGATTTTTCATTTCCGGTTGATCTCTAGTTGTCCGCTTTCATTTTCACACCGACTATGTCAACGTTAAGATGTTCAAGCCCCAACAAGAAAAGTATTAGTTATAACTTTTCGCTGAATCACAAGTTTTGTTTAGTAGTTTTGATAGAAGTGGCGAAAATGAAGATTCTGATTTTAAGAAAAAAATTTCCGCCTTTTTTGTTTTCTTTTTTGTAAAAGCTCGTCTTTTCGTTATTTTAAGTGGAAAAAAACTACATCCATCCGTTATTAATATCAATTTTTCTAGTACTGAAACTATGCTTTTGTTGTATTACCTGACAGAAGACACCATAACTTTTCAATGACGGAAATAATAATAAAAAAGATAACTCTCGTGAAAACTAGAACGAAATCATGTTGAGATCAAAATGAAATGTACTGATTCAATTCTTTGTAAACTTTTGCTGACACATCAATTTTTCTATGAATTTCCAGGAGCATATCTGGCATCTTCCTATGCATTGGAGCACCCAACTCATGTCAAACACATGGTTCTGGTTGACCCTTGGGGCTTTGCTGAGAAGGTTGAGACCACCGAGAAACAGGTAATATTTGAATTTTTCGAATAAAATCCAATTGAAACCATCCTCAAAGTTATTGTTTAGAAATAAGTTGCATTCATGGCCAAATTTCTGAAAAATGTTACAGTGACCTTTTTTTGACCTATCCGACTTGAAAATCTAGTAAATTGAGAGATTTCCACAATTCGAAAGCAAAAGGAGTGACAAACTTACAGTGTTCAACGTTTGATCTCAATATGGCAACATTCCATGGAATTTTTGAGAATTAAGCTGGAACCGGTTTGGTAGCAAGTGCATTATAAGCATGAAAAAGAAGTTTTTTGAAATAAATATTACATAATAATTATTAAAAATTGAAAAATTCAGATAAAACCATACTCATGGATGTCAGTTGTGGCTTCGATCGCAGGACGTTTCAATCCACTTGGACTAGTCAGACTAATGGGACCATATGGTTCGTTTTTCGATATTCCTCAAGTTACAGTATCCAAATTTATTGTTCCTATAGTTACAGTAACTATGAGCGCGTTTTTTCAAAAGCTACAGTAATGTAAAGTCGTTTCTTTTGAGATACAGTATCCCAAAGTGGTTTTATCGTATTAGTTGTAAACTAATATAGTATCTAATTCATTTTTCACTAGCTACAGTCGCCAATAGTAAATTTATGGCATCTATGGTGTGTGAGTTTCTCAGAGTTACAGTATCAAAGATCATTTTTCCGAGCGGTACAGTACCCAAAGGTTATGATATTCACAGTGAACTAGGTAGGTGTTCTGGAGTTACAGTAACCAAAAGTCATTGAGCCTGTTAGAGACGCAGAAACTGCTCCAGTATTGTTCCTCACCTCGGAATTCAGCGCCCTACGTAACAGCGAAACTGCGACCGGACCTGCAAGCGAGGTTCCCGAGCAGTCGACCGAACGATATCTACAAGTACATTGCACTACTAAACCAGCAGAGACCGACTGGAGAAGAAGCTTTCATGAACATGACCCAGCCCATTGGATGGGCCAAGCGGCCTATGGTCAAGAGGTTGGATTTCCAATTTGATAAATGTTCGTTGAATACAGAAGTCTACACAAATTTTCATTTGATTCCATGAATCTCAAGGTTTTTATCGGTTGAAGATTTTTAGTGAACCAGTCACTAGTCACTGATAAGTTTGGTGACTTTGTAAAACTTGATTAAGCTAAAATATGTCATCAAAATCATTTTTTTTGGTTGGATAAAAGTTACAAATCTTCAAATTGGAATTGTTGTTCGAAATCGCCACATGGTGATAGCTTTTTCTTGAGTTTATAAAAAATAAAACTATACTGACTGTCCAAGATTTCGAAAAATTAGAAAATAATTAAAATTTAGTTTTTCATTAAAATACTCTAAAAGTATCAAAACGTTGAGCGTTATTTAAGTATCAAAAAATGCTTCTCAAAAAGTATTTTTTTCAGATTCGGCGGAATCGACGAAAACGTCCCAGCTACGTTCATTTATGGTGGAAAAAGTTGGATCGACCCTGCACCAGCGATTCTGTTAAGAGGCGAAGGCAAGCGATATGTCGATATACAGGTTAATTTTCTTGAATTTACAAAGTTTTAACGTTTCGTAGTATGCCATTTTTGTAAGTACATCTCTTGGTTAAAAATGTAAAAAGTGAATTGGAGGTTATATTCCACCGGAAAATCATGAAAATTTTAACGAATTCATAACCGGACCGCTTATAAATGACGTTAGGTACCATTTCGTCATTATTGCTACTTCAAAATAAGTCGTTTTTCTTTTATTGTAGATAGATAATATGATTTGAACCGAGAGCCCTGACCTAGCGAGTTTTCGTGATAGATCCCCTTTGATAGTTTCGGTTGAATCATCATCATATTCTTATGTTTAGTCAGGGTCCAAATTACAGAAGCTCGATGCGAAATGACGTATTTTGGCTGATTAATAATTAAAAGCTATCACTTTTACACATAAGTTATAGAGTGCCTTCAGATCGTAACTGGAGCCGGTCATCAAGTCTTTGCCGACGATCCAGAAGCCTTCAACGGTATCGTGCGGAACGTCCTGGACGGGAACCTAGTCGATGACGAAAGTAGTGATACCTGCTGTCCATAAGAAACTGTAAATAACTCCCAACAACGTTGATTTAATCCCCCCTCAGGTAATTTTTGAATCACACAGAATAACAATGTCCAACAAGAATCGCAACCGATTACTGTAACGGTATATCTATAGATCAAATTCATCTGTCAAAACGTTGTGTAATTCAAAAACTTCTTTCTGTAAACCCCCAATCCAAACTAAATTCTCATATCTTTGTCAAATTTTTGAGCCCCATTTTCTCACGATACTGGTACTGTTCTCTAGTTGTTGCCTGTTCATAGTTAAAATAAAATTTAAAAAATTTAGTTTCGATTCGTAAAACTGTAACAACAACAAACATAACAATAAACAACAAATTGTCTTCTACTTTTCTTCCGACTTCTTTTCTTCTGACTTTTTGGCAGCAGCTTCTGCCCTCTTCTTTGCCTTGATCTTCTTCCAGTCTTTCTTCGGTTTCTTCTTCTCAACGAAGGCTATTTTCTGACGCTTCGGTGCGGATTTCAGGAGCTTCTTCTTTTCTTGTCTGAAAGTTGGATTTTTTTTCGAAAGCATGTGATTTCGACTTCTTCGTCGTAAGGGGGGAGGAAGATGAGATTCTGAGATCGGATCGACAAATACTCGTCGGCCACACACAAAGTTAATGTCTTCAAAAGTCAATGAAACATTTTTGGAGCACACTGTAAAGGCACCCAATGAATTTCATAACAGTAAACCTTCACATTACACGCACCAATTGACCTCACACGAAGATTATGTCTATAAAATTCACTGAATCTTTTCGTTCAAACATGATGTATAGACACCGAACGTATTTCATAACGGGAAATTTTCAAGTTATACTCACACGAAGAAAATTTCTTCAAAGACACTTTTTGTAAAAGAAAATCTTACTTGGAGACCTTCTTCAGCGTCAGAAGATATTCGGGAACTTCGAAGCCGGATTGTTTTATGACTGTCGCGATTGGTCGGATGATTTTGACGTCATCTTCGGTGAAGTAAGTTATAGCACGTCCAGTCTTGCCAGCACGTCCTGTCCGACCTCAAAATGCTTGATTTATTACTCATCCAAGTCAACATGGTATTTCAAACATTTTTTGTGTTTCTAATGCATTTTATTTCATGTTCACCATCTTCTTTTTAATTTTCTTTGCCTCTTGTCTCGAAATTTTAAGACTTTCCGAATCACCCACCAACTCTATGAATATAACTGATGATGGACTGTGGGAGGTCATAGTTCACCACCAGATTGACTCCGCTGAAGTCGAGGCCTCTTCCCAACAGTTCAGTACACACAAGAACCCATAATTCTCCTTTTCTGAACGATTCCATCGTCGCATCTCTTTGCTTGTCCGACTTCTCTCCACTGATCGAATCGACTTTCAGTTTGTCATCGATTCCGGAAATCAATTTCACAAGTTGGTTCGCGCGTTCTTTGCTCTGAAAATAATGGAAAGTGAGGTTCTTTTTCAAATTTCACCAATTCTCATAGAAAATGCCGTTTAAAAACAGAAAAATCGTCAAGAATATGTCTCTTTTATTGAAACATGAATACCTTGGCGGGAGACCTTCTAAAGTAAATGGATAGAGACATTAGACGTCAGAAAAAATTCGTGGGCCAAAAATAGAATAAGTCACATATTATTAGATCGGTTTAATTACCCACAAGTTTGAGGTAATTTTTTGAAATCAAAAATAACCTGAACGAAGACCAGAGCTGGTGGCGGGAACTGGGTCTTGAGAAGTGATCGAAGAGCAACTTTTTTACCATCTTCCGAGCCGCAATATTGAAGTTCTTGCTTTACACTGCTGTTCGACGCATTTCTGGAAAGTACTCACTGAACAAAGGTCAGTTAAGGGTCTAATAAGGATTTAACGATCAAATCTATATCACTTAATCTAATCAAAACGAACTGAATTTCATTCTGAACATACAGAACTGGCATGAGTTTATGTAAACAATCATTCCTCAAGTTCTGGGTGTCGGAAAAGTCTAAACCTTCTGAACCCTGTCAAACAACAACTTTGCAAAATAGCGAAAATATTCTAGCAAAACCTTCATTTTTCGTTTTTCTTTCAGAAAAGGTGCATACGCTATATCTTTTATGTAGAATCAACGAAAAATAAACCATTAAAATAGCTGTCAAAACTCACCTCTCACCAATGCAAACCATTCCAACATTTTCGATATTCTCCTTGCACCTGAATCTTATTTTACATAGTCAGAATAGAGAAAACTCACCATTTTTCGACATCAAACGAGAAAGTTGCACTGAAGAAAGCGTATTTTGTAAACTTCCCATCACAAGCTTTGTAGATCGCGGCAAGTTGGTTTCGGAAGCATTTTTCTTGACCTTCAACCACTTCGAACAGCCTATCACTTTCATCTACTACGAGCCATCTAAACAGTGAGTTTATATCAGAATCGTAGAAATTGAAATAATTACGTTAAATACTTTTCGGTGCATCGTCGTTGCGAGATGGACTTTTTATACAAATTTTGTGTTGCAACTCAACCTTATTTCTTAATCAATTAATACAAATTTGATCCATTTTCTTCAAATATTTTATTTATACTGAAAATGGTAGTTTACACTCACCATAGACTAATGGTGTATTTTGACTTCGTATTTCCAGTCTTACTAGTGTTCTATGCTTTTTGCTGTTTTTTGGATATAAATTCATAACTTTTTCAAATTTGGACAAATCTTCGTGAAACTTCACACAAATATGGATATGTGTACTCGTTATCTTATGGAAAACTATCAGACAAAAATATCAACCCCTCAGAGCTGATTTATTATTCTCAAAGCTGATTTATTATTTTTATTCATACATTTTAATCGTAGAAATTTAGTTTTTATATAGATATCTTAAGTCAGCGCTTTTTTGATGAAATTTTCCATTATTCAACGTATAAAACTGAAAAAAACCTCAAACTCGTCAAATCTGCATCTTTCAAGTGGAAAACGAGTCGATTCGGTGTCGTGACCAGGATATCAGCTGAAACTCAATTCACAAACAATTTCAGAATCTCGAAAATGTCTTTTTACCGCGTAGAAGCAATGATGTTCACTAATTACCTTCATTTTTCAAGAAAAAAAAATTGAAATATAATTTTTTCTCAACAAAAACTCACTTTTAAGAGCTTCTTTATCATCATTGAAGTTGGTCACAGCAAGTTTGCCTCCACAATACTTTTCCAGTTCATTGAACGTCTGAGTTGCGAGCTCTCTGGTCGGCTCCAGTACAATCGCCAGAACTTTCCCGCCTTTTTTGTATTTTTTCAACTTTTTCAGCTTCGTCAGAGCATTTATGATGGGGATCGCAAACGCGAGGGTTTTGCCCGATCCTGAAAATTGAATTTGTTGTTTTCCTCGAAAACGTCTTCTCAAAGGCTTTCATGAAAGAATCTTCATGATCAATTCTTAATATTCCCTTTAAAAAATTGAAAGTTGAATTGATTTCAAAAACATATATAAGAGTTTCGAAAAATCAAAATGAAACGAACAAAATTTTGACTATTTTCAGGTTTTTTTTCAGATTTTGAGATTGGAATACTCAAACATTGTAGAGAAAAAAAATTGAAAATTGTTTTCTTTCAAAAAAATAGATAAAAATACTGAAGCCTGAAACATTTTTGTGTTTCAAAATTGTTATGTATTTGAAAACCAAAATAATGTTATTAATTCTTCTTTGACTAGTATATTTGAACTGAAAAATGTAGAAACTGATAATAAAAACCTTTTTTAACGCTTTTTTTCTATTAGAAATAGGATTTTTCTTCAATTTATAATGGGAAAAAGCATGAAAACAAACCAGTTGGAGCACTGGCCAGTACGTTTCTTTTCGCTTCCATCAGCGGAATCGCCTGCATCTGAATCGGTGACGGCTCCGTGATCTTCGACTCTTCGAGGGCTTTTTTGATCTCTTCTGGGAGTTCGATGTGTTGGAACTTCAGAAGAGGGTGTGGGATGTCGGTACCCCAAGTGAAGATTCTGTTGGCCGCGTGGATTTTCGAAGTCTGGAAGAATTACCTCTGTCTCTCTCTCTGTCTCTCTCTGTCTGTCTGTCTGTCTGTCTGTCTGTCTCTCTCTCTCTCTCTCTCTCTCTCTCTCTCTCTCTCTCTCTCTCTCTCTCTCTCTCTCTCTCTCTCTGTCTGTCTGTCTGTCTCTCTCTCTCTCTCTCAATCTTTTCTCAAAAACCCACCAACTCATTCATTTTCCTTTTCAAATCACCATTCTCCGAACTATCATCGTCTGATTCGACATATTTTCTTTTCGGAGCTTTCTTGGGGGTTTCCTCTTCTGGAAAATGTTCAGGTTTTATACAAAATTTTAAAAAACCAAATTTTGCATCTTCTGAATCAGATCGAGAGTGGGCGTGTCAGTCCAATAAGCAAATTTCATAGACTCCGCCCACTGCGATGTAGATCAAATGCGGGTTACTGTAACATTTTTGAAAAAAAAACCTTCAATCTGTCTTTCTTTCATTCTCGCCTTGATGTCCTCATACTCTTCTACCATTTCCGGCGTGACCTTCGACAGTCGCAGCTCCGAATCGTCCACTTCCACCTTCTTTTTCGCTTTTTTCACTCCAAACTGGAGCCGTTTCATGATCGAATTCATCTGGAATCGAGCCAATTATCACGAACAGGGCACAAATTGGGTACAAAATATGAATCTGGAGATCGACCAGTGAAAGATAGCAATAGAGGTGGTGAAGTTAAAAATTCATTCACAACCAGAGAAAATTAGTAAAACGAAACACAGATCGGGTTGGGGTTGGTTTGGAGAAAAAGGAAAAGAGAGGATCGATCTAGGGTCTTCTTGACAACACGTGACAGACACTAAACAATTATGCGAGATTTTGAATCAATTCAGAAAATTTGAATTCATAAAATCTACTTTACGAGCAGAAACTGTTCAAACAATGCTAACAGCTTTTAAAGCTTATCGGACAAAAAATGGTGAAAAAGTTAGAAATTATCATTATTGTGTCAAAAATCGCATTTTCTCCAAATCCAAACCGTTTCCGACATAAATACCCAACAGTATCATACTCAAATTTGTAAACTCGAAAGAACCAACGAGGCTTCGACATCATCGTTCGGTTCCGTTATGGTCGCTCCTTTGCTTATTGCATCACCAATTTCTTGACACATTTTGTCGACAATTTGCATCATTTTGGGTCTCGCGCACTCGTCTTTCGTCAAAGTTCTTGTTGCAATCAGAACGTCGTCAGCCACTAGATCGACTTTTTGAGACCAGCCCTGAATTTTTTATTTTTTATTCTCGAAAAATGAAATTTGACTAAAGAATATTTTTAATTCCAAAAAGAACTTACAAATAACTTACTTGTGTTATTTGTGACTGTAGGATGCACTTTCTGATTTTATTCTCTAGAAATGAAATATTTCTTGTAGAAGTTTCTGACTAATCACAGATTTTTCTTTCTTTTTTTCACAAAAAATGCATGATTTCCATTTTTCATCAAGCAAAAATATTAAAACTTTAATGTTATTGTAATTGATTTAGAATAAAGTTTCCCTACGCGTTGAGATCAATTTTGCAAACGAGTGAATTAGTATTTTTTTTTTACAAAAATGTTTCAAATCAACTTCTAACCGTCAATTCATGAAAAAGTACCTGTAAATGGGTTAAGTTCTGCTTGAGCGTGACGTTGACAGACTCGAAAGATTTAGTCAATCCTGAAAAGTGGCGTTACCGTATGCAACAATTACAGTACAACAAGAACCTTTCAACGTCGAGTTTTCTTTCGAGAGCCCTTTCAGCTTGGCGAGTCGTCGATTCAGAGAGTTCTTGTATACGTAATCTGGAGTCGTTTCACCGAAGACAATTTCTTTGCCCTTAAGGATGTTTAGGTAAAATTGAAAAAAGTCCGAAACAAGAGACAAAAAAAAAACTGATCAAAATCTAACTTTAAAATTCCAATTTTAGCTTTTTTGAAAGTTCATGAAGGCGAAAAACAGTAAAAAAAATTTTGAACTTCAAAAAAATAGAAAGTCGGGAATAAGAGGTCTTTGATTAAATAAATCAGAAGCGTAACTTGAAAACCAGATTGGCAATTTTCAAATTTTGAAAATTCGTAAAATAATTTTTCCAAGAAAAAAAGTAAACATTATTCTTTCAACTTCATAACTCACCGAAACAGTTGCATGAACTGACATAAAAGTTTCCACAAGTGACGTCAAAGCTGAATTTCTTGCTTCTTGGAAGCCATCATGAAATCTGAATTACATTCTTGTAGTCGTTATCACACATTGATTAAAAATTCATCAAAAAACTCAATTTTATTATTCTAGCTTTTTTCGCGAAATTTCAACTAATCAACCTTCTGCAGACATTATTCTTGTCCATAAATCCCTATTTCATTGGGTTGTTTTTGTATCAATTTTCACCATGTTCTTTCACCAAAAGTCCACCAAAAACTCACTTATGTCTGAACACGACAAGATCTTGTATCGTAATCTGAACATCGGTTCCAGCCTTATTCAGACGATTTGTTCTGAGGCGAAGTCCACATCTTTCAGTCGCACTTTGGAGCATTTGCTCACTACTTGAGTCTGTTGAGGTCTAAAAAGAGAAAAACTTGTTACGGTAACTTGTAGAAACTACTGGAATCTATTATAATATAGTATACTTTTCAAAAACTAGAATCATTTTCATCGCGAAAATGAACATTGTAGGATCCTATTGAACTTCAATAAAATAGTCTTTCAAAAGTAAAAAAGAGTACGGTGGGTCAAAAGGTATTACTGTAGACACTCCTTTTCAAACACTTCACTAATCAACTATCAAGAAAAACACGACCAGAATTTTCCCAAGTACGGTAGGTCAAAAAGCGGGTACTGTATAAGTAGCTCACCTGGCTCAAATAAATTCTCAAATCGTTCAACTTCTCTTCAGAGATGGCTGGGGCAGGCTCATGATTTTGTTGTTGTACAGGCTTCACTATCGGCATCACTGGCTTGTTGTCATCTCTGGAAAATAGGTATACTGTATCGGTCAAAAGTATAGAAACTTCTCTTTTTTACTGATTTCAACTCCTGTCGAACTGAAGCGAGAGCCTCAACATTTTTAAAGAGAACTTCGATCATTTGCAGAACTAAATCAAGCGAATCTAGAAAGAATTTTTTTTATTTAAATCGTAAAAATAATGATTTTATGCAAAAGTAGTTTTTATTTTCAGATTCAGATTTCAAATTTTCAAAGCTCACGCATTATCCAAAATGACCAAATCACTGACAGCCGCTGGCCGGCTCTTTTTAGCTTCTGATGCTTTGATGAATTGTCCTTTGCGCTTTGGTGCCTGTAAAAAATGAAATAGAAGTCAGGAAGCTCCAAAAATAACATTATTGAGGTGAAGATATTAAATAGTTTAGAGATGAAATGAAGAGCACAAAATTTTTGATTTCCTAACTGATTTAAAGGTTTTTTTCCAGTAAATACGAAGCAATAGAGCGAGAACGAAAAATCTTAATTTTAATGAAATAAAAGACAAAAACACACTTTGATACCAGCACCCAACATTTTGATCTTCTCCATCGTAGCTTCATTATATTCACATCCTGTCAGAGTGACGTTGATGAACAGATTGGAGAGGCACTGCAGTTGAATTCTGAAATTTGAGCTTTCTCTCTTTCTCTCGCTCGCTCTCTCTCTCTCTCTCTCTCTCTCTCTCTCTCTCTCTCTCTCTCTCTCTCTCTCTCTTACTCTCTCTCCCTAAACTTATAATTCAGTCCAAGGCTTCTCTCGGTTCCAGTAATGCTCATAGAATTTAAATAAAACATCAAGATTCTTCATTGTTTCACTGAAAAAAAATTCGAAAAACCATCCAAAAAAAACCATCCTATGAAAAATCTGAGAATTTTGATCATATCCAGAAAACACCATTCAAAAACGTCAGATCCATAGTGCGAATAAGTTCGGTACAAAAATAATAGATTTTCATCATTTTCAATAACTCTGTATAAGAATGTAAAGTTTTAGTGAGAAAAACTGTGATAGATAAACATTTTCTTAAGAACATCAACTTTACTCAAAAATCCTACAATCCACTTAGTTTTCAACAGAAAAACGTCTGTCGTATGGAAGCTCAGCTAATTCCAAGCTTTTTCTTCAAGAAATCATCTCAAGATTCAATTTTTTCAAATTCTCAAAAATTACCTCGGAAAATCATCACAATGTGCAAGAATGAATGCCTTCCGCAGCTCCCAAATATCATCACTCTCCCATATTTTTCGTTCCTCGTCCACTTTTGAAGCATGGATCCGGTCCATACTGTGAAAATCTTCTTCTGACTTGGAAAAAAACTTAAATCGATAGAAATCGGCTTGAAACCATGGAAATTCGACACTTTGGGTTATTATAAGTCATAATTTATTAAAACTTGGAGGTAAACGATTTTGAAAAATCCCGTGAAAAGAGAACGCGGTGAGAAAACGTTCACGAAAAAAAAAAGAATAAACAGATTGGGCAATGAGAGAAAAAAAAACAAAAATTTGGTCGATTTTAGGGCAAATGAGATAAATTTTACCTACTTTTACCGTTCGTTTTCTTATTTTTTTCAAATTTTTGACGTCTGAAACAATCGCCATTAAACTCGTTTACAAATCATGAAATCGTTGTTGAAAAAGGCATATTATTCAGAAATTGTAACAAAAATGTTACAATATGTTTTAATGTTTCTCTCTAGATCTATTTGTCCTCGTTATTTTCAATCAACTTGATTGATTTAAGTTCTTGTTCGGCAATTTTCCAAATTTCAAACATTATTATCGATCGAAAAACCCCTCTCTCACCCCAAAATCAACTCGTTTACAATTAATAAAAAGGGAAAATTCACGTATCACTCAAAACTCGGCTGCGCATCGAACAACACGGCTACGAATACGGCAAGAAGGTAGAACAAGAGAACAACCAGCAGGAACCATCGGCCGAAGACGGACGATAACAGCACGACCGACAGGACCACCAGGACCGAGTGGCGGGCGAAGAACCTCAATTTCAACAGTGGCGGCTGCGATTTGACGTTTGGTGAATAGACTGGAACCGACACCATTGGGTTCGGCACTGGTGGGTACATTATCTGGCGGACGATCCAACCGGCTGCTGAAAAATTTGTTTGGACTTGTGTTTTACAAGGGCTCTTGATTTTTTAATTCTAATCTTTTCTAGTTTTTCCTTTATCTTAATGTTTCTTCACTGAATAAAAATGATATAAAAACTTAACTCTATAATTATTGATTTCCGTATGGTAAGTGAATTAAGCGTTCATTGAATAGCTACTTTCTGAAGTGAGGAACTGTTTTGCATTGGATAAAAGGCTCTTGAACACTGTTTTCGAAGAAAAGATATCGAAAATGATATTTAATAGGTTTTAGACATATTATCTAAAAGTTAGAGCTTGAAGTAGTGTTTTTGAAATCGAGTCAAAAATTGTTTTGCAATAGTCTCTATGCACAAAACTCAATAAAAACTATTTTTCGATAGTTTTTCACAAAAATCGAAAGCTTACGGGATTGATCAGTGTAGAAATCCGCCAAGCTCTTGACACTCGGCCATCGTGACAGCTTCCATGCTAAATTGTCCAGTGGAGTGACCAGCGACGCCACTTCCGACGAGCTCGCTCCGGACGGTGGCGGAAGTGCCGCAGAGTAATCCGCCATATTGAACTTTCTGAAAGAATATTATGTGAACGTGATGCGTATCAGCGTCGCGGTCACCTTTCATTCGTCAGCACTTGCTTCCTACCTTCGGGAGTTAGAATCATGAGATTTGTGCGGGGTTCGATTATATGATCCGGTAGAAGACCACTCTTCGGCGTGTCGTTCAGAAGTGAGTTACTAAATTTTTACAGTCAAACGAAATTCGACAGATAATTCTAAATACTCAGATCAAATTTGGAATTTTTTTTTCTTGAAAATCACTTCAGGTTCACTGTATCTCTGGAAATTAATAAAAGAAAGAAGCATGATCGAACACGTAAGTCATTTGAATTTTATACAAAATCATAAAAGAAGAAAAAACGAACCCTCCAATGGTCAGAATTGACGAATTGACGATAGCCGGGTCCTCTCTGATCAAATGAGTTCCGATAAACTTGTCGGAATCCGTTAAAACTTCCGTGATTTGGTGCATTAGAATTCGATCTGGGCTCGTTTCAGAATACGCGGAGTCCGTGAAGAGGAAGCCGAAGAAGGTCGAGTTCTGAAATGAGGTAATTTATCGGTCATAAAGATATGCGCATAGGGACCACCCAAGAAAAACGCAAAACCTTCAAAAAGATATTCGCATGGTTGTGATATGAGCTCGAAAAAGTGATGAAAACTATATTTTCACAGAATTATTACTATATTAAATTTATTTATCTTTATTGTTATGTTCGTGAAAACCAGACCAAGGCAAAAAATAGTTCGCTAAAAAGGTGTTTCAACGGATAACTCCACTGTTTTAGGACAGGTTCAAAGAAAAGAATAGAATCTTTTAATCTTTTGAATCTTTTGATTCAGACACACTAGGTGAATCCATTCGAGACTTTTACAAAACTCACCTTCTCGCTTTCCTCCATTGCCGCTTTCTTGGCGTGTAACACCTTCTGGAGTTGTTCCAAGACTGGCGTTAGGTGGGGGATTATGTTCAGGCCCAACTTTCTGTAATCAGACATTGTCTTTCAGTGTTATTCTGACCTAGCAAGATGTGTAAGGGTTTTTGTAGAAAATTTTCGCATCTTTTCTGTTTAAAAACGATTTCCCGCACTACACAATTGAGAAAAACTTGAAAGCTAATTCCTGTCAAAAGAAAATCAAATAAAACTTTTTTCGAGGGAAAACTCACCTTACAATCACTGAATGTGGTTCTTTCCATGCGAATTCTGCTATATTCTTCACAATCGTTAGTAGTTCTGGAGTGGTGTCAAACGCGGATAACCTTAAAAATGATTAAACATCTATTTTTCTTGATTGACCTGTTGAACTTAACCGAAAACCATGCAAAATCACATTTAAACATGAAAATCTCACTTTTTGATAATCTTCCCGAGCAGGACTCGGTAGAACTGTTCGTGGTTCTGAGCGAATTGAAGAAATTCAATTTCCGGTGGTGATGATGCATTCCGTATTGTTTGATATCGCCATGGTCGGGCGAAGGTTAGCCATAGGGCTGAAAAATGATGAGTTCAAGCTATAGGTCAACTTAAAACAGGTCAATTTTACTCCTAATAAACCAAAAAACGACTCATTTTGGCTGATAGACTGAAAATACCACTAGCCTCATCAGAAATGTTTGATGAAGTTGTTTGTTAAAAAATTTGTATACGAAAAAGAGCGGAAGTGAGGAACTATACACACCATTGAATGCTCAATTTTCTACTCTATCAGCATTTTTCGAAACATTAAAAGTGTTTTTCTCCTAACTTCTCCAGGGCTGAGATAGAAAAATTCATGTTAGCTGCAGATTGCAGATCGATTTAAGTACATGATATCATGCATTTTTTACCATGCAAACCCTCATTCCCACCTTTCTGTCCAATAACCAGGCAAATTTATTAAATTTTGCGTAGGAAACACTCCAGTCTTAAAAGGAACAAATTAAAAAAAAATTAAAGAGAGTTTCTCAATAACTGGTTATAAGAGCTCATTGTCTTATCGGGCACGTACCAAACATTACTGGTGGGTAGTGTGCCACTTTTAAAAGTTTTTCAATGAATAAATTTTACAAGCTAAATTTATAAATTATTGAGATTTGATTATTTTCTCACCATGTCAATCAGAGTTGCACGAAATTCCGACTTCCGTCTTTTTTCATTTCCCACTCTCAACTTCTGTGACACTCTGGTATAAACTTGAAATCTCACATGTGAGCTCTCTAAAATGAGCAATAGACGGGCACTGATCGATGGAAGTATGGAGGAACGCGTATAGCTGTGTTGTGAATGGAGGATCGTTGGACAGTGCCGTCTTCGCTGCGTTTACATCGCTGTCAGTCGTTTTGTCCAGGGTAAAGACGAAAAATTGCTTCACGAGGTACCTGAAATTGTCAGATACTTCCAGTTTATGAAGGGTAGTTCTCATTTTATTTACATCGATGAAAATGTATGAAAACACCTTGTTCAAGTCGAATTTTCTCGATAAAAACATTGTTTGATGTCTTTTCTGCAAAGATCATCAGTAATAATTGTTCATCTATCATCCTTATTGGGTAGAATTCTCGCAAAAAAAACCTCGTCATTCCTAGTGGGACAGAAGTTCGAAACAAACCTGATGTCGAAAAAGATTGATATATATTTTGTTCTGAATCCGATATCAAAAAAATTCCGGTTCAAACATTCGAAAACCAAAGCAAGGTGGAAAATATTTCAAACTATTCATTCTGGCCGCAAAAACTGTTATACTGTAAAAATACAGTGCGTGCAAAAACTAATGCAATTTTTTCAAATTCACTCGAACAAAACGCTTGTTTCAAACTTTCTGAAAGTGTAATCACATACCGTATCCTTGACATTATCAAATTTCAAACAAATACAAGATTTTATCATCTCCACTCACCTCAAAGTGGTCAGCTTGATGAAAGTAGCATAAGTCTGCGTGCTGCACGCCTTCGTCACAAAATTGCAATAAATGGTGACATGTCGTGGATGGAGACTGGTCGAGTTGATGAACGATTGAGACTGGTTGACCGACTTGTCTTTGATGGAAATGTTGGACAGAAGTGGTGACGTGGGTCGTATCAGCTGCAGCGGAGTCTGGATCCGCCGTCGTGATGGAGTCGTCGGTTTGAGTTCGTAGGTCGGCGGTTTTGTCGGCTCTTCACTTGGAAACAGTCGCATGACATAGGAGACAATGGCCTGGAGAAGGACCGAGTCTTGTGCTTGTGTTGGGTTCTGAAACAGGTATCTTTTTCGTTTCCAGTTACTTTTCATGAATAATATGGCTTTGAAAATTATAAAAATCTTCTTTCTCTTTAAACTTTTTTATTTATCTATAAAATATCCGTTTCATACTACTTTTCAGTTAGTTTTCATTTTTCAAAAACCTATTAGCACGAAAAATGGTCGCTTCTTACTTCTTATATCAATTATCAGAATATCGTTTGCATAAACATTTCTTAGATTTCCAAATAAAAATTTAACAAAACTACCAAGAGAACATTCGATTTTATAACATTAACCGAGTTTTTTTTTACGTATAAACTACTTACTTGGCAGTGTAATAAAATTGAATGTGATAGTAAAGTGCGTCCCAAGAAAAATAGAATCACCTATTTTGGACTTCAAAACTCTTTATGCTTGCACTTTGAATTTTTCCTTCGAATATGTTAAAGATAAAATAACTTTTTAAAATTATTTGTTGGTTACGGCTTGTGGTTTATAGGTGTAAGAAGTGTTTTACCTCACAAATATGTCCTAAAACAGGGGTAGTTTCATCAGAAACGCTTCAATCAGCAGAGTCGAACTAAAATTTTAAAAAGATAAATTCAACTGTGATCAAATTTCTTTTCGTTTGATTTTTTACATTTGTTATTTGAATCGGCTAAAAATGGGCACCTACAAAAGGTGGGCGGCCCCCCCTTGTTCTGTTCTTTCTGAAAAATGAAATACTCACTTCTCTACTCGCATCGCACTGTGCGAGGATGGCACTCCAAAGTTCATCAGCCATCACCGGATCTTCCACGACAGCGTCGAAGAACACCGATCTGGCGTTGATCAGCTCGAAGACCGTGTTGTAGATGCATTCACCACTGACACCAACACCATAACCAGAATTTGGGTAAATTGCACAAAGATCGACGTTGACGTTGCGGAATAGGTGCTGAAATTCAGACGGGTTGTTAGTTTAAAAATGTGAATTTGTGAAAGCTAAAAATATCGAACGCGAAACTTATCAAGTAAAAAATTTTGATTTCAAGAAAAAGTTCAATACCATTTTTCATGTTTCTCGAAAATGTCAAGACATCGTAAATATTTATAAACCAGTGTCCTTTGATATTTTCCCATCTTCTTTCTCTTACCACATTATTCTCAGTCATCTCTTCCCTCTATCAACCAGATAGAGCCTACATTGCTACTGGTTTTTTTAAAAATTATCTCATTATATTTACCATTCTCTATTTTTCCGCCTTACGGAATAAAACATTATTATTATTAAATATTTATAGTGATGTTTTTTTCTCTAATAAGGTTTAAATATTTATAGTGATGTTTTTTTCTCTAATAAGGTTAAAATTGTAAATCCCACTCTTTTTCAAAAAGGAGTGGGGTTGATTTTTTTTTTCACCCCACTCACATATCTTCCTCTACCTGTAAAAAAGTCTGACCTCCGTGAATCGGTTACTTATTACTGTAGCGGTTTCGCCTTGAAACACAAGAACGATTAAGTAATGCGCCTTTAATTTCAATAGACTGAAAGTAAGAATAATAATTTAAATCCACAAAGATCTATCTGTTCGTTTTGAGAGTCCCGACCCTAGGGTAGGCCTACCGTACTCATTTTACAAAAATGCGGCTGGCGCGCGTTTAAAAACGGTCAGACTTTTTGCTAGATATGTGCCACTCTTTTCTCCACTGTTGAATTACTGAAAAGGGTGTGGGGTGAGTGGGGGAGTGGGATTTACAATTTGCCCTAATAAGGACTGCGGCGCACTGGTCAATTTAGGATAGTTCCGCTCACTTTGTCTTGAAAGTGGAAACCACAAATACCAGGGGTCCGGATATGGAAGGAAAAAATATTTCATGTGTAATACTCACTTACCGCAAAGATAATGCCCTTTTCACAATGACAATTTTCAGGAAAAAAATGAGGATATATTTCCGCTCAATCAAGATTACAACGTACAAAACTCACCTGAATCACTAACTGAACGTATCCCGAAGAAACATCTGATCCCAAAGGTTGAACCTTTCTCAATTCATTACAAATCGCGTACAGATCATTCGGTGGTTGCCTCTGTTCAATGGGAGGTGCTTTATGGATAAAATCCATCCTGGAAAACTTGATGATCCTTAAAACATGGGTGAAAGGTAGGATTATGGCGATAAACCGCGAGTATGATCACACAAAAACCAACCCAAATACTTTATCCAACCCCAAAATAACAATAAAACGTTAGAACTGCATACAATCTAGCGTCTGTAGACGACTTTCTGTCCTCTCCTTTCCATTTTCCTTTGTTTTTTCTCATCAACTTCTTCATTCTCAGCTGGTGCCGTTACCCATGGAAGGAAGAAGCCGAAGATGAACTTGTAGCCGAGGAATCCGGGGAAAGCGAGAAGAAGAAGGTAAAAGTAGTTCGAGTAGAGGGCGAGCACCTGGAATGATAACTTTTATATAGATTCTGACTTTCATTTTCTTCCCATGTAGCTCAAGCTCCCACAAACGTCTTCACAACAGATAGATTACGTCAAAAATTTGAAAAATTTACAAAATCAGGGAAAACGTTTCTGGAATTCTGGTCTATTTCATCTACATCGTATGATAGTGGTTTATTCAAATTTTCGACGTTTTCTTAGAATAGATTTCTTGCTGTGATAGATACTATGAAAAAATCAATCATTTTAGCAGATTGGAAAAAATCCGAATGCAAAAAAAATGAAATTCGTAAAAATGGAGTGGGATATACAGAGCGTCCATATTATTCTTAAATCATTGACTTTATCGAAGAAAAATCGATAACTCTCAATTGAAAAACTTCGAATTTTCAATCTCAAAATTCTAAATTACTCGTAAAAGGCTGACTATTAAAATGAGTAAATTGCAATTTACACTTTTTTGGAAAAAAGATGGAAGAAAAACCTATCTCGGTAGATTTGGTGAATGATATGAATAAAAGTATTGAAAGATTCCAAAACATACCTGTGTCAAAACAGTCAAGATGATGGAATCTTTGCAATATTCTCCAAATGCTTCCGGGTCATTGAGGTCAGCACCAGCGTCGACAACACGGTCTTTTGAGTCGAATTTGGCGGCTGAAGATTTCTTTCAAATTTTGAAATGGAAACTATGAAAAACCTGCTAATCGCTTCATGAAGAGGACTGCGAACAACTGAACCAACACCGTGATTCCAAAGAAAACGTATGATGTCGAGTTGCACTCCCAGAAAAGTTGACACGGGAGGAAGTAGAGGGCCTGGAAATTGAACTTCTTTTTAGAATATTCGAAACATATTCTATTTGTGTTTGATTTACAGTCACTACGATCACTTTACTGTTCATTTTGAAAAAAAACCAACTACTTTTTTTAATTTTCTAGTTTTTGAATACAAGTTTTGAATGATTTTTTGGAATTATCTGGTTTTATGATTAGTGTTTGAGGTAAACGTTTATAATTTTTCATTTTGGATGAAATTGAACGTACACTGGCGACTGCAGATGCAATAGTGTACTGTGTGATAGTCGCTTTATTCTCTTCATGAATTTCTTGTTGTCCTTTGGTCGCAACCTTCACCATCTGTTAATCGTGTTGATGATTAAAATACTGAATGAGTCATCGATAATCAACGGTTACTTAACCTCTCACTTGCCACAACACAACTTCACACGATAATCAATCTTTTATCGGCAGAGAAAAGAACAGTGAAAAGATGAAGACAACACCTATCAATGTAGGCATGTGCTGTTGCGAGAGAGCAACATTTGGAAAAGAAAACTTCGTATAAAACGTAAAATACCGGATAAGCAACAAGGAAAACGAACGTGAAAATGTGTTTAAAATGGCGCCTAATTGTTGTGCAGGTCAAGACGGAATACTTCGTTACCGATGAAGTAAGAACCAGTGTTGTTCGGACGAAGGATGAAAGTTTGAGAGAATGGGTTAATTGGGTCTTCATCAGTCTGAAACAGTACATTTTTATTTTCCTTTACTTTCTCAAATAACCTTGAGTTGACCAAGAACCATGACAAGAATTGATCCATCGTACAGAGGCTGAGAGTCACACTTCGTCAAGGCGCGTTGGATCTGCTTGAATGTCAAACTCTGAAAATGGAAATCCGTTTAGGAAAAATTCAAATAACTCACAGTAAATTTTTGTAAGATTCCATCTCTTCCCTTGCACTGGACTCCTTCGAATGTCATGTAGGAGTTCTCTGGGTCGTACAACTCAGCCAATGCTGAAATTGAAAATCATTTCCGTGCAGAATGAAAACTCCAACATTGTGCTCTAGCTTGTGGATCCTGGACATCGAAAGCGGAGTAATAGTGCTGAACGAAAGCGTTGGCGATAGCTTCGTAGTCTGGATTGAAGGACATCTGTAAATTAAAAATTACAGAAAGAAGCGAGTGGTGGAATCTGAGAAAGTGAAATTGATATGTCCTATGAAGATTGATCATTCAATGTGCCAAAAGAACAATAAAAAACTGTTTCTTATGAAATTACACTGAAATATACTTTTCTCAGTTTTCTTTTTTAAAAATCGCCAACACATTGAAAAGGAAACATTGTTCAAACATGTATGACTCGAAACATTGCTAGAAACTTTCGAAACAAAATACAGAAAAATAAACCGTGCGCACTTTGCAGTTTCAAATTTTCGAGTATTAAATCAACATTTGAGTCTCAAAAGCGCACATGTTCAGAATCGATTTTAACATTTTTGTTTTACATCGCAAGGCAAAATGTAAACCGCAGAGCGCAGAGCCGCAGAGCGACCGCAGAGTTTTTTCTTATATCAGGCTTAGGAAAAATCGGACCCCCATTTTCGGAACGTACTTGTGCTTAGAACCTTACCTAAGCCTATTTAGGAACCGTACGTGTTACTAGGAATTTTCCGAAACCTGAAACAAAAATTGACTCTGCGGCTCTGCGCTCTGCGGACACTCTGCGGTTTACATTTTGCCACATCGCAATGCATCGCAGCTGTTTTCAAGTTTGTTGCCAATCGATCTATTGCCAACCAGTTTTCTTTCACCGCGTAATACAACCTTTGAGCTGTTTTCAGTGTTGTTCCCATGTTGATTCACAGTCCTTTCTCTATCGCTGCCATTTCAAAGTTAAAATGATACTGTTTAGTTTCAACGTTTGAATATTTTTGTATGCTTTATCATTTTCTACAAGTCCCGTGGGCTATTTTTAGGTGAGTGTTCTTTTCTGTGGTAAAGTACAAGGTAAACAATGTTTGATCTTTCCGGTTGACCTGTCCATTCAGTCATTTTCTCATTCGCTTTCCGGATAGTTACTTCCCTTTCCAAACAAGTAGTACCATTCTGAACATCTGTTTCTCCTCATAAATTTCTTTTGCCATATTTGCAGGTTTCACCTGGTTCACATTTCGTTTACTTCACGCTTTGAATTTTTAATTCTATCAAAAACATTGTAAGATTAAAAAACAATAGGCGTTGATGATAGTCGACAGTGTACCGCTTCTACTCAAAAACTTTGAAGATAGTACTTTTTCCACCTACATAATCCATTCTTTATCAATTCAACATTATGTTGTTCGTTGAACGGTGATTCTCATATTGCATGTATTCAACCTATGCGAGTCTGAAGAATGTCTGTGTTCAGTCGATTTTTCATCGATCATGTGTTCAACAAACAGTCAATAGTCAGATTTATGACATTATGACCCTTCTAATCGAATTATTGTCGAAAATGTATACTGTCGCTTACAGTACGTTTACTACAATCTATCTACACCACAGTTGAATATTCACCAAAATGCCGCGCAGACTAAACATGAAGTAATTCAATACTTCCGTGCTAGGTTCTGATATTACAAGTGTTCGCCGCATGTAAGTCTGGCACATATCCACAATCCCTCTCCATCCTTCTCTGTTGATATGTACGTCTTCGTCAGAAAAAAGAAAACTTTGGCTGTGTTTTTCGCGCACATGTACACACGCAGCTCTCTTTCTCCCTCTCTCCCTCATACTTGGTCCGTCGTCGCAGTATTTATGTTTTGGTTGTTGCGTATGTTAACCTAAGTCTCTCGTCACCACGTGGTCTTTTCACTCGGTGCTGACGTCCACCTTGGCAGGGACCGATACAAAGCTCCACCAACGATAATATGGGTTGTTGCTCTCTTTATTTGCTTCTTCGCGAGAAACTTTTTGCTACCCAACACGTCATACTAGTCACATGTTCGACTTGTCGTCGCCAGGAAACCCCCGTTGCAGTTATTTTTTTAATATTCGAGTAATTTCCGACCCGTAGCACTATTCACGTACTGTAGGTTGTCATGTCAGTACTAGGTACTTTTCTTATAAATAAGTTTTGAGCTCTTCATTTTCAAGAATACCGTTGTATATGGTGAACCCTTCATGAAAAGAAACTTTCACCATGTCCATCGATAAGCGTAGACAGTGTTCACTTCATCATTTTGTCAAAACAAAACTAGGCGTTCACCATTTGTCGGTACATAATTTGTTGCACTTCGGACATGATAAACTCGCTCGTCATGTGACGTCCTTCAATGTGTGATAATGAAGTTTTGTCAGGACGAAGTGAAAATATTGTACTCTGTTTTCAGAACTAAACACAGTATCATCCAGTACCCCCTAGAATCCTAGTTTGCTCTAGAAAAAGTTTGTACTGAACTGTTCAGACCAATTTCATAGTACATAAAATTATCACTTGATGATTAGCACGAGAAAAAAACTGGACTCATTCCTTTTCAACAGATAAATTCTCTGTTCACTTGAGAAACCTCTTGTTCCTTTCAGAATCTAATGAGAGAAACTTGATCTGAAAGTTTTACCTTTTATGTGTGCCAAACATTTCTAATTAAATTTTCCCTCTTAATTAATGATTGATTTTGCCTTTCTCCAGACGGAAATTGAAGTGCATGAAATGAGTATTTAAAATTACTTATTCACCCCAGTTCTCTGCAAAAGCTAAACTTTGGTCCCTTTTCTCTGCAGAGAAACAAAACAAGGAAAACGGATTCTTTTTGTTACTTTCTCTTCTTTTGAGCCTCTTTTGCCGAAAACAAATCGACTACCTCCCCTTTCCTCTTCTCTCGTTCCTTCTCTTTTGAGATTAATCCACCGTGCTTTCATTATCTCACGCCCACTTTTTCGTTTGAATTCGCTGCTTTTTGGTTTCATAAAAGTGAACTCAACCGTGTTTCTAATGTTTCTCACTTCTACTTTTCTCACAAGTTTCTCATTCTTGAAGTTGTGTTGACAGCTCACTTGGAGAGGTGAATGACTCGATACAGATCGTCCCTATAGTCTGTTTATTCGAAAATGCATTTCTGAGCTCTGGCTATGCATCATTTTCGAATGCGGAAGCAAATCCGAGATTATCAGAAAAGTTTCTCATTCCTGCATTTTTAATCTCTGACTAATCTTTTCGTTTGTAGATTCGAATGTATCATTGATATTTCACATCGAATGCGAACTATCCTCCTCTACTTCCCGTATTTTGAGCTTATATCTGGGTTCATCAAAAATTAGGAGCGACTGATTTCAATTTCTGTGTACTACATAAATTTTGAGCTGAATTCGGGTGCAGATACCAGATATATGGAATTGTAGTTAGATTTTTATTTTAAGACTTTTCTCCAATTTCTTCATATACATGGTCATTTTCTACTCCAACTGTTCAAGTTGGATGAAACTATTGTGTAAGCCGGAAGGTGGTGAAACATCATTTTCGTAAATTTTTTGATGTAGATATGAATCGGGTGAAACATAGATAGTGAAGTGATCATTACAGTAACCCGGAACGAGCTCAATGCACCAGAAATAGAATTTTCGTACAGCACATAAATTTTGATGTTTATGTGGAAATCGGGGTCCCTATGCGACATGCTAATGGGTATACAGTAGATTTTGAATCTCTTGAATTCATCATTTATTGTAATCACATTTTGAATCTTCTACACATGCAGGCGATAGAACTACCAATAAAACATCTCCAGAAAAAAGAATGTAGTTTCTCCTTCGTTTTCACTTTTCGAGACGTTCTCGGAAGAATTTCAACAAAGTGCACTCGATAACTCGGTTAAATTTAATTATGTGAAGTATTTTATGGTTGACATCCCAAAGGAAGCTTTCATTATAGTTTCGGTCTTACTTGATATTGCGTCTTTTTTACCGTTTTCAAAAAGTTTCTCTATTTTTCGAAGTTTGGAATAATTTTTCAATTTTTCTCAAAATCATCACGATTTTGCTACATTCCTCGAACCGATTATGATGAACGATTTGGCTCAAGTATAATCGTCACATCGTGACAAATTGTTTTCACGACAATTAAAACGAGATTCTTGAGTTATCACTCATCATCGTAGTTTTCGTGTTTCATGTTTTGAGAAAAGTACGTTTTCCAGTTTTTATCCGATACGAAAATTTCCAGAACTTTGGATTCGGAACAAAATTTTTGTATCCACGCCAGATACAAAAGATTTGTATACGTTTTTCCAAGAATTCGTTTTTTGTATAAAGTTCCACGAATTGTGATTAAGAAGTTTTTGTATTATAATTTACAAATAAGAAATAACATGTTTTTATCACGATTATTGAGAAAAATGAAGTTTAAAATTTCTAGTTTCTCATAATTTTTAGAACTCTTTTCGTCTATCCAACTTTGTTTTCACTTGTAAATGTGTTCATTCTCAGAAGAGTTTAGGCAAAGTGCACTCGATAATGAGCCTACGACTGTAATGATACTCTAGGATCTTGTTGTAATTGTCGTGAAAAACAATTAGTGAGCATGTGACGGATAGTTCTGTGCTAAATTGTTCATCATCATTTTCGCGTATGAGAAGTAAGTATTGTAATTGTTGTTAAAGTCGACAAAATGTTATGAAACTTTGTGATAATGATAGATAGATCGAAACTATGATGAGAGCTCATCGACACTCACAAACTCCTTCTCATACCATAAATAACTCAACACAATTAAATTTAACCGAATTATCGAGTGCACTTTGTTGAAATTCTTCCGAGAACGTCTCGAAAAGTGAAAACGAAGGGTAAACTACATTCTTTTTTCTGGAGATGTTTTATATGTAGTTCTATCGCCTGCCTGTGTAGAAGATTCAAAATGGGATTACAATAAATGATGAATTCAAAAGATTCAAAATCTACCGTATACCCATTAGCACGTCGCATAGGGACCCCGATTTCCACATAAACATCAAAATTTATGTGCTGTACGAAAATTCTATTTCTGGTGCATTGAGCTCATTCCGGGTTACTGTAATGATCACTTCACTATCTACGTTTCACCCGATTCATATCTACATCAAAAAAATTACGAAACTGATGTTTCACCACCTTCCGGCTTACACAATAGTTTCATTCAACTCGAACAGTTGGAGTAGAAAACGACCATGTTAATGAGGAAACTGGAGAAAAGTCCTAAAATGAAAATCTAATAAACTACAATTTGACATCTCTGGTATCTGCACCCGAATTCAGCTCAAAATTTATGTAGTACACAGAAAATTGAAATCAGTCGCTCCTAATTTTTGATGAACCCAGATATAAGCTCAAAAGAAGGGAAGCAGAGGAGGATAGTTCGCATTAGAAGTAAAATATCAATGATACATTCAAATCTACAAACGAAAAGATTAGCCAGAGATTAAAAATGCAGGAATGAGAAACTTTTCTGATAATCTCGGATTTGCTTCCGCATTCGAAAATGATGCATAGCCAGAGTCCAGAAATGCATTTTTTGAATAAGTTAGCAGACTCGCATCTGAAAATTCATGTTGATTTCCCCTAATTTCGATCACATCTGGGATTCCAACTCCTGTAATTCATTAAGGGTGGTGCGCGGATGTACTATTCACTACACCAGATGCATCATTTTCCACTTTTTCCACCACCTCCCTACTCCCACGGATACGAAACCTGCCGTATATGCCCCATGCACACCGCATTCGGCTCAATTTTTCACATTCACATCAAATTTTATGTGCTATACGACAATTATCAAAGACGCCCGCGCGTGTCCTTTCTCTGAATTGGCTGACGGTAGTTGAATGGGCTCAAAAGAAACGTTATTATCCCAACATACACACGCGATCCCGACAGCCGGTGGTCAGAATTTTGTCAGAAATCAGTTGAGATTTGAAGTAGGAGAGCACTACTACCCATGTTCCATCTCAGCCTTTTCATTTCTCGAAAAGATAGAAGTACCCTCATCTTTGCCATAATTTTAAACTTGTGTGATACCTCGGTAATGGAAAATCGTCGGATGTGTTTTTTATGAGCGACGCACATAAATAACATATGTCGTTTATAGAATCCGCGGATTATGTGCGTGTTATACGGTTATGTGCGGTTTATGGACCTTTTCCATACTCACGATATTATTGAACAGGATAACAAACATAGAGAAAAACACTTTATTAATGACATTTAAAAGACATTAAATAATTCTTCTGATCCGCTGGACTTCTCGCTATTCGGACGTAGTAGATCACATTTGTAACATAGTTGTTGTTCTGGAACCTGCAAATAAAATGTAATTCAATAAAGTTTAGATGACACATACCTCATCTTTCTCTTTTGTCAAACAATACTGACGATAGGAAAAATCCGATAGTCCGATGAACTCATTCACGGCAGTTGACCGTGTGACATGGTTAAGAACATCTTCTCAAGTCCCACAGAATCTTGAGTCCCAGTTCGCAAAATGAAAGAGGCTTTTTGAAGAGAAGCGGTGTGACTATCTGTAAAATGGTTAATTTAGGCTAAATCTAAATGCATTATCAACTGATAACGAGTCCAGAGTTTGATGAAAAACGAGACAAGTGCGTCGCAGCTAGAAACTGGTACTCGATATTGTATACCAGGGTCCGGATTTGAAACCGCTCCTTCCCCGCGAACTCAACCTCATTGGAATACTGATCCTTCTCAAAACTACGTTGAAAAAATTGCAAACAAAAAAATTTCCCCAATGTGCTAAAAGGTAGCGCTCACGAGATTATTTTTCGAGTAAATGTTACTTTGATCTCTACGTCCTCTATTACGCGTTGAGTTTCTAATCTACTGAACGGGTTGAAGTTACTGCAAATAAGGGTTTACCATTTTCAATAAGTTAGCTTTCGCGCCGCGTTGCGGTACTGAACATGAAACCTTCAAACATCAAAACACCAGTCTGAACCATACAAATTCTGCGGTGGCTACTAGTAAATTAGGAGGTGCACGATTTTTGAGTTTGTGGATTTTGAATCCATATCCTAACCCATGGTATGTAATATAGAGTACCACCTTTGAGCTAAATGAAGTTAATAAAACTGAATGAGTTAGTTCCCATTCTGCACACAAGGTCTAAAGAATGAGCAGAATCAGATCATACTTATTGTAGATTAATTTTTAGAGTTAAACGTTAAAACGTACCTTGTTTCCTTGTTCTTTTCCGTCATTTTTCCAGGGTGCAACTTCCTCGTCTCACGTTTAGTATTGTTGATTGCAGCTTCTCTGCGAGCGCGAGCATCAAATCATGAATATTTTGAAAATTCCACATCGACCTGAATGGTTTGAAAATTGAATTATCGGTGTTTGTGAGGCATTTTCGCGCAGTGGTCTTACTCTTACTGTATGACTGTACGACTTGACTGTTTTAAGATTTAAAAAAATTAAAACACACCTTGTTTCCTTATCCTTTCCGTCAATTTTCTTATCCTCGTAGGGTTCATTATAGTAGCCTCGATATGAGAATTTTTTGAGAAGCTCACATCATCTCGATTGACTGAAAATTTTAGATTAGGCCCCATTCATCAAAACAAAAATTAGTAAGGTGAAGTGAAACCTGCAAATGGAACGTTAGTTAAACAAGTTACGGGTGGTCATTAGTGTGAGAGTTTATCACGAAAATATGTTCTATAGTCTTCACTTTTATCAAACTGATGAAATACAAGAAGGAAATGAACAAAACAGCAGGAAATAGCTCAAACAAGAACAGAAAACGAAAATAAAAAACATTTGATCTACCTGGTACTGTAACTTATCAGTCGCCATTTTTACTTTTAATTTTTCACGTTTTCACTGTTTGCTGTAAAAACAGCGAGAATGGTGGGAATGTAACACAGAAAATGAACAGCAATGGTAAAAAACAGTGAATTATTGTTTCTGAATGATTTTTTTGCAAAATGAAATGAGGTGTGCAATCTAATCACTTTTATCTGATTTAAAACAACCTTCCGAGCTTTTTTACATATAGACTAATATTTGACATCGAAGTTACTTTCTCAAGAGATGGTGGCACTGCCATATTTCTTTTTAGTTCTTTTAGTCACTCCAGGGTAAAGTAAATCAGTGTTTTTCCGAGTTTTTAGAATAGTTTCATAGGAAAAGTCCTCCCACAATGGTATTTTCTCTATCGAATTTCTCCGATTTTTGAATTTCTCTGTCCGAACATACCACAAATTTTTCAGGCCATAATAGACTGAAATTTCGCCAAGTTTCCTTGTGAGTTAAAAATGCGGACATATTGACAGTTCGTAAGATACTGCTCGAAGACCTCAGGAGTCGTAGAATATCTTTCAATACTCATCAGCACATCATCCAGGGTAATTCGGATGCAACAGTGTTCGAATTTTGAGTGTTCATGTAACTTCCGATTATGTGTATGTTATGTGCGGGTCACATAAAAAAGTCTCAAAAAGGCCTCTGAAAGTTCTTGGCCATAAACGACACATAAGCGTTTGGACTATAAATCTCATATAAACAGACTATAACACGCACATAAAATACTAACATTCACATAATCCGCTAAAATGCACATAACCTGCTAAAATGCACATAAACCGCGTATAAATAACACATCCGTCGTTTTTCCATTACCGAGACAGTATGATTTCATTGGTCCAAACCATTTTCTATCATACGTTACGCCGACGCTTTATCGAACCTAGTAGTTCGAAGAGTGAAAGTTGAAAATAGTGAATTTGGACTAGATCAGATCGTATTCAGTTTTTACTAGATTTAATCCGACCATACTTTTATGGAAACAAGATAAGGGTTCGATCCTCTCCGTTCCTCTCTTTTTTAAAAATCTTGATTCTCGTCCAAAAAGGTTCTCAGAATTCACACCATGAAATGGGCGGAGCCAAAGGCGTACCCCCTGCACGATTCATTTCGGTGGATTTAGTCTCTCTCTCTCTCTCTCCCTCTCTCTCTCTCTCTCTCTCTCTCTCTCTCTCTCTCTCTCTCCTGCATCTTTGCAACATCCGAAACTTGCAGAAGAAGTCCGTTCCAAATTCTTTCGGCACACTCATCAAATGCGGAAGTTTCATTACCGATAGCTCGCACAAAGCACAGTTTTTTTTGCCTTGGGATCATATTACGCATGCACATTGTGAGAGCTGCCATAGTTCGCATCTGAATTGAAATTTATGGGCTTTCACATTTTTGTTTACGCCCTTTTTTCTACATACATTCATCCAAGCCACGAGATTCCTACAAAAACACTTTTCTCTTCACCTTTTTCTTCTCTCGGATTCTCTTTTGGAAAATTGGAGTTATAGAGTGGAAAACGGGGCGGAGCTGTTCAATCAGTGCAATCAACGAGCTGGTTCATCCAGTAGGTGAACGCATTCTACCCTCTGGGCGGAGCCAAAGGCGTACCCTAGCACTATTCATTTCGGTACGCTAGTGAATTTGTTGGGCTCGGTTCAGTTTCTCTCTCTCTCTCTCTCTCTCTCTCTCTCTCTCTCTCTCCCCTCTTCTCTCACGTCATCCTCATCCGATGGGTATGCTCGCTCGTGCAATCCAGAATCAAGGATTAGCTGTTGTTTTGACGATTTGCAAGTGTTTTTTGATGAGTTACACAGGCGGAAGTTGGTAATTGGCCAACAGAGAAACGAGAGTTCAGTGAGCAGCCTTTTTCTGAGCCGAAATGTCAGAGAGTCAGTCCATTTCTGTGAAATCGGTGAGTTCACAACTAACAGGCTGGTGTCCGACCCGAAACTGTCGGCCCCCATTCTGTCCTATCTTGATCTCATCGACTCGGATTAGTCGCAAATTGACCGTGCCTAGTTCAACTTGATACGAAAAAGTGTACTGAATCGTTTCTATCAAGAATCATTTTCTTAAGGAAAGCTTACAAGGTGAAAAATTTTTTGTGATAATCAAGTTTAAACTTTGATCAAATCTTAGCTTTGTATTTATCTGTGCTTTGAACCTTACCTAAGCCTAAAATTTGAGGTGTCGACAAAGATAAATGAAAAAATGATTCTTGATTCAAACGATTCAGTACACTTTTTCGTATTTAATGCCTAGTTCATTCCAACACGTGTTCAGCAGTGGGATGAACGCCCTTTTTGAGATTCATATGGGGTATTGATTGTGAATGGGAACACTGCCAGCATTAGGGCTTTGAGATCCCGATTTCCACAGATATTCATTCTACAACATTCAAATGTCTCTTTCTCTCTCTCTCTCTCTCTCTCTCTCTCTCTCTCTCTCTCTCTCTCTCTCTCTCTTTCTCTCTTTCCATATTTCTCTCGTTTTCAAAGTCTTTTCACCAGAGTATTCTATTTTTGATACTCTGCGCAATTCATAATTTTTTTTCCAAACCGTCGCTTCGCTCACATTTTTCTCGATTCTCCTGCTCAGTGTGTTGGAATCTTTTTTAAAAAACATTTTCTGGTGATTTTTCGACACACTATCTTTACTCATGCTCTCCTTTTCGATCAAGTATGCCTATGTTTAGCAGGAAATATTTTACCTACTCTTACAAACAACGTAACATCTTTGACGATGAAAATTTTCTCCCATTACAAAAAGTACTATTCGCGATGTTTTCACTTTTTCGGCCATCTGGAGCCAGTACTCTCGACCTTTTACTGATCGTCCAGTATATGTGCTTTACTTTTATTTTCGCTCCCTCTCGAACATCATTACCGCTAGTATTATTCAACCATCACAGCTCTATATAAAACACGTCAAGACTCGACATTCAAAGATCCTAATGTGTAACCTTATTAAGAGACCCAAAAAGTTGTGTATTGTGCGCATTGACTTATACATCTTTTTCTCAGAAGATCTTTTCTCTAGTTTGCTAGGGTCAAACAAAAGACGGCGTGGAAAGCCTCATTGGAAAACTATGAAAAGAGAGAAAGAGAGAGAGAGAGAAAGTGAGAGAGAGAGAGGAGGGAGAGAGAGAGAGAGGAGGGAGAGAGAGAGAGAGAGAGAGAGAGAGAGAGAGAGAGAGAGAGAGAGGAGGGAGAAAGAGAGAGAGAGAGAGAGGGAAGAGAGAGAGAGAAAGAGGGAGAGAGGGTGAGAGAGAAAGAGGGAGAGAGGGTGAGAGAGAGAGAGAGAGAGAGAGAGAGAGAGAGAGAGAGAGAGAGAGAGAGAGAGAAGAGAAGGAGAGAGAGAGAGAGAGAGAGAGAGAGAGAGAGAGAGAGAGAGAGAGAGAGAGAGAGAGAGAGAGAGAGGGAAAGAGAGAGAGAAAGTAAGTTACTAATAGAAACTAATAGTCTCACTGTACTGCCCCTTTTTCACTCAATAATTCAAACCCATATTTTTTACTTATTGATTACTTAGTGAATTCTCTGAACTGTTTCAGAACATTAATCCAACAAAAACAACAGAATTTTTTCTCATAATCATAGTTCTCGCGGCCTTTCAAAGCTTTCATTTTTCATATAATGGAAGAAAGATGAATGAAAGACGTTTTCTTTCCATTTGCCTCCGTGCAACAGCACGATCTTTGTCAAATGCCCTATACAATGTCACTTTCCCATATAAAAAGATCAAATGACCATTTATAAGTCAATAAAAGGCCAAGATTGGAGACTGTAAACGGAAAAGTCATCTTCTTCCTTTTTTTATGAATTTCAGGGTTGTAGAATTATTTGGATCGTCTTTATCACAACTTGAGTTGATAAAATCTTAAACTTTGAATCTTTAAAAAAGTAAAGTTTTGTTTCTCAAAATATGAAGTTTTAAGAATCGATTTAATCATTTTTTCATGTTCCCTCCAACTGTCATAAGTGTCATCACATATTGATTTCAATCTTTCTATCAAAATGAATGGCACACTGAGCTATTTTTTTCTTTTTTTCGTCTGATTTTCTTAAGTTTACAAGCGAATTTGTTTCGCTGATTTCTATTGAAAAATTGCAAATCATGTAATTTTTCTTCGTAACTAGCTTTTTATCATGAATTTTGAAAAAACGTTCGAGAAAAAAATTTTTGAACTACAGTAACTGTGATTTGATCTACGGCGATGCGGGATTTACGAAGGGGCGGGGTTTGTGCTCGCTGCTTATTGGTCGCCTCCCCTCGCTGCTCGATCCGGCACTTTTCGACTGCGCTTAGCGCAGTGTGAATGGGATGCTTTAGAAACCTAAATAACTACTTGTTCAGTTGCGAACTCAAAGCTAGGACGATATTCTTTAAAAACATTTTCCATGTACTCTATCATTACCGGTCATTTCTCTGGAATGTGAACTACAAACTACATACAAAGCAACTGCTTACATCTCTAGTGATTTCTCTGATTCGTTGTTGTTAAGCAGATTAAGATAAGTAGTAAATCGCTTCCGGGAATTTAAGATATCATGACAGAAAATAACACTACTCTGATTTTCTTAGATTTTGAAATTAGTGATGAGAATTGAATTGAAGTAATTGTTCTTGAAAGACGAGAAGAAAAATGTTTCAAAAATTTTGAGAAAGTTGATTTTTATTTTTTAATGTCTATAAGATAGATTTCGCGCATTTTACATGAGCTTTGATTTTCCCATATCCTCCTATTTTCATTCCACTGACCCTCTCTTCATAATATTTTTGTTGCCATTCTTTCGGTGGCATAATAGCGACATTCCGATGACAGAACGGCGACAAAAAATTTTTTCACCGTCTCATCGCCGACACGTCGCGTATTATCACCGGAATGTTGTCATTCACTAGATCCTACTGAATGACGACAATACGACGACAGAATAACGACTTCTTAGTTTTTTCATCATGTCGCTGTTCGGTAAGGTATACCTGGCGACTTAACGGTGACAAAATGATTATGGAGTCCATATGATTCGATTCATCATTCTGTTTGAGTTCTTTGTGTGATTCAATTGAGAAATCACCTGTCTTTCTTTGAATGTCGCATCATTATCGTCACAAATCACACGACTTTTTTCAAATGGAAAATAATAATTTTAGGGTGATGAATCCAGAAGCGTGCATTCATGAATTCATGCAAAAAATCCCACCCGAAGCCCTCAACACGGTGAAATGTGAGATGATTCGGAAGAAACAGGTCCGTTTTCGGTTGATATTTTGGTACGATAAAAAGATAATAATATTTATTAATAACGAATAAAAATACGTAAGCTCCAATAACGGCCAGCAATAGCCGCTAAAAGCTCGAACAAATGAAGCGAATGTGGTGACTCTTAGATAGAAAAGTAAAAAATGGTGAAAAAGAGAAAGATGCAAAGAAAAAAATTCGAAAATTAAAAAAAAAATTGAAAGTGGCGTTATTTTGAAGTAAAGCACTATGTACAACATTGAGGTGATGAGATTGAATATTTCATAATCATTTTGAAACACATAACTGTTGCAGAGGATAAAAACTTCAGTTTTTCAATGAAAAAATGGAAAAAAAATCAGTATAAACCCGAGAAACGTAGAACATCCTCACAGTATTCCGAAAATTTCGAATTGTTGTTTTATTGTTGAAAAAAGATAGTAGATTTTCAAAATTTAAGGATTTTTGGTTATCACTGTTCAAAAAAATAATTTGAAAAAATCAAAAACTAAAAAATGTACAAAATTCAATAATACAATAAATTATACAGTACTCTGATAAGTTCTAATATTTTAAGTAGAAAGAAACGTATATTTGCAGGCGTACCACGAACAATACCCGTTCCTGGCTACCAAACTGGTCCTCCGAGCGACAAGAAAAGGAAACTGCTACAATGAGTTCAGGAACGCCGTTATCCATGGAGATAGCAGCAAGTGTTGCTTGATAGCAAAGTTCGTTTTTTGCGAAATTTGAAAAATTCAGTAGGAAAAATGGTTTTTAGCACACTGATTGTGAGAAAAGAATATAGCCGAATTCCGTCTTCAGCTAAAAAATATTTTTGTTTAATCAGTCTAAAACACTGGGATGTGTCGAAAAAGGTTTTTTCACTACGAGAAATGGATATTTTCATTATAAAAGATAGTCCGTTTCGATAGACTGAAAGAATTCAACTCACAAAACTCTGAATGAAGCATTTGAAAACATGCATACGATGTGAATAAAAATGAACGCAAAACAAAAGAGATATTGGAATTTGGCTGATGTTGAAAAATATCTACACTATGATAATTTTCCTAGAGAATAAATTTGCATTCTTCAAAACAACTAAATGTTTCGATCAGACTATTGATAACACTCAAGAACACATTTCACTTTACCATAATCTCATTCAAACATCCGATTCCATGTTGCAGCGCGGTCATGCGAAGCATATTGCTCCCTATTTTCTGAGTGTTTTGTTGTGTTTTGGACAACGCGCGTGTGTTTTTGCGTGTGTTCCTGGAATGGAGAAAAGAGGAAAACATCGAAAGAATGAATCATCGAAACTTGCAGAAGCGTGAAGAAAGCCTCTTTTTTATTATGAATGAGCTCAAAAAGTTTGTTTTTGATCAAGGAAATTCGGCGAAAACAGAAATTTTCTAATGAGAAATGACGAATTGGGTAGTGCACAGAGTCGGATTTGTCTTTTTGTGTGAGAATGTGGTTTTAAAATGAGTTTTAAATATCATTTTTAATTTTAAAAAATATCAAAAATTGTTATTTTTAGCGAGAAGCTGATCCAATCGATGGGACGTGTCTGGTTTGTGGCCATGCGACTGTTCGGGTTTCCATTCCTGAGGTTCGTTTCAATTTCGCTCTCTATCTCTGTCTTTCCTTCTATCTCTGTCTTTCCTTCTATCTCTGTCTTTTTCTCTCTCTCTCTCTCCGTCTCTCTCTCTCTCTCCCTCCCTCTCTCTCTCCCTCTCTCCCTCCCTCTCTCTCTCTCTCTCTCTCTCTCTCTCTCTCTCTCTCTCTCTCTCTCTCTCTCTCTCTCTCTCTTTCTCTCTCTCTCTCTCTATATTTCTCTCTCTCTCTCTCTCTCTCTCTCTCTCTCTCTCTCTCTCTCTCTCTCTCTCTCTCCATCTCTCTCTCTCTCTCTCTCTCTTTCTCTCTCTCTCTCTCTCCATCTCTCTCTCTCTCTCTCTCTCTCTCTCTCTCTCTCTCTCTCTCTCTCTCTCTCTCTCCATCTCTCTCTCTCTCTCTCTCTCTCTTTCTCTCTCTCTCTCTCCATCTCTCTCTCTCTCTCTCTCTCTCTCTCTCTCTCTCTCTCTCTCTCTCTCTCTCTCTCCTCCTCTCTCTCTCTCTCTCTCTCTCTCTCTCTCTCTCCATCTCTCTCTCTCTCTCTCTCTCTCTCTCTCTCTCTCTCCATCTCTCTCTCTCTATCTATCTCTCTCCTCCTTCTTATGGGCGTGTTGGATCGAAGAACACATGTGAACTCTTTATTTTCGTTTCGAATGCACATTCCGAATGCGTGCGTGTGTTTTCGATAGAAGGCTCTTTTTCAATTGGGGACCGAAAATCAACGGAATCTCCGTTGAACGCTCAGAGTTAGCCAGGAAAAAACTAGAAGTCGAGAATCTTGTTTATATAGGCTCAGGAGATTGTCAATAACCTCTGTTCCTATGACTCGAACCCTAGGGATCAGAAACTTGGTACAAAACTTGTGAGAAACTTCTCATAGTATGAAAAACGTCATGTACTAACCGCGGTTTGCAATCTGCGATCAACAGTAATTTGCCTTTTTTAGGTCTAGAATAGGTTGGAGGAACGGTTTTGTGATGAATTAGGTCTGAAAACGTAGGTAAACCTAGAACTTCAATATTCCATGTTCAAAGTTCCTCACTCCCGTCCAAACAGCATTTCAAATGAAAGAAAATTCTGATTTAAATCTGTACGCACAGAACACTCATCTTGTCGTCATTAATCAGCTGACCGATTACAGATGCGAGTCTCAACTGCGCAACATCGGAACCTGTCGTGGACCCTACGCGAGCAGCTCCAGCGCTCAAGTCTGCGTCAACATTCACCACTTCCGGTACGCAGACGTTCCCGATCGCAACCTCCCACCTGTACTCGTCAATCGCGCGTCGGAACACACGGACCTGGACAATGAAGCACTGTCGACACGGCTTCAAGACGTTTCTCAGCAGTTCCTCCAGCAACATCCAGCACCATCAATATCACTCCCGGAGCACATCAGGGTGAGTACTTTCATCAGAGATGTTTTTCCTATTATTTGGGAAACGAATATTCATAAGACTTGATAATATCCACGATCTCTTGTAAGTGAATACTTACTTCAGATACTTACTTCTGAAGTTAGAACTCGAATTCAAAGAATTAACAAGCGTTATCGATAGGATCATCATAGAATTGGATTAACACCTGTGACCATACTAAAAAAAAACTTACATACTACTTGTGAGAAACGAAATTCATAAGACTTTGTGATATGAATCTAATAATGGAGAACTTAGCATAAATATAACATCTTTCAGATGGGAAGAATCCCGACGGTCGTGGTGGCGGGCGACGAGTTGACGAACATGTTCGACTCTCTGGACAATCCATATGGAAGCACGTCTCCAATGAGTGACACCTCGTCGGTGGACAGCAGTGCGAGTACACCAAGAGATGTCGCGTACTACCCATCTGGAATGTCGTCACCTTCAAGGTAATTTTGGCAATTTTTGTAGGTGAATTGTTGAAAATATTTAACAACAATGAAACTCTAAATTTCTTCAGGGTTTTAAGCAGTAATGTGAAATGATAGAAAAGAGTCTAAAGAAGAAGACTTCCGAACTTTTTCGCTTGAATTTTTAGGAAAATTGTTTTGAGTGACGTATCCATAGGTATAATTAAGCACCATATTTTGAAGAAAGAATGTTTAGAATTGTTAGAAAAATGGTGAGAGAAGACTATATTCATGTTTGATAGAAGAAAAAAGTGAGAAAAATACTATTTTTCGTGCAATTGTTTTAAAAGAATGAAAATTTTCAGTGTGATCCTGCAAAACTTTCCGACCACCTCGGACACAGAAATGCAAGATCTGACGGAAGCGGGTTCGACCAGCGACCTTCCATCACCGCCGCCGATGATCCTCAGCGTGAAAGAGTACCAACGGCAGATGCACGATCAGTACCAGCGATGTCAGGCGATGCAGCACACGTGGATGGAACCGCAGCGACGGCAGTACGAACAGTACTACTCGCCGCCTTCACAGTTCCCACAGCAGCAGGAAAATAACGGGAACATGATGCAGCACTGCGCGGTGCAGAACAATAATATGCACATCACACAACCGCCACAGCAGCAGGCAGCACCATTGACGAGTCATGGTGAAGATTTCTTTTTTACTCTTAAAATTGAGTTTTCTTTATGAAAAATATCGTTTTTTCATCATTCATGAATAATATTCTCCTTTGAGAAAAAATTAACTAAAAATTCTGGCATTTAGTAAAACGCACCGGTTGCACCGGGTGCACCGGGTGTCCTTTGAGAAAAAATTAACTAAAAATTCTGGCATTTAGTAAAACGCACCGGTTGCACCGGGTGCACCGGGTAATTCGTATTCAGGCTTAGGCTGAACCTAAGCTATTAAAAGTTACCATTATTAAAAGTTCATCTTCTCTATTTTAGGCTTAGGTTAGGTTTGGGCCAGCTTATGTTCAGCCTAAGCCTGAATACGAATTACCCGGTGCAACCGGTGCGTTTTACTAAATGCCAAAAATTCTCTATTACGAAATTAACGTCAGCAACTATAAACTTGTGGAAAAAATCGATTCGAGAACATATTTTTTTAATATTCAACCCACTGACAGAAAATTACAAAATTTTTCATAATAAAGAGTGATTTATTTATGTTCCGAGAGAGAAATGGAAAAAAATTGTCGAAAAAAAATTACTCGTACCATGAAAACACTCCTAAAAGCCGGTTCGGGATCAAATTTTTCAAAGAAGAATTCAAAAAATATTTTAGTTCCTCCAATCTA
Source organism: Caenorhabditis parvicauda (assembly GCA_963978915.1). NCBI lineage: Eukaryota > Metazoa > Nematoda > Chromadorea > Rhabditida > Rhabditidae > Caenorhabditis > Caenorhabditis parvicauda. The sequence continues at coordinate 8,999,086 of OZ022254.1, forward strand.
CGCCCAAGCTTACGCATCCACCTTCGCCGCCATGGCGACCAAAGACAAAACAAATGGTGGAATGGTGCAACGCCAACTGTCGGACGGTACGGTGCAGATGGTGCAACGATCGGAGGCCGACTCTCCCGAGTACAATGGTGGCATTGGCAAGATTGACATGAACGTGGACCGCGGAATCTACGAGTTGGTTGAGTATGAAGAGACCAAGCAGTGGTTGACGGTCACATATCACGAGTACAATCTGCCGTTGATGGAGCCCTTTGATGTTGTCAAAAGTCATTTTCTCATCGATGGATTCACCAGCTCGTCGATTCACAAGGATAGGTGAGTTAATGGCAGATTTTTATGTGTTAGAGTTGAAATTTCTAGTTTTTTTTAAAGTTTTCATCACCGAAACTCACAAAGCGAGTTCTCCCAGAATTCTGATACACCTCGTAGGAAATGAAATGCGCTGAAATTTTCTGAGACTCCCTAGTAGAAAGGATACCAAAATGGAGTTGAGTTTCAATTGATTTTCGAAAATATCATGAATATATTTTTGACCAGCAGAATAGTGGATATTTTTTTACATAAAAACAAAAAATCTAAATGAAGTATGGTGATTCACAAACAAAATAAGCTCTTTCAGACTGTCCCTCGGCTACATCACCAACCACGAAAGGACTGGAAAATCAACGGACATCAGGAAACGGATTGGCCGTGGAATCAGATTTTACTATCTTGGAGGAGAGGTTAGTTTTCTGTTGGAAACACTTTAAAAATTTTTGCCCAAACTCGAATTCTAAAATAAGTTTTGTAAAAAAAAACCATAAGGTTCTTATGAGGATTTGCTCTCCGGAAGAAAGAAAAGGGTGATTTTGACATTCTCTGCAGAACTTCGAATACTAAATTTTATGAATCTCAAATGAGATTAGTCAAAAAATTCATCAGTCATATAATTTTTCCCAGTTTCATAAAAACATCCAAAACTTGCAGGTGTTCGTCGAATCACTCTGCGAATGGCCGGTCTTCGTGCAGTCTGTCAGCGCCAACATCAAATTGGGATTCCCACTGCAGACGATCAGCAAAGTGATGCCGTACTCGACCATGAAGGTGTTCAACAACGCCCAGTTCGCTGTTCATCTGTCGGATGCGGCGGATAAGACTTATCAGGGTGAGTGGTATTACCAGAGCTACCTGTTTACGCGAGAGAAAGAGGAGAGTGGAGAGTGCCAGACGAGCATGGACAATATTTGAAGTTTGTGTAGGTTTACGGGTGCACCATCTATCCTTCCTTTACTACATATAAAATCGCTAAACGAAGACGCGCGGCGAGAGAGTGTGTTGAGTTAGGAGTGTGCAGAGTCTCCACTACATTATACATTTAAACAGGTTGTTTTCAGTAAGTCTATCAAATTTTTATGATATTCATGAAATTCATGACGCTCCAACTGATTGTCTGATGTTGAGAGATGTTCTGTACTTTTTAAGAAATAGGAATTTGTTTAGTTTTCAAAATTTAGCAAGCAAAAGTTGTTGTAAACAACATTGTAAATTTCATCGTCCACTGTTACAAAGAAAGATTTCAAGTCAATACCTCGAGTTTGAACTTGGTCCGATAGAAAAATGAGAATCAAATTTCAAACTAAAAGAATTGCAGATGTCTACGCTCTTGGACGCATGTGCACTGTCTACGTTTCCTTTGGACAAGGATGGGGAGATATGTACAAACAAAGAACGGTGAGTATTGGAATTGACTGGTTTTTACTATTGTGCTGCACGCTGCGCTTGTGCACTACATCACACCAGAGTGTTTTCTTATGTATAAGAATTATAAATCTTTCAGCTTCAACAAACGCCTTGCTGGATAGAAGCCAAGCTGAACGGACCACTCCGATGGATTGACAAGGTTTTGAGCTGTATGGGTGTACCACCAACCATCTGCTCTTCATTCACCTAAAGGCATTTATTAAATACTAACCATCTTTTTTAAACTCATAAGCTAACACCAAATTACATACATACACTATATATTCAACCGCCGGATCTCTGTCGCTTCTACCTTTCCCATGTACACAGTGAAAAAAGCCCTTTATCCTTCCAGTAGATGTGCAGGTTTCACCGTACTACGGTAACTGCTATCTCTCTCTCCCTCCCCGCACCTATCTAGCGCCTCACATTTTAGCAAGAAAACTTGTCTCCCACAACCTGTGATAGAATCAAAAAAAGGAGTTAACTGATGATGCATTTGTAGTAGTTTTGATCGCTAGCTGAAGATTTCCGAGATTACTGTAGGTGGTAGGTCAAAAGGGATGTAACTGTATTCACCTCTTTGACTTCAATCTACAGTAACTCTCATCCCGACGAAAGCTTTTTTCTACTTTGAAAACGCTAGAAATTTCTATTTTCTATTATTTGTCTATTCAGTACTCACCAAATCGCTATTACTCTATTGAAACTACAGTATCCGAGTCACAGTAACCCAAGATGTACCACCGTATTACTGTAACTCGGACGGATAACAGTAATCGTTTATTTCCGACCCATGTATAAGTTCTCATGAAGTGCGTTACACGCCTAATCGCATTTCCCTTCGTTCCAAGCGAATCTTATACGAATTTGTAGTTTTCTCCGCTTTCCTCTCATCGATTTCTGTCCGCAATTCTGGGATAAGTTCCGCACTTTTCGGTTTTAATAAATGAGGTAATAGCGAGTTTTTGTTCTGTAGACACATGATACAGAGTGCGAAGAGGGGTCTTATACAGAAGTGTTCAGGTCTCGTATCTCTGTACTCCAAAATTTTTCTCGGGCGAACACAGGGCGCAAAACGGACCTGGCGTTGGTGGCAATGCCTGGTCCGTTTTGTGCTCTTTGTGCGCCTCGAAAACACCATAGAGTGGTGAGAACTGGAGTTTTTTGAGACGTACACAGGGCACAAAATGGATCTGGAGTTGCCATCAATTTTGAGGGTAATCCGTTTGTCGTCGGTACGTAGCCGTTTGTGGTTCCTATCAAACAGCAACGCACCGACGACATGGAGTACTACATCGATTTCATAAACCCTACCTTCTAAACCCCCGGTATACGATAGTGGGTACCACTATCAAGCCAAAATGGGCGTAACTGAACCTAATAAGACCAGTGCGCCTCCTAATCCGGATCTTATACAACAATCTCGATGATTCATCAGTTAGATATTTCAGTTACTATGGAAATAATGCGAACTTGAAAGGTTACCGAGGTTCACCGCAAAGGTTCATGGATCTTATGTAGACGTTACCAAGTCTTGTAAATTTTCACCCTCGAGTTTCGATAATGGATATGTTTCAAATTGACGTGTTCTCTGACCGTGTTTAGGCCGTCTCCAGGTCACGAATACGTCACTTGTTGGTAGAGCATAACGGTTGACTAATGTAGATGAATCAACATAGTCAAAACTTGCACGAAGAGATGATCCTCCATTGAACCTTCAGAAGGTTAATTGAACAAAGTTGCAGGCAGAGTGCACACACCCGCGCACAATTCCCGATAATGAAGAAACGTTTTCATTTAGAGCTCTCAAGAGAGAGAGAGGGAGCTGACGCGCCTCAACGACCTCAAAAGCCTTTCTGCCTTCCACTTTTGCCTTCACATCAATGATTCATCATTGACAAAGCGTTTTTGTGAGTTCAAATTTGCAATCTTTACATTGATTTCACGGTTTAACGACACTTGGCTGCCTTTTATATACAAAAATGGAGTTAACTCCAAAAATTTCCTCGAGCAGACACAAGGCGCGAAACGGACCTGGCGTTGGTAGTGGCAGTTTGAGATGAGGATTGATGATGAAAATGATGTCTTCTGTGTACCCGCAAAAATTATCGAGACTTCAAATGACTTGACGGGACTCATAGAATGAAACACAAATAAAATATTGGAAGAACAATTTTGTAGAGTAGAAAATCCGAATTATTGAGATTTATATGTATTTTGTGAAAATCTCGGAACTCACATATGGTTCTCTCATTTGCCAGCTACATCTATAAAAATTATCAACTACCATAGAGAAATCTGTATAGGGATTTTTATCATGACCTCCACCTGAACCAAAGGTTTCTTTTTTCCCACGCATGTTCGTTTCTTCTTTCGAATCGATGCGTGAGAGCTGAAGCAAACATACACACCTCTTACACATGAATGTCTCTTACTACTACTACGGGACAGAGAAGGCATCATCGAGTCATCATAGGGGATTTTCTTAAAACAGCGTTTTACTAGAATTCTGACTCAAATTCTTTTGACCGACATACTAAATCTATTGAGCTCTGTCTTCAGTTTCTTCTCTATTCTCATCACTAGGTAACCAACTTCAACAAAATCATGATTTAAAAAGTTGAAAAAAAAGAAACAAAAACAGATATTATTGCTACAGTAACCGAATTGATTTTCGGTTTTGATCTACCAATTTTTTTCTTTTTCTTCCGAATCCTATTTTCGCCCGTTTCTCTCATTTTTCTTGCTTCTCATGAAGTTTTCATCATCTGTTGATTGGTTGGTTCGTGAGGACCTTCCATAATATAATTTATTCCTTCTTACTGATCGATGCATGTTTTCTGCTTTCTTCGCAATTTCATTAGTCATTCCCACGCTTCATTGTTCTCTGATGTTTTCCTGGCTGTCAAGTTAGCGGCGAAAGTTTACAAACCGGAAAAAACAATCAAAACTGGAAGTAGTCGTTCAAAGTTTTAATTTCAACCAATTTCTCGGTTTTCTGTGGTTCCATTTTTATGTCTATACTTGTTCCCGCATCCGTCATTATAACTCATACATCTATTGCTCATTCTTACGACCGTTGAAACGACGTTTTCCCTCTATTCGCTGCTTTCTGTCCGTCTTGAGCGAGCGAAACTAGGTCTGGGCTCGAGTCCAAAATTGAATTAATACATTTATATGCATCCGACTCCTTCCTTTCATGTGCGTTTGCATGTGCACACATTCAACTGCTACACAAATTACATCGATTTTCTGTTAATTTATTCTTGCATTGCTCTCATGCACCTATAATGTCGTTTGTTGTCACTCTCCCGTTTCAATGAGTCCAAATTATTCCAATTCGTCGTAATAGACTGCAACAGAATCATCCATAAATTATAATTGCCACCGTAATCCATACTGAAATTCTGTTCATATCACCTTATTTTATTTTACACTTCACCAAACTCGATTTGAAGGGTTGGAAGATTGTCAGAAAAAAACTTTTTAAAACTTCACTCTGGTTATTTTTATGTGATTATTTCATTCAACAATTTGGACCGGGAATTTCAACATGGAAAGCATACTTTTTTGGTCTATTGTTAGATGTGTGGTACTTTAGGTCTCAGACTAATGAAAAATATCGCACTGTTGTAATTTAAAGGATATTCATCCCATTATATTCCCAGAAACTGAAATCCAAATTCTCAGGAAATTGATGAAAACGGTAATCTTTTATCGTGATAACTTTAAAAAAAGAAACAGCTATGTTATAATACCTGGCGCCGTCTGTGTTCATAAAAGTCAGTTTCCTTCGGTTCCGTGATGTTCATTCAACCGGAGGGATTTGCAATTTCACTCCTTCTTAGAATAACTCTGTATGTTTTCACCGACGTATGCTCCGACTATTCGGTGTTGTTGTTCAGCGACAAAATTTAAAATTTCCGCCTTTAGAAGGTGTACTAATAGTCTATTCTACATACAATATTCGCCTCTTATTGTTCTCATCCCGTCATGCATCTGTCTTACCGCCTCCACATTCATAAGATAATCCTAAAACGATGTTGTTTTCAGGAAATGCCTCTAGCACAGTTCAGTGAGCCGTTTGCGGATCCGGCAATCAGCTACAGGAACAATGCGGCTTCACCTAATGATGTAATTTTTTCATCACTTTTGGTTTTGGGGAAATAGTTGGCGTTCTTTCAAGGAACTGGCCTTTGTACGTGGTGGCTTGGTGTAGTGGATCTTGTTTCGCCTCACCATGACAGGAGTTCAATCACTCGTCCACCCAGTTGTTGGGTAGTCGAAACATGGAGTTTAAGACATGCCAGCAGTACTATGTTCTTGACGAAATGTTGGAAAACTTTTACTTTTTTGATCTGAAGTGAAAAAACTCGATTTTTCATTTCACAACAGGGAAAAATTGAACGAAAAGATCTCAGCGCATTGCGGTCAGCGGTTTTGTAATGGCGAAATAACATACATACAATCTATGCATATGTTAAAGTCGTATTACTTAGCTGTTTTGACTGAAACGTAATCTTCCGCATTATGTAACACGAGACGTTGTTTCTGGAGTGTGTTATTTTGAAGGATCGTTTGAGGAGTCTCACTGTGACACCATGAGTCGCGTTCTGTTTGGTTGTCGAAAAGGCTGAAAGGTTTTGCTCAGCTATGTTCTTGTTCATCAATCACTAGACTCGATAGAACGTTAACGTCAGCTCGAAAGGAAAAGATCTTCCCGAAAGCCCAATAACATAACGATGATACAGTGTGTATAAAAAACGTCATGTTGTGCTTTTTTGCTGATTTTCTAGGTATTTTTGAGAATGACAAAAACTTCTTAGACAAAAGTTTTTAATCACATTCAGATACAAATTTCCTGAAAAATTCAACTTAATCCGTCCACGAGCTCTCGAGTTATGTCTATTGAACGAAAATGGGCCTGTATAAAAATAACGTCATGTTCATTAAAAACCAAGATAATGAAAACAGAACACTGAGAAATAAAATTTCTCTTGATGAACAATCATTTTATCAATCCTTAGAATAAAAAAATCATGTTTTGTAGAGGTTTACAAAAAACTTAGAAGCCTGGAGAGCAGAAATTGTCATTTTTGCTCCAAAGAGCCATATGAGCTTCTTTCAGCTGATAGACTATTCAATTTTGTCACAAACTGATGTGAACATGTAACTCTACATTTCTTATAATTTTACATAATCCTACAAAGTGCCTTTCATTCTAGAAAATCAATGTTCTCATCCGCATACTGTACTTCCCTCACTTGGCACGTGTTTATCGGGTCATAGTCTAGCCCAAAAACGAAACTTCTTTGGGCAGAACATTGGAAAGGTAAGAAGAGGCTCTTTTTGAACAATTTGTTATGTTTTCACTGATCATAGAATTTCAATAAGCGTTTTATTAGAAGTCTAATATTGAACCGTCAAAAATGGCTTGAAAGACGGTAAAATACGCATGGTTATTCTTTTCTCTGTCATTAAATGCTTGTTGAATAGCTGTGATCAGTGAAAACCTAACAAAGTGTTTGAAGAGAGCTTCTTCTTACATTTCCAATGTTCTTCCCGAAGAAGTTCCATTTTTGGGCTGGACTATGGCCCGATGAACACGTGCCAAGTGAGGGAAGTACAGTATGCGGATGAGAATATTGATTTTCTAGAATGAAAGGCACTTTGTAGGGCTATGTAACATCATGGGAAATGTAGAGTTACATGTTCACATCAGTTTGTGACAAAATTGAGTATTCTATCAGCTGAAAGAAGCTCATATGGCTCTTTGGAGCAAAAAATAACAATTTCTGCTCTCCAGGCTTCTAAGTTTTTGTAAACCTCTACAAAACATGATTTTTTTATTCTAAGAATTAATAAAATGACTGTTCATCAAGAGAAATTTGATTTCTCAGTGTTCTGTTTTCGTTATCTTGGTTTTTAATGAACATGACGTTATTTTTATACAGGCCCATTTTCGTTCAATGGACATAACTCGAGAGCTCGTGGACGGATTAAGTTGAAATTTTCAGGAAATGTGTATCTGAATGTGATCAAGAACTTTTGTGTCAGAAGTTTTTCTTATTATCAAAAATACCTAGAAAATCAGCAAAAAAGCACAACATGACGTTTTTTTTATACACACTGTATGTGTTTCAAGTAGACTTTATAGTATACCGAGAGTACTGTGAGATTGATATGTATTTTCGGCCATTCATACTAAAAATCGATTGATTTTCTTTAGTTGAGAAATATCCGGAGCGTGTGACGAAAAGTTATCGGATTCAAGATACTCCCCTCTTTTCAAAAGATTTTTGTTTTTTTTTCAAGAGTATTAGTCTTGAATTTGGCTTGTAAACAAATACAGTTTAACGAGTTGCGATCTCGAAGGTGAACTTCTTATCGAAATCTCCAACTATAGGAATGTCATCGGCGTCTTTAATAGTGATTTTAAATAAGACTTTTTTCAAATGGGAAGATTCGTTTATGCAGTTCAGAAATGAATTTCTGATGTAGAGTAAAGAGCTCTGGTCGGTTGTCCTTCAAGATCGACGTTTCTCTCCAGTCATCGTAGTATTTAGCATACAAAAAATAATAGAAATCAAGAGCTCTGGGCGAAATCTCAAACCCATACAGTAAAAAAAAGCTGAAATAATAAAATTTTAAACAGGCTTATCGATAAAATTACCAAAATTTCCAGCATAATTGCGGTTTTGAGCACGACCGCTCATCCACCCACACACAGTAAAAAACAAAAATAACCCATCATCATCATCATTTGTTTTGTGCAAAGGAAGAAGAAGAATGAAAGAAAACGGGTGTGAGACATTAGTCTCGTGCCATCGTTGCTGCCGCTGTCGACACCCTGCAATTTGGTTTCCCGGGAGAAAGAAAGAAAAGAGAGTGAGAGCTCGACCCTTCTTCATCCATCCAAACTTGGATATTTGCACAGATGCACGCAGAAATAGACCGTGTCACTGCATTTAGTTGTTGAAGTTTTGTTCAGCAGAGAGACTTTTGACTCTCCTCGATCTATTATTATTACTATTATCTATCCGCACATCCTGTTCTACAACTCACTTCTACATGAGTTTGCAACGAGATGGCAAGAGGAGCTTCCTCAAGAACATCTTCCAGTTGTTGACGGTTCGTGATTTTTTTCGTCCTGTAGAGCGTCAGTTCTCCCCGTGTAACCTGTTTGTAACAGGTATGTAGCTCGATTGTTACTGTTCACCATGTTACCAAAACAAAACATTGGTTTGTTCTCAGTAACCAGCGACTAACCAAACTAAACTTTGCAACGAGATGGAGAGAATTTCTTAATCAGGAATATCTCACAGGTTGTCGATGATTCATGATTTCCGATATTGTCGATAGTTTTGGCAGTTCCTAAGGTAGTAGTTGTCATAATTTCGCCAGTTTGTTACTACTATGCTTTTTTGTTGATGACTGTTTGGCATGTCTTAACAAACGATAGAGAAACGAAGTATCAAATTTTTCTCTCAAACTGTCTATACTAACTATTGATGGAGGTGACACTTGTATCTTTGAGTTATTTTCACTGTTTTGCCAGCTGGTGACCGTTAGAGGTACTTGTTGCAAGCTGGTTGTGCGTCCTGTAACTCGGAAGTAGCACCCCGCAATAGTCGTTGTCTCTTCAAACAACCTTCAAACAGTTCATTTTTGTGTTCGTTCAATGTAGAACTATGAATATCAAGCTAGGACTGTTTCCTGCGTTAAAACGGAGTTTGACCTTCGGTAATCGGCCAAGTCGTTAGCAATAATATCTTCATTCATTGAATGATGATAAAGTCACAGTACTGTGCAATAAATGAACTGTGATGTTGGTATGACGAGTATTTTTTAAAAACAATGTTGGACTTTCCATCCAAACAATTGATGAACGTTCTTGACTCTTGATGTGTTAGTAGACATGCGGAATACTGTGATTTTCACTACAATTTTTGCCAATCGTAGTGTTCTTACGCACGAATGCAAATTTCTGGGGGTGTGGGTATGGAACAAAAGTTTTCTTCGTATTTCGTTGTTATCCGTTGCGAGGTTCATCTTTCTTGTGTTTAATTAGGATTTAAAGTTGAAATTTTTAATTTGAAGAACCATACAAAAAAGACATTTTTCACCAACTGTTCGACTCTACGAACTCATCTTCCACCTGCACCGTGGAATTTTTCGATGACGTGGCAGGTTGGACCACAAATCGGTAATATTCCTCCAGAAACTCGGTTATTTTCGTATACGCTATATTTCAATTCCACCGCGTGTGTGTGGGAATGTTTGCATACGTATGATTATACTGCTCTTCATCTCTTTTTTTTTGGAGCTTCTTGGTAGGGTGTCATTAGTCCGGGCGGAATGGCGCAGTCGGAAGATCGATGGTTTATGATCATTCGAAGTGTTGGTTTGATCTTTTCGGAAGTCGTGCCAGCTGTCAGAGAAGTGAGGTTCATCAAGGAAATCAGTGAATCACACCAAGTCTCATGGTACTTTCACAAATGGTCCTGAGAGCCACTTGATACTGAACATCCCTATGTTTACGTAAGGACTTATAAGATGCATTTTATATGCACAATCTGCTTGGTTCAGATCATTCCCTTTCGAGCAGTTTTTACATTCCTAGCGAATTTTTACGGTTTCGGAGTAATCTTAGCCCGACATTCGATGAGTGTGTGAGTTTGGCGAGAAAAATGTTATCGAAACACTAGGTTTCTTTCTCCGACTGACGTTTTTTCTGAAAAATTCCAGAAAATCAACATTATTGTGATTAATTGACCATGAAAAATCAAATTTCAACGTTGCAATCTTGGGTAGGTGTGTTTATTAACAAACATATTGAGAATAAGACTCTGCCCAAAATATGTAGTGTATGTTTTTAATGCATTATGTTTTGGTTTGTTTTTCCAAATCATTCATGCACGTTTTTTGGCTTTCCCATGACATTGAACATGATGTTTAAAGATCATACTAGAACGAAGTTGGTTTTGGAAACGAGATAAACATAAATTATGAGAGGAAAAATGATCGTCATAGATATGGAATCGAATTTCCACATGTGACGTAGAGCTGCAGGGTAAAAACAACAGATAGTTTTCCAACAAGTTCATTGTCTATGAAAGTAGAGGTATCCACTTCCGGTAAACCGAAGTGAACTAAATATAAGTAACAACAATTGAAATATTCCACTTTTTGATGCTAGTTAGAGTTTTTCAGGCAATGTGACCGACAGTACACCAGATTTTAGTTTGGGATTCATTCTTTTTAAAAACAAAAAACCTTTTTTCTGTCAAAATTATTTTGCAACCTCTCCTTCGCAAAATCCAATTATCTCGTATGAATCATAACCATTCGAGACTTTGACTCATCAGCCTTTTGGATAGCAATAGCAATTCCTGGAAACAATAATTGGTAGAGGGATGGGTACGACAATGGTTACTATTTCCGGGTGAGGAGGCATAAACTAGACAAGAAAGATGAATGTTTTCACTATTGTAAATCGGTTCGGCAAACAGTAAACGTCCCTTCTTCTACTTCGTTGCCAGAACGTCTTCTCGTCCGGAATGCCAATCGGCTACAGTATCCCATTTGCCACGTCACACCATGTTGCTGCTCACAAGCCCTTCACCAACCCCGAATGGCTTGTGACGAAACTTGTAAAACAATGTGCCTATGTGGCCTTTAGTCGTTGTTTGCCGGTGAGCAGAAAGAGTTGTTTCCGTTATGCGTTTGAGAAGTGGTTTTCAACCTTTAAGTTGTTTTTAGGTAATTTCTAAAAGCTTAGGATCTGAGAGTTGGCTGGTACTGTTTTCTAGAGAAGGTTAGCTGTATTTAGGTATTTTGAGTGGAAAAAAGGTTTAGTAGACATGGGAACAATATGTTGTTAAAAATAACGCGGTAAAATCAAAACCGGGAAAAGTGGGTTAGTTTCTGTCTATTTACACAGTTTGTTTCTCGTTCCAGCGGTAGATTTCTAATCTAGCATTTTCTCAGTAAGAGTAATAACCTTGGTTGGTCATGTAGCTCGTGGAAAAATACTCCAGTTTGGTAGGAACGAGTACTGTAGGTCCGCTTCTTACGGTAATTAGGTAACCGCAGGCGTACTGATTCATTTAGGTTCAGTTACGCCCGTTTTGGCTTGAAAGTGGTTTTCTCTGAAGTTCTGGAAACAACAAAACAGTAAATTTGTTTACATAAGTGGCACAAATTCACGATCAAAGGCGTCCTCATTAGAAAATGGTTGTTTTCTTCTGTACTCAACATTCCGTTTTTCAGGTCTCGATGCGAAGTGATGAGAACGATCTGGCTGACAACTCGCACGAACAGTTACAGGTTGGTCTTTCTTTTGTGAAAGCAGTGAAACGTATAATATCTATGGAGTTTGAGTTGTTGATTCCAGTTCATTGGCTATGATGTCAGTTTTAATCGTCCAGTTTCGAAAATTAGTCTAGGATAGTCATATGGCGCAATTTCACAGCCATGAGAAAAGATGATATAGAAATAAGACGAGTGTAATTATGACCGGTACCGTATCCAAACTCTAGATGATCTTACAGTAGTGTCTCTTCTTCTTGTTTCCAACACTACAATCAAATTATAGTACACGAAATAGACTGTCAATTTTGTAAATGATATATCTTTCAAGTCACTGTACCGCTTATAGGTTCTATGTTATCCTTTTCTGATAGTGTTCATTAAACTCTTCCCATCACCAAACAAAATTATGTGTAGATCTCATGAAAAATGGAAGTTTCCGACTATCCATGTAGAAATCTCTCTTATTCACAACAAAGATCGGGCATCTTTACAACTCACACGAATTCTAGGGCTTTCCGTAATTAATACTCCGAAACTCCCTGGAAAAAAACAAAGGTTCTCCCACGATGCCGTGTGTTAATTTGATTATTCAAAACTCTAGAGAACTTTATCCGGTGGTTTGCTTTTCCTCTATAATCTGGAATAAGTCATTCGAAACCTAGGACTGATGATTCAATTGCAAATAAAATAGTATGTCAGTACAATTTCATATGAGTTCTAGAACTTTTCTGAACATCAGCCGTTATACACAAACTCAGTTCTTATGAAACTCTTTTTAACTGATCTTTATTCATCAACAATAAGTTATATAAGCTCTTGGGTGAAGAACACCGAATTCATCCGATTTCACTGTTCGTCATAGGTAAATCTTTTTGAGTGACGATTGAGAAATAGTTTCACAGGACACCAACATCCATACACCACGACCATAACCCAAGCTTCCGCATCCCTCCCAGCCGTCATTTTTTGCACCTCTCCATCTAAAATTCTCGTAGCGTTGACCATTTTCGAGCTTTGCATTGCTGATCGACTCCAGTCAACACGGAAACGGAGTGTTTTATTCATTTGGTGGAAGCGATAAGTGATGATATCCGGAATGTCACGTATTCTTCAAAAATGTGGTGGAGGAAAAGACGGCGATGATTAGTGTGAGCACGGGCGGTCTTCTAGAACTCATTATATTTGAGGAGAATTTGAGAAGAACGATCTTTTTCTATGAACTCTGCTGTCTGTCCTTCTTCATAGGGCTTAGTGTAGTGGATCTTTTCCTACTCACCACCATACTTGACAGGGGTTCGATCCCTGCACCACCAGTTGTGAATGAGTGATTGCAGGTTATAGCGTGTATACTGTACTGTCCTACAGCACATAAAAATTAGGGTGATATGGTTCTCGTCTTACGACTTTTTCACCATTAGATTCACCACCTTACATTATCAAAAACACCAAAATTTAAGTCACACCAAAATCTCCAAACTTATCTTCACATGAGACACTGCTATCGACCTTCCCAACCTTCTCTTTTTTGACCACTCCACTTCAAGGCTGAATCCTCAATCAGCCTGATGAGTCTTATTGTTGAATCTTTGTTTTTACGTTTAGTCCCATAAAAAACAGCGATAATCCTTGAGACTTCTTGGAATGACGTGTGACACCCTCTTGTTCTGGATTTTTCAATGAAATTCGTGGAAAAAAGATGGTTGATGGGGAAGTCTATGTAATTTTCAATTGTAGTTGAAGAAAAAGTTTTGAAGCGTAGTCAAACGTGGCTTGAACCTGGTAGGTTGTGGGTTACTGTAAGTATCTTTTAGTCAAAATTAGCAAGTCTTACCTAATTTTTTCATTGAGTACTGCAGTATGGTGTGCTGAGAGTTACTATTCACAACACCACGGCACGCCGTAAAATTTATTTTCGATGGTTCCGTATAATGAAGTGACAGTACGCTTTTTGAGTTCCCTCCCTCCCCAAGTACGTGGATACTTCATAAATCCACTAAAAGTTCTTATTGACGGATCGCGTTTGTTGTTTTGACTCCTTAAGTATTGTTAGAGGTGTTGGTCCACACTGCTGATGACGTGACACTGGCCGAAGTGCTTGTTGTGCTGCTTTGGCTCTTTCTCTTTTTCGCTGTTGCTTTGCTTCTTAATTGCAAAGTGTCAGAAGATCGAGGGAATGGAGAGAGAGAGAGAGAGAGAGAGAGAGAGAGAGAGAGAGAGAGAGAGAGAGAAGAGAGAGAGAGAGAGAGAGAGAGAGAGAGAGAGAGAAAGAGAGAGAGAGAGAGTGTGTGTGTGTGTCTGTGTGAGAGCGAGAGAGAGACAGTCTAATTTACGAAAGAGAGAGTGTCCAATTTTCGAAGAGTCAGTAAATTTAAAAACCACCTATGTAACACAGTCAAAATCACAGATTCACTTTGGGGAGTACTGCAAGGATCGAACATATGCCACATCCATGGAGATGGATCCCCACAACACCAAATTGTTCTCCACCCAACCCATCTAAATTGAGAAGTTGTGTGTGTATGTGTGCATGATGACGCCTCCAACTTTTTGCATCTGTTGCCCACAGCAAGTGTGTGTTGCCGGATGAATGACGTGAGGTGGGCGGGGCTGAGTTGCCTCAGGGCATCCCGTCTACTACCAAGTATCCTCTCCTCCTCCTCCTTCTATCCAATGAAATGGAACAATGTTTGTGGTCCGTTCATTCATTCATTTCAAGGTGTTTTCTCTCTGTGTCATTGAACATCACGTCATCCACCTTCCGGTTAATCGTTTATGAAAGCCGCCACATATGAATAACATACCCCTCTGTGGCGATATGAAGTGCCTCAATTACCATCGTTCTCTATACTCTCTTGTTTCTTATTATGTCTAGGTCACATGAGCTTTCTCTCCTTGTCTCTTCTCTCTTGTTTCTTACGATATCTAATTCGCGGGAGATTCCTCTCGTTCTCTTTTCTCTCCTGTTTCTCATTGTTTCTATTTTGCGAAAAGGTTCTATCGTTGTTTTCGCTCTCATGTTTCTTGTTATCTCTAGTGCACGAAAAATTACCCTCATTGTCTCTGCCTTCTTATTTCGTATTACTCCGTCCCCCTCTCTCTCCATCTTCGTCTCTCTCTCTCTCTCTCTCTCTCTCTCTCTCTCTCTCTCTCTCTCTCTCTCTCTCTCTCTCTCTCTCTCTCTCTCTCCACTATTCTTTTCTAATCTCTACATTAGTAATGGCGTGAAAAATTTATCTAACTACCCCCACCCTCCCATTCCGTAGTGTTCTATCACTTTAACCATATCAACCAGAAATGATCGAAATTAGAATGAAATCAATAGCCAACATTTGGTCTCACAAGCATCCAAAAGTGTAACCTGGAATTCGACACTGGTTTCACGATAACTGGAACTTGTATGCAGTTTCAGTGTTTGGAGAATTCCCCTTCTTTTGTTTTTTAGATTCCTTTTCTGAAAGATTACGAGTTAATGCACCCAACTTTCCAATGAAAAACATTATTTGTGTCTCCTTGATGCTTAAAAATTACTTTAAAATCCATATACTTTTTTCCGGTTTCATGCAAGATGTTTATCAAAAATCGAAAACACGACTTCGTTTTTTTTCCATAATGAGTTTTCTGTGAAGAAAGGAAAGACTAAATTCACAGATCATATTCCTGCAGGAGAATCTCAACACTTCAAAAGCATCCCATTCCAATAGATTCTAAATCCCGAATAAAATCCTTTCTCGCTCCAGATTACCTCACTTTTCCCCTTCTAAGCCGCCCGTTCTCTGACGTCATCGACTTTTCTAAAACTGCATAATTGGAGGCGGAAAGGTATTCGCTTCATTGTTTCCGCAAAGGCTTCATCAAATTAGACTACGTCATTCCCTCCCTCTCTTTCTCTGATTCTCTCACTCTCTCTCCCCCCCCCCCATCAGGAAATAACAATCGGTCTATAAACAGGTGGAAAACGATACAAATTGGTAACCCTGAGCGTGGTGCAAAGGCTGACACCCTGATCACCACAACTATGGCGATTTTGAAAGAGGAAGAAGTGCAGAAGGTGATTAGATCTGTAGGCTTGGGAGTACGGTAACATGGGATGATGACTTTTTGGTATTCTCCATGAAAATTGGATCTAGAATGTGTTACTGTAGTAAGAATGACTTTACTAATACATCGAAGTACAGTAACTAAATTTGATCTACGTTGTCTCGCTGCGCAAAGGCTGGACACGCCTTTCTGGCGATTAAGACGACTGACAGCCGCCAAAATCACCAATTACACTCCCACCATCCACCAATTTCAGAACGATTGCACTGCTGAAATCGACATTGATGACGTTCGCAAGTGCGGAGAGAAGGCTGATGCACGTCAGTTTGAACTTCTCAAGGTGCTCGGCCAAGGATCCTTCGGCAAAGTCTTCTTGGTGCGGAAGGTGCGCGGACGTGACGCTGGTCAAGTTTACGCAATGAAAGTGCTGAGAAAGGCGACGTTGAAAGTTCGAGACAGACTGAGAACGAAGATGGAGAGAAACATCCTGGCTGAGATCAGCCATCCATTCATCGTCAAATTACACTATGGTGAATTTAACTTTTGATTCGTGGAAAATAATAATTCACATACGAGTTGGTAAAAACAAAATTCCAGGAAAGAAAAAAGTTATTCTTTTTGAAACAATATTTAAAATAATCCTTTGAACAGTCATAATATTTCATCTGAATTCGGGAGACTTTAAACCCTCTAACCATAAAATTTTTAGCATTCCAAACGGAAGGAAAGCTCTACTTGATTCTCGACTTCTTGCGTGGTGGTGATCTTTTCACGAGGCTCTCAAAAGAGGTATTCACTCAACCTTAACATTCTTAATCATCCTTGAATTAAGGTTCTCTTCACTGAAGATGATGTCATGTTCTATCTGGCGGAGTTGGTACTAGCATTGGAACATTTGCACAACCTTGGGATCGTCTATAGAGACTTGAAGCCGGAAAAGTAAGTTTTAGTTGGTTTATCAATGTTTAAACATTTTTCACGGTTTCAATTTTGTTATATGAATTGAGAAACCTGTGAAAAAGTCTTGTGTCTGTAAGACTTCCTTGTTCTGAAGTGAAATGAGTATAGAAACCGATTGTGAGTGGCTATGAGAAACGAGAATTTTTCTGATGGGAGAGAAATGTCGGAAAAGTTTTGTATCAACCAGGGCTGTTTACGAAAGTATAAACCTTAACTGTTAAACATGAAATTAACGGTTTTTTAAAATTTTTAACGAAACAGTTAAACGTTAATCAAACGGTTTTCCAGTTTAAACAAAACCGCTGATCGTTACATCGAATTCAACGCTAAATTTCGTTAAATCGTTAAATTTCGTAACCAGCCCTGGTATCAACCATTAATTTCAACAAAATTTAAAACAAGGAACTTTCATGTTTCAAAGATTTAATATAACCCTTCACTCACGCGTATGAGTTGGTGTTCCGTTACATAGACCCATTCTCATATGAAAGGAGTGGTGAAGACTCTGCACACTCTTCACTCAACGCACTCTCTCGCCGAGTGTCTGCGTCTAGGGATTTTGCACACACACTCTCTCTCTCTCACATGGTGAGATGAAGTATGAAATGCACAAAATCCGTCTATGTTCGTCTGCGCTCTCCATCTTCCCCTCCCTCTCACGTGGTACCGTAAACAGGGAAAAAGAACTCTCACAGTGATCTCTATTCATTCAAATTGCCTAAATGATAGTGTAAGTCAAAGTAGAAATTGTAAAGTTTATTATACAGTATGCATTTCTTCGCAAAAAAACCATTCCAGCATACTTCTCGACACGGACGGACATCTAAAAGTGACCGACTTCGGGTTAAGCAAAGAGGCCATAGACTCGGATCGCAAGACCTACAGTTTCTGTGGTAAGTCTTGAATTTGTCACTATAATCTGCATCAATGTGCCAAGATAGGACGAAAATTACTGTCACGAGGTCGCAAAATTCTGTTTTTTCCACAAGCTACTCACTAACTTGGTTTGATTCCCACAAAATACTGTAACAGTGTGAAAAATTGGAAGTCGCGAAGTTATGACCAACCCTAGTCGACGTGCCAAGATCGATCGGAGAGTTACTGTAACAGTATACTACGGTTCTGTTTCGGAATTTTTAAAGATGTGGTTTGATTCAGTTGAAGCTCTGTGCTTTTGAATCAAAAAACAAGGAATTTTCCGAAAAAAAGGTTCAAAAAGTTTTTAAAGACAAAACTGTAAACTCGAGTTAAAACTAGTCATTCAAATGATATTATTGCAGGAACTGTCGAATACATGGCTCCAGAAGTGATCAACAGACGTGGCCACATCCAAACATGTGATTTCTGGTCTCTGGGAGTCTTGATGTTCGAAATGTTGACTGGACATTTGCCGTTCCATGGAAAAGACCGCAAGGAGACGATGGAACAAATTTTGAAGTTCGTTTTTTGTTTCACGCAATGCGGTGGAGCAGTGTGGTCGCAGGGAAAGTTTGGCTTAGTCTAGAACAAATTTTGTTTCGAAAACGGAACAGAAACTTCCTGAAGCAGACAATAATTTCAGTTTTTTCTTTCATTTTTGAAGAGGAAATGTGAAAAAAGGTTTATGAAACTGAAAGTTTTTTAAACCCTATTTTCCACTTTTCTCCATTAGAAACAAAGAAAAGCGCAGAAAGGCACATTGGTGAAAACTCTTGGAAAACGTTTTTCACAGAGAAAAAACAAAAACAGAAACATCATCAAAGAACTCGAGACCAGAGAACACCATGCAACAAGATCCGATCCTCGGTTCACTAAAACTCAACATGCGCTTTACAACAAAACATTGGCATTGGGGTCATGTGACTGCGGTCAGATATCAGTTAGAGGCTGGAATGTTTATGTTAGGGATACAAATTTGAAGCAAAAATGACCTAAACTACAAAATTGAACTTGTTTCCGACAGATTCGCATTGAAAAATTGACATTCTGTGATGTTTATCAAGTTTCCATCAGCGTCCGTAGCATTCAGTGGAAAAACGAGAAATTTTCCATTTGTTGGTGAACTGTAGACATTCAACTTGAGAGTGGAGCCACATTTTCTTTACAATCGCGCGGGAATGTCGTGTGGATGCAACAAATTAAACACCATTTCACCCTCACAAATAGTTTTTCATCCTCGGGCCATAAAATTTCTTCCAGATCTCGACTCCAAATGCCACACTTCTTAACCCCCGAGGCACAGTCTCTCCTGCGCGGACTGTTCAAACGAAACGCCCACAATCGACTTGGCGCTGGGCCAGATGGTGTAGAAGAGATCAAGAGCCACCCGTTCTTCGCCAAAATCAACTTTGTCAAGCTACTCAACAAGGAGATCGATCCACCATTTAAGCCCACCCTGTCCACCATCGACAGCACCATCTACTTTGACCCAGAGTTCACCAAGAGGACACCCAAGGGTGAGTTGCTGTCTTGGTGTGTCGCCGATCTTTTTTCTGAGGATGATTTTTGGTTCAAAAAATACAAATGGTATTATTTTCAATATGTTTTTGTGAAATTCCCAGAAAGATGAATTTTGCACCTTAAGATCTTAAACTTGTAAATTCCAGACTCGCCAGCAGTTGCACCATCCGCCACCGCTGCCGACATCTTCCGTGGCTTCTCGTTCGTCTCAAACTCCGTTATGGAGATGAAGAGAGAAGAGAAGCCGATCCGCACCGTACCGACGGCAAAGACGACGCCGTTCGCTGAAGACTACGACATAGACCATGAGGTGGGACGAGGAGCTCACTCGATTGTCTATCAGTGCACCATGAAGGCAAGCAAGAGGAAGTACGCTGTCAAGGTTTCTTTTTTCCTAATTATTTTCTCTGAAAAGTTGGAAAAATTTACTCAATTTACGAGAAAAATCTCTTACCAATCTTGATTGATTCACATTTTTGTCATTTAATATTTTCTAGTCATTATCCAGAGATTTCGAAGTTCTAAAGGTATTATCTTGAAATCTTGTTTGAAATGTTATCTTGGGATTTCAAAAGTTTTCGACCATCACTTGGAGTAGGCATGGTATGAAGTCACCCATGAGTACAAAAATTTGTTTCTTTCTCAGAGTTCTTCTCACGAACAGAACATAGTTTTATGACTTAACGAATTTTAAACAATTTTACACACCTCTGACATATATTTTTTCTTCTTTTTTTGTAGCTTTTACTATCGTCTTCCGGGAATAAACTATCTATCTAACTATCAGAACACATTGCAGATAGTCCAAAAAAAGGTGTTCGACGCATCGGAAGAAGTCGACATTCTGCTCCGTCACTGTGACAACAAATTCATCATCAAGTTGTTCGATGTCTATGAAGATGACAGTGCAGTTTACATGGTCGAAGAGCTTTGCAAGGGTGGCGAACTGTTGGACCGATTCCTGGAAAAAGAGAAGGTTGTGACGGAAAGAGAAGCTGCAGCCATCATGGCGAATATCGTGGTTGCCGTCAAGTATCTTCATTCTCAGCAGGTAATTTTGAGTCCTTAATAAGTATAAAAAACCTCAAAGCTTGAGAACTTTTTAACGTCATCAGTGATGTTCAGAATCATTCCCACTAGAGAGTCTTGTACTTTTACCATCACACAGATCTAATATTTTCTTGTCGCGTGTTGCCACACTACTGCGCCCCTGAAAGTGTACCCCCACGAGAAACCGCGGCCAGCGATCGCATGGCGCAGTTGGGTAAGCTGTTGACTCAGAGGAGGAAACTCAGATTTGATCCAGAAAAAATCCAGTTTAATCTAGAAAAACTGTGGTTGGATCAAATCTGACTTTTTCTGGATCAAATCTGATTTTTTTTGGATCAAATCAGATTTTTTTCTGGATCCAATTTCAGCACTCCTTGTCAAATCTATACACTTTGAATCAACATTCGATCCAATATTCCATCCATAAACACACTTTCATGTTATATTCATTCATTTGATTCTCAAAAATAATTAGTTGTAATTTCTTCTTCCATGATCAATGAGGACTCTTCCAATGATCGATTGATGTACCCCTTCCATCTACAGCTCCCAGGACAGGTGTCATCTAGATCGACGCACTCCATTTGACGGTCCTGAATATTACATTTTAAGTGAATCGGAACGAATAAATTGTTTCCGGAGAAGCTCTGAGGTCTTAGAGCTCCCCTAGGTTTTTAAATATAGTAAAGACAATTAAACTGCTCTACCGACTAATTTATGAAATTTTAATGTTAAAAAATTTGAATTATCATGTTATGATACGGAAAATCGGGCTACATATGGCTGGAACCATGTCTCCGATGGCCGAGTAGTGTAAGCAAAGGTCTGCTGATTTTCTTTTTATTCGGATCGGTTCCCAACTTCTTGTAATAAGTTTTTTTGCTAGCTATGTAGTGTGTGTCGTGAAGTTTTTTTTTATAAAACTCACTTATGGTCAATTTAACTCTTCTTTCTCTCATTCGGTCTTTGTGAAATAGATTCATTCGTTTCACTTATCAGCAAAAAAACCATAACTCGGTCGTAACTTTCAAGAGCGATTTCACTTTCTTCAACATATTTGAAAACCTACGCGACCACAGATCTAACAGATTCCCGGATTTTGGTATATATCTCATGTAAGATGACAAAATTAGAAAAATGCATCATGACGTTATTTTTGCAAAGTACGTTAGTCGACTAGAGATTGAGAATACAAACTTGCATAAAATTTACCTCGTGATCAAGTAGCAGCGCAGTCGCCATTTGTCATGTGGGATGGTTCTGGTCTTCTGTAACGTTTTTTCGTCAATTTTATTCATCACAAAATTAATTGTCTTGCTGCTAAATTAAAAACAACTGAAAAACTTACATTCATCGAAATTCACAGCTTACATGATCTTTCTTGTCCAAACTTCAATACATGCTAATCTGTAAGTCGATTTCTAAACAGGAAAAATCGTGATAGTGAAGGATAGAAGCTATTGAGTCTTTTAAAGATGTCGAATTCCCGTGTTTTAGTCGATTTCAATCTACAAATCTTGAAAACGGGATATAAAAACTTATACTCTTGTTTTCACACATTGCATACATTTATCTGAGAGAGAATTATTTTCATAAAGCTCTCAATAAGATTTCAAATCCGTGGGAGACGCCATAATCTGCCGACCCTCACGCCTGTATCATGAATTTTTCTCAATTTGCAATCTGCAACCAAAAGTGATTTCCTTTTATAATAAGCTTAGGCTAGGTTGAGAGAACAGTTTTTGAGAAGAACCAAGGGGTCGTGGTCTTAAGGGGGGGCGAGTCTTAAGTTTTCAGGTGAATACGAGAAGAAAGGTGTGAGACGAGAAAAACAGAAAGTATTCGAAGTTGTTATCATTAGCTTTTTGTAAATTTTGAGAACAAGTCATCAACTCATTTTAGTTTGTAAAACAATAAGATAGGACTTACATGATACAAAACAAAACGCAACGAAAACAATCAGAAAATGTGAAAAAAAAAATAGAAAATGCGATGTTCCACTTGACACGCGCATGACAAACTTATTTTATTAACTGCGTTCTACAAATCCAATTAATTTTCTCTTCGTTGTTACATCTACAGTCAACCTGTCGTCCAGTCTCGTGCTAGCCCATTTTCAATCCATTTGTCGCTCAGTCGCATGTTAGTCTATTTGTAGTTCATCTGTTGCCAGATCCTACTGTCGCCCATTTACGGGTCAATGTCGGTCCACCCAAAACTTTAGAGATTGATAATGTGAGACCCAGCACTCACTACGCTTTCGAAATCTGATCGTTTTCAATCTCAAATTGTTTTTCGATCACTATGTTATGTCGAAGTTACCAAGTCATTTTTTTTGAAAAAAAAATCAGGTTCAGTGTTATGACTAGGAGGTGGAGTGATAAGCAAGAGAAACTCAGCGGAATGCCTGAAATACCACAAACACACTGAGAAAAAACTTATAAATTCGAACAATGGTTCTAGAAGAAAAAAAGCGACTTATCGGGACCTTTTTTACAGAATCAGAAATGCAAATTGGACCTAATTTGAATCCAATATGACCGTTCTGGATCCAATCTGATTTTTTTCTGGATCAAATCTGATTTTTTTCTGGATCCAATCAGAGTTTTTAAATGTCATCTAAATGATCTTGATGCATTCGAAACATGAGTTAACAGATGATTCATGAGCTGAATTATTATGGAACAAATAGTTATGGTGTTTTTAGAACAAAAAAGCGACTTATCGGGACCTTTTTTCACAGAATCAGAAATGCAAATTGGATCTAATTTGAATCCAATATGACCGTTCTGGATCCAATCTGACAAAATCCTTCAAATGGCTATATTGTCTCGGAAAATTATTTTTTCGCCAAAAGGAGATACCATGGTTAATACTCGGTTGAAACGAGTACATTGAAGTATATTTCATCCCGATTGGAGATGCAACTCTGGATCCAATCTGGTTTTTTCTGGATCAAATCTGAGTTGCCTCCTCTGAGGACGCTCGCTGTCAACAGCAGTGGATCAATCGCACATGTGTGTCAAATGATGACGAATAGTTATCCCTGTCTGAGTAATGTTGAGGACAAACGACTATGGTAACAACCTGAAGACACTTTTGCCCATAAGTCTATGCGTCGCGGATCGCCAGAGAGCGGTTGAAGATGATAATCAAACCGCGGGATATTCAGGTAGTCCACCGTGATTTGACAGCTTCTAACATCATGTTCGCTTCCGCCACCGCAGACCCAGGATCCATCAGAATTGTCGATTTCGGCTTTGCAGTTCAGTCAAGAGCCGAGAATGGAATGCTGATGACTCCATGCTATACGGCGCAATTTGTTAGTTTTAGAAAATTAAATTTCAACCTCTCAATTTTCTGAAGATCACAATTTATTATTCGAAGTAGAAGTTTTCCGGTTAAAAACAATTAGATAATGTGTAAGTTTTTCTACTAAAAGTCCTAAAATTGAATTACAGTTTTTGTTGATTTTCCAGAAAGCGTACTTTACAGGTAGCGCCAGAAGTTCTCAAGAAGCAAGGATACGATCGTTCGTGTGACGTCTGGTCACTTGGTGTCCTTCTTCACGCCATGCTCACCGGCCTGACACCATTCGCCATGGGCCCCAACGACAGTCCGGAACAGATTCTGAAGCGGATGGGCGACGGACGGATCAATCTGAATACACCGGCGTGGGAGAACATTTCCGAGTCGGCCAAAGACCTCGTGAAGAGGATGTTAGACGTGGATCCGTCAAGAAGATTGACCGCCAAGCAGATTTTGTGTCATCCGTGGATCTGCCACCGGGACGTCTTGCCATCTAACACTATCGAATCGGCCAATGATGTGGAGTCGGTTAAGGTAAACACTTTTCATTATTTATACTTTTAATATTTAATGGTCATTATGAGATAGGGCACACCTCGGAACAGGCATAAGACAAAATAAACGCTTCGCAACCGTTTTGCCGACCTCCACTTTCGTTTTAGGAAGTGTTTGTACTTTAATAAATATTTCACTTGACATAATGAATGTTGTGTATTTTTCACAACGATAGTTGAACCTGCTTCAAACATTTTTACGTTACGATTTGTGAATCTGGGATGAAAAAAGTAGAAAAAGTGAAATTTTTGAACTACAGTAACTGAAATTTGATCTACTCTATCGATTTGCTTTGCTTACACTTTTCAACTGCCTGTGCCGCAGTGTGTAAGGCATTACCTTCGCGGGGGTATGACACATGAAATACCACTTTGAAGCCAAAACAGGCGTAACTGAACCTAAAAGGAACCTCACCTAATTTGGATATAAAAAAGACACGCCTCTTTGCTCGCCTTTTTTCAAAGGTTCAGATTTGTTGCTAGATTCAGAGAGCATCACTAGGAAAAGTGAAAGTCCTTCGGGTAGAATTGTCCATAAATGAATATTGAATTTAAAGGTTGATTACTAAACCTTAAAACTTTCAGGGAGCCCTGGAGCAAACGTACAAAGCCCTGCAGCAGTCACCGACAGTCTCTCTACAAAACGTTGGATCATCGGCTCTCGCCAAACGACGTCTCCACCATGTTCTGGGCCCGCGAGCCCTGAACCTCACCTAGAACCATTTGTGTACATAGCATTATGCATCACTTGTATCATTTCTGACACCATTTTCGGTGCACCACACACACACACCACATTCCACCATTTTGTGATTACCCACACACCCAGACCTTCACTAGACCAACATTTCAACATCGCGGGAGTTTGAATCTAACCCACAATATCTGTAATAATTTTGGTGTGTCCGGCACGTGACGACTACCAATCGACCACGACTTATTTTGGCGGGAGAAAACAAGACACCTTTTTCCTATTCACACCAAGGCTTAAATGAGCTTTATCCCCGCCTCTCATAATGATCCTCGATTGCTTTACGATTGTATTCTATATTGCACCATATTTCTCACCCACCCCAGCACCACCAAAATTGTGATCCCCACCCATACAAAATACGCGGTTATCTTTTTTCCATTTAATCTTACCTTTGGGCAACATTTGTTCACATATTTTACGCGATACAATAAACAGTTTTCAGTGATTTTTTTAATAAACGGAATCAGTCAGACAAAAAGTGATTAGGCGGAGCGGTAGGTCCTTGCAACGCGGTCAGACGAAGCGCACTAAAACCCACGTGGGATCCACTACATCGAGTGTCGTTATCCTAGGTCACAATCGAAAAGTTTGTTAAAAAGTTATAATCGAAAGTGCCAAAAACAGAATGTCACAAAAAACAAAAACATTGTTCAAATCTCCATCACATATCTTCCACTACCTGTAAAAAAGTCTGACCTCCGTAAATCGGTTTCTTAGTTACCGTAGCAGTTTCGCTTCGAAAAACATGAACGATTAAGTAATGCGCCTTTAATTTCAATGGACTGAAAGTAAGAATAACAATTTAAATCCACAAAGATCTAACTGTTCGTTGTGAGAGTCCCGATCCTACCGTACTCATTTTACAAAAATGCGACTGCCGCGAGTTTGAAATCGGTTAGACTTTTTGCTAGATATGTGTCCATTCGTAACGGCATTTTCACCGTTTGTTCTTCACATCTCAAACGCAACGCGGTTATCCGCTGCGGTCGTTGACCTTGTCGCTTCGAGCCCAAAACGGTGTGCTAACATGGGAATGCTACCAAAAACCCACGAAATTGGAAGGTCTGACTGGGTTCTTGGGTTTTCAAATACGCTGAAGATGATAGAACCGGTGTCAAAAACTGCTATGTCGACCTTGTTTCAGAGTTATGAGCTGAAAACCGTGTGAAAAGTAGGTTTCATATGCATAGATCACTTTACACCTCGCTAGACTATATTTTTATGATAGAAAACAGTTGAAAACCTATATTTCCGTTGAAATTTCTATGATTCTTGGATTCTGGGCCGAGAAATCGTTTTTTGAATGATCTCAAAAACCGCTGTATTGACCACCCAAAAAGCTACAACACGTACGCGAAACCAAGCAAGGAGGGTAGACGAGAAGTGAACAATCGTCGGGCACGACGCCGGTGTCCAAGTGGTTAAGACGTGGAACTGCTAAACTTTTTTGATTTTTTTCACTCGAGTTCGAATTTTTTCTTGTTAAAACTTTTTTGTTTTTATGTTGAGTGATGTAATAATCATTTCCGAACAGAGAACAATGTCCGATATCGGTTTTGGTAAGAAATCCTAACGGATCAAAAAAAGTTCTGTAAATGGGCATATTTCGACTTCCACGAAGCTTCTCGATTCTTTGCACCGTTATTTTTGAGTTGAATGATTAGAATTCACCTTGTTAACAAAAACAAAAAAGTTTTAACAAGAAAAAATTCGAACTCGAGTGAAAAAAATCAAAAAAGTTTAGCGGTTCCACGTCTTAACCACTTGGACACGGGCGTCGTGCCCGACAATTGTTCACTTCTCGTCTACCCTCCTTGCTTGGTTTCGCGTACGTGTTGTAGCTTTTTGGGTGGTCAATACAGCGGTTTTTGAGATCATTCAAAAAACGATTTCTCGGCCCAG
>OZ022254.1:9031136-9069377 GCA_963978915.1 Caenorhabditis parvicauda
CCAATCTCACATAAAATGCCTTTAACATACGGTACATTGGCTTTCAACGCCCCTACTTAACTTATTTTTCGGTCACTTTTACTGGTGAGAAATTACTGTAGCAAATTTTGATCTACCATGGTCAGTAGAAGTGACAAAGTCTTTTTTCTCTTCAAAATTCTATCCAAACCTTTTATGTACCTTATTTATTCACAAATAAAACAAACAATATAGTATTTAATAAATTAATGTTAAATATCCAATCTAGGGGGAAAACAACAGGAGGGAACCGAAAGAATGATAGAGGGAGATGGGGAGGGACCGATAGTGGATCACAGAAACCTAATACGTCTTAAGTGGCAGGGGTCATAAACTTTTGACTCCAGAACATTTTCGTAGACATTATGTCGAACATACCTACGACAGTGTCAGCTGTGGTTGTTTTTATGTCGTCGGTAGGTCATTACTTGGTTATGTCGACAAAATTACGACAGAAAATGTTATGGAGTGGGGCTTTTTCAACATTTTGAGTTATTCTGGAGCGATTTCAAGTAAATTTCGCTACAATCTAATTCAAAAGGTTTTTTTTTAAACACTATTCAAATAATAAAAAAGGGAAGTAGTAAAATTTTCTCTTAATCTCTCACTTTTGAATAGCACAACTAAATATCCTGGATCAGAATTTTTCATAAAATCCGGCTAATTTCAGACATGCAGTACTCCGAAGGATGCAAAAACCTTGTCAAAAGTCATCAACGAGAAATACTTGGGGGGAAATGCTGTTTTTACCTACAAATCGAGAAAAATGAACGAATCTAAAGAATGACGGTTGGGGAGTCGGTTTGAAAAAAATATGCATCATAACAAGCTCTAAACGTCATTCTTCTAGTAGAAAACTCACAAAAATTGATATTCTAAAGAGCTTACTCTTCGTCAGAGTCACTTCCTTCAGTGTATTCTTCTTCGCTTGAGGCTTTCTCCTGAAATAATCAAATTTCAACTTTCAAAAATGGTCAGAAATCATGAAGAAACAAATCCAGACCCATTTCAGACAAAGGAAGTACATGACATCTACAATAAGATTAAGAAATTCGAAATTCCGTTTAATAATTATTCTTTTAATTCCTACTAACTTGGAAATTCTGTCCTTTTCTATCTCAACTAGAAGAGAATGAAATTAATTGATTACTCAAAATACAAAAAAAACTCGAATTAAAAACTGCCTGAAACATTAAAAATTGTTCCGCTTTTTGAAAATATATCTACTGTTGAATAGGGAGGGCGGGGTCAACGCCCATGTCTATATTCACAAAGAAAAAGTAGACTGCAGCTGGAATCATTTCATTACATTTCCTATTCGTGCTTCAACTTTGAGGTGCCGATAACGATCGATGAAAAAAAAGATTCATGATTCGCGATTCAGTTTATATTTTCGTTCAAAAAATGTCTACTGACCGTTTTTTGATGAAAAAACCAACGTTATTCATGGTGCTTCAAATATTTCTTCCGAGAAAATGCGATAAATTTGGATTAAAAAAAAATAAATAAATGTTTGAATTATCTCACCTCTTCCTCTTCATCATCGTCAAGATGATCATATTTTACTTCTACAACCTTGGCATCCTTGATGTCGAGCTGAAAAATGGAAAATCGACTCCAAAATCTTACTTTCAGTGCGAAATTCCAATTCAGAGATTATTACGGTTACTTTCACTTCAAAAATTTGCAGTTTTCTCGAGACTTCTGGAAACTTCAAAATCTTACCTTAAATTCTAGAGAGTATTCAGCGTCAATGTAAGAATCAGACTTGACCATCAATTGGAACTGGTAGACGCCCTTCTCCTGTGGGGCTGCGAAACGAAGGTCAACCTGAATATTGACGTCATCATTTTTCGAACAAAAAACTTCGAATATCTAAAACTATGATAGGAAAAACGGTTTTTCATCCAAACAATTTTCACAAAATCGATTATTCTGGTTACTTTTTTACTTTAAAAATATGTCCGTGTAGTAAATAAAGATGGTACAAACTTGTTTTTTTTTTAATTTTTCAAACCTTATCCGAGCTTATAAAAAATAGGTAAATTACGGTTGGCTGCAGAATGCATAGATTCAAATCGTCGGACTTGATCGTTAAAACTTCACCAAAATACAAATTTTCTGTTGTTTCGTACGCCATTTTCACATTACATTATGCTAGTCAATAGATATTTCCTTACAAACCAACTTACAGTCTGCTGATCAACGAGGGTCTTGACCAACTGGGCGGCGGTCACTTGAATCTTCTGCTTGTCCCTCTTGTCAGTCATGTTCAATGACAACCACCACCATTCAAACTTGTCGACTGGGTAGTGTGGACAGTGCACGCGGTGCGTCTCCACAGACTTTGACTCAAAGTTGATCTTCTTGGTCGGCGCATCAGATTCCCAGTCTGAGTCACTGTCGGCACCTCCGTTCTCTTCTGTATCCGATCCGGCGTCGCTCTTGTCACTTCCTGATTCGTCTCCGGATCCGGCAGCTTCCTCGTCGTTCTCCACAACTTCAGCAGTCTTGGCTGGCGATTCTGAAATGATGAAAATAGAAAAAAGATCTTGAGATTCGGAACTTTAAAAAAATCTATCTAAAGCGTCAAAGTTACGGTGAAAAACAATCAAGGATTAGAAAGATCGTTGAAGAACTTTTTATCATGCTAAATTCATTTTTTTTAAATCAATACCGCTGCGAAAACCGCATCGCAGTAAAAGTCAAGTTTACCTTCCGCTGGTGTCGCAGTCGCTGCCGCCGCCGTTGTCGTCGGTTTCTTCTTATTCTTGTTCGCCTTCTTCTTGGCGCCACCCTTCTTCTGACGTGGCTTCTCCCATGGTTTCCTGTTGCTCGTCTTGTTTCCTCCCTCCTTCTCTTCATCTTCATCGACTTCTTCGGCAGCTTCATCGTCTTCCTTGTCGCTGATGCCCTCTTCAGAATATTCCTGGAGGTGCGAGTCGAGACCGGCTTCCTGAGGGTCCAGAAGACTTTGTCTTGTCAGGGTCACTTTCAGAGTGATCACACATCCAGCAGTCAGTTCATGACCATCGTCTTCTCCTTCCACTGAAATTTGCTCGTGTATAGCGTGAAATACCTAATTCAATACTACTTATTGTAAAACAACAAAGTGTTCTCAAAAAGGGGTCTGTCGCGGTCCTAACAGTATTTTATTGTTTGAAATTGGAAAAAATTCAGAGTCCGACCAGCCCCTAGGTTAAGAATAAAACAAAACCGTCTCCAACCTGATTCAGAAGCTCTTTTCCAGACCGAAAAATCTTCTGAACCATTTTTAAATAATTATGACTATCTTTTTGACTTTGATTCTTCACAGTATCTTTTAGCTTTATCAGAATTTGAAACTTGCCGACAGTCTTCGTCGTGATTCCCAATCTTGGCATGGTCGACAGAACAACAAGAACATCTCTGTACTCGGCATCTGACAGTGACTTCAGGACTGCACGTCGTTTATCCGCATCCATCGAAGCGAGGGCACTGCACGAGAAGATCTTGTTCTGAAAACAATCATTTATTATTTTTTTTCTGTCAACCGTCCTGCAAGCCTTTTGGTAAGTGTTCTGTTTTCAGAGGCTTACACTTCTGAATGTTAGAGCATCTTCATTTTCAGTTTTAGTTTTTGAATCAATGGTATTTCAACCGAGACGCAGGCCGCCCAGCGTGTCAATTCAAAAAAAAAACAAAAATAATTCTCAGATTTCAAATCCTACTCTTTTCTAGAACGCGCTGCACATTGTTCCGTGGTAATAAAAATCTCAAAATTCGGCTTGAAAGTCGAAAAACAACAAATTGCTACAGAATCCAACTTTAACAGTGGCATATACCACTCGTAAGAATGGAAATACCTCCACAATGAAATATTCCACACATTTTTCAGTATTTTTGAATGAAAAAGTCACCTTTCTCAAAAACTGCAGATTGTATTCAGTGATGTGTGGAAGCTGAAGAAGTGGACTGTTCTTGGGCCAAAGTGCCTGGACGAACATCGGTTGAAGTCGCATCAGGTTCTCGATCGTTTCGATTGGAATCTTGCACTGGAAAACATTTTGTTCATTTCTATTGAGCGATTTGAAAAAAAGCTTGAATCTAGCACATCTGAAGCTGAATAGAAGAATTTCTACACGCTTTTCTTTCTGGAACTCAGATTTTCACAGAAATCTCTATCCAGCTCCGATCCCGCGACCTCGCGCACATCAGGCAGCATGACTTTACACTGCGCTATTACTTCAAAACTTCAATTTACCTGTCTGTAGTAGGTAAGGGTCTGCGAAACTATGATCATTTCTTCGACAAGACGCAGCAACTTGGCGATGATATATCTCTGATCGGCGTCGAGAACTCCGTTCTGGGATTCAAGCGGCATTCTGGAGAGGTACGAGTGGATCAGAATTCTTGCCTTCAGGGCGTATGGAAGACTTAACGGTTGTTCACGTCCCTTGTCGTTCAGAAGTGGGAGTGATTTGAGAAGTCTGAAACATATGTGTGTGGGTGATGGAGTATTTCCTATTTCTTCATCTTCTTAACGGGAAAAACAGAAAGCAAGTATCTAGCAAAAAGTCTGACCGATTTCAAACGAGCGCCAGTCACATTTTTGTAAAATGAGTACGGTAGGAGTCGGGACGCTCACAACGAACAGTTAGATCTTTGTGGATTTAAATTGTTATTCTTACTTTCAGTCCATTGAAATTAAAGGCGCATTACTTTTACGTTCTTGTATTTCAAGGCGAAACTGCTACGGTAAGAAACCGATTTACGGAGGTCAGACTTTTTTACAGGTAGAGGGAGCAATGTGGAAAGCAATATTTTTAGTAGATATGTTCGTTGTATAGCCCCCTATGAAGAAGAACGTTGCTTATACAGAAACCGAGAAAAACAAAAAAATATTACGAAAAACCGAACCTTGGAAGTTCATATTCATCTGTTGGTCTTTCAATAATCTCTTTGTTGTTTGCCTTGCAGAATTCAAAGGCTCCACTCAGAACGTAGATCATTCCTGAAAAGTCAAATTTGAACCAAAAACCATTACATTTTCCGTTATTTTTTAATGATAAAATGGGAAACATAGTCAAAAACTCACTATTGATCTCCATTCTTGGAGTTTTGTGAACAAAGTAGAAGAACAGACGGTTGGTATCCAGAAGTACCTTGTCAGTGTTGTACTTGATGGAGTTGTACCACCAGATTCCCTGAACTTTGTT
Organism: Caenorhabditis parvicauda; assembly: GCA_963978915.1. Taxonomy (NCBI): domain Eukaryota; kingdom Metazoa; phylum Nematoda; class Chromadorea; order Rhabditida; family Rhabditidae; genus Caenorhabditis; species Caenorhabditis parvicauda. The sequence continues at coordinate 9,036,353 of OZ022254.1, forward strand.
CCTGAGAAAAATACACAAATCAGTTACTTTTACGGTAAAACTTTGCATTTTCATTCGGAAACTTTTCTTGAAGTCAAATATGAGACAAACGGCATATTTTTCAACAGCATACTTTTTGCATATTTTTTGAACTTTGAAAGATCTTACCACAACAACTGGCATAATAATCATGAAGATGAGACCGTAAAATGCCAAGACCCAGAGTCCGTACTCCTTACTTACAAGCCATTTCGGCAGAGCAATTCCGAATTTTGTAGCTGAACAGATAATTAAGGTTATTTCACATTTTTAGGCGAACCTTGTGGCCCATCTGGATTTCCATACTTCTCCCAGTTTTCTCTAGCATCCTTGTCAGTCAATGCTTGGTAGGCCTTGGCTATTTTGTCGAAGAGAATCGGGTCACCACCTCTGTCAGGATGGTGAACCTTTGAGAGATCTCTGTACGCCTTCTTGACAATCTTGGATTCTGCTCCCTGATCGATTCCGAGAATTTGGTACGGATCGTAATCCTGGAATTAAATTTTGAAGGCAAAATTGACTATTAAGTGAAGACTTTATCGATAAAATTCGAAGAAAACCTCATGAGTTTGCTCGATCTCTGTGCACTTCTTGACAATGATTGCGAAGATGATCCATGCGATAACGAGACCCTGAATAGAACTTTTATCATGATATCCGTACTATCTCACCACTCCAGATACGATTTTGATAGTGGTTCTCCACGGTTTGTTGGCTGCTTTCCGTTTTCTCTTATCTCCACATCCAGGGCATCGACATTCGTGTTCTTCGACCTTCACTTCTTCTGAAAAATAGGTTTCCAACCGTAGAAAAAGCCTCTTACCGATGCGACTCGATGGGAAAAAGTAATACGTTGCCGGAAGCAAAAGAATGGCGTAAAACGATACCAAAACATAGTAGAATGTGTTGCCTACCTCGTCGTACTCAAACGAGGCTCCAGCCATTACCTGAATACAATGATTAAGTTAGAATATCACAAATTATCAGATGATGAGACTTATTCTTGTGGAAACTACAAAATCAGTGAGTTGTATCGGCAAAAGGGAAAAAGCAGACACGCAGACACGCAGACACGCAGTCATGCCCAGTAATTTACCCTTTATAATAAGCTTAGCTGAGGTTCGGAAAACGACTTTCTTGTGTTACCAAACTCGGACCTTCACGAAAGTCGTTTTCCGAACCTCAGCTAAGCTTAATAATAGACAAAACTTGGGAGCATGACTGCGTGTCTGCGTGTCTGCGTGTCTGCTTTTTCCCTTTTGCCAGTTGTATCGATTGAAAAAAATGTGTCAACTGGAGTGTCGGCACTCAATTTATTTTTTATTTTCGGAATCTTTTTTCATGTTTTCTAATGATCCTGATGACTCATAACAGTTCAGATGTATTTCTGATAATAGTCTGACAAACAAAGAATAATTTTTATGCCGAAGTTTTGGAGATAACTCCCCCTGAGAATTTATAAACTCCTGAATCACACTGATGCAATTAAATTTCAGTAATGAACACTCTCCGACTAATTTCACGAGCTGTATTCTTACCCAAGCTATTGAATAAAGCTGTTACCAGTAATTTTAAGGTGACTTTTGCTATATATTCTGTCAGGAAATGATCTTTCCTTCACGTTTCACTGTTTTCTGCGCTAGACTTGTGATTTTCAGCCTATCATCAGGCTTCCCTCGCGATGTTACTCTACTGTAAAGATAGACCAACCACAGATGTCGATTTCGTATACTTGCAAAGTGTGTAATTCGAAACAGGTATTTTTTCTCACCAACTCTAGATAAATTTTTATTCAGGGTCCAAAAACATTCGCGAAATCCTCTTACACTGATGGTGTCGTGATAGTTACTTGCAGTGGATGTAACAATCATCACATTATTGCTGACAATCTAGGATGGTTCGAGGATTTTCAGGTTTTTTTTTTCAGAAAGAAAGAAAATTTTCCGGTAAACCTTTTTCAGGGCAAGAACATCGAAGGTCATCTCCAGGCACAGGGTGAGAAAGTGAAACGTGGTATAAAAATATCTGACGGTGTAATTTCGGCATGATCAGCAACAATAAATTATGAATATTTATTCAGTTTGAACTTGTTTGGATGCTTTCAATGAGGGTCTTATTCTTCGCGTGGGGAATTTCTGATTGACGTCTTCTGGCTGCCAGAACTGCTGCTCCAATTGCAGGTTCTTCAGAGGGGAGGTAGAGGTTCACTGTTTCTATTCCGGAATTTTTGAAAACTTCTATGAATCCTGAAAAAAAGTATTTGGATTTAAAAACCGAAGCGAAAACGGATTTTGGGAACTTTCTAGTCTCGACATTTGTTGCAATTTTCTTCACATTCAAAATTTTGAATTGTTTCTGTAAAGTCATTATCTTCATTTTCACGACAATTTTGAATATTTTTCAAAACTTGAAATTTCTGTTTTTTTTTGAAACAAACTCACCTTCCCTGAGCAGTTTCCATGATTTGAAAACACTTCCGACTAGGACGACTTCTACAGTTTCTTTTTCTTTCTGGAAAATGATGAAACATATTTTTATGCGTAAAAAATATACCTCTTTTAACCGTTTTGATACTGCAACCACATGACGTCCCAGGAGTTGTCCAGCCTCATGAAATACTGCTGCAATTGCTGGGTCTTCGGAATCTGAAATATTACGAATTTTGACGTTTTCAAACCGTTTTTTTTTCAAAAAAAACATACTTTTCGCCAATACCTCCGTGAACGTAGCTACTCTCGCCTTGTCAAAGTTTTCATAGAGAAAGTCGAGTATTTCTACTTTGTCTTTCAGATTGAAATGCTGGAATTCGAAATTTTTCGTGTTTTTAGTCATAAACTACCTCAAAAAGGAGTTTTTCAATTTTGCAAACAGGATGTGATGACAGTTGAAAGCCATCCTCATGATCGAACAGCACTTTAATAGCTCTGAAAACTCATTTTGCGCCCTTTTCCATCCTTTCACCTACTTTTTCGGCAGCAACTTTTAGTACACTAGATTGGTAAGGAACTAATTCGACCTGTGTGGCCCCAGTTCAATCTGTCCCGATCATTTTTGCTTTTTCCAAACCCTCACCTATTCGTGATCCAGAATCCACTACCTTCGTCTCCTATCGCATGTCCCCATCCCCCAACACCAAAAACTTGCCCTCCGGAATCCAACATTCGACATGAAGATCCAGTGCCAGCAATGAGTACGACTCCTGCTAAAGTTGTTGTTTTTGTTCATAAATCATATTCTTTCCATGGATTCGGAGATATAGAACGTCTCGAATATTGATACTCTTAAACATTAAAATGAAATAGAAATAATTTGGCGAAATATTCTCTCATTTCTACGTCATAGACTACCTATATTTTAATCAAATTCAACATTTTGTCGTTTTGTTAAAAAGTGTACAAGACTCTCTTTTACAGTCTTTTTTGAACTCTGTATAATCATTCATCCATGTTTCTTACTCTAACTCATCAACGAGAATTTAGTCATTTCAGAAATAATTTGAATTGATCTGTGAATAATTCAATTTTGAAATTATTTTTCAGAGACTAATATCGACTTCATTGGCAAGGTCAGAATACAGCAGATAATTTTCTTTTTCTTGCTCAGAATCGTGAATATGATCTAAATTTAGAGCCAAACTTCCGTTTTTTAAGAGTCATTTTCGATTGAAAACAGAATATTTGAGTAAAATTGCTTACATTTATCAAAACTAGCTGCAACTGCACAAACGGCGTCTGAACTTAGATGGAAATTCTTCGCGACATCTCCGTGATTCTGCCTGAACGTTTTTTTTGGATATTCTTGAAACGTTTGATTTTTCACAGAATCAACGAGAAAATTGGTTTCTTTTTGTGAAATTAACATTTTTTTTTCTCAAAAAACTATAATTTTCTCCAAAATTAATAAACTTTTCGGAGTGCGGGAAGAAAATAACCTCAGGTAATCCACGAATTTCGCATTGATTGATTCATCTTCTGCTCCTGATAGTCCCATACCCTGTCATACAATATTTGAAACAAAAGTATATCGGATAATTCATATTTTGTGATTTTCTTAACAAAATGATTTAAACGAGAAAAACTGTGATTTTTAAAAAATACGATTTTTAAAAAATAAAAATTATGATTTTCACCACAAACTTGGTCACAATCGATGAATTTGTAGAAATTTGACGCAAAAAAAATTTGGTGAAAATCGTCGCTCTTTCCACTTGAAATGAGTAAAATTCAGAAAAATAATTGTTTTTTCTACTGAAAAACATCTACTCTTTTTTAAACTATAGTCTTTCAATTCGAAATTATTTAAAATCGAAGAAAAAAATCTCACCAGAGCCGCCAAGGGCAACCCAACGCCATTGTCTGTTGCAGTTTTCCTGATCCATTCAGCGACGTGATCGCCAACTTTCTCCACACCATCCAGGTAGTAGTTGGTACCACTTGATGTCGCCCAGATCCTCTTTTCACCAGTCGAGTCCACAAGAACCAACTTTGAATGGGAGGCACCGCTGAAGTTTTTACAGTACTCTCACATACTGTAGGTACAAATCTCAGAAATTTAGTTTGCTACAGTACTCATTCATACTGTAGGAAATCAATAATTTTATTAGCTTTTCTCTACAATCCTCTTACATACTGTAAGTACAGTTCTCAAAAATGCGCTAAACTCAAAAAAATAAACCTACAGTATTTCTAGAACACTCCAAAAGTATTTTTGATAAAAATTTCACGCTAGAGAACTGAAAAAATGATCTTATAATACTTCCAGAACTATTCACAGTGTTTTTTTTTGAATATAGGAATCACAAGATCATGTTTAACCGGAGCTTATGACTGATTGATTCTACATAGATCAAGAAAACTTACTAAAATAGCTCAAAAACTACTGAAAAAGGAACTAATCGCCAATTCAAAAAAGAAAAACATACCCCTCAATTCCACCGAACATCAAATCATCTGGATTTTCCATTGTGGATATGACTCCGAGCTGTATCGTATGTCCAGACGACTCGATTTCTCGTAGTAAATGCGCTTCCAAGCCACTTTCGGATAGCAGTTCCGAGATGTTCCAGTTATCACTGAATGTCATGATGTTTAAGAAAAACTAGTTTACACAGTATGTGGAACGAATTTTCGTGTAGAATCCAAAAAAATGAACGTTTTCAGCCGTTTTTCCATATTTTTGACAAAATCAGAAAATATTGAGAGTTTGAATTTTTGAACAAACGAGTTTGAACAAGAGTTGTTCACTTCGAGATCAAGTACGGAACATTTTTTTTTTGAGATAATACAATAGGAATTTTGACCGTTCCCAATCTTTTCACAACATTTTTTGCAAATGCTCCGAGAATTTAGGTTATTTTCTATACAATAACTTACGTTTTACAAATGAATGTAGAAAAAAATGATTTTGAACAACTTGAAACGCAATTTTGCTCAGTTTTCAACTAATTTTTGCACTTCCTGACAAATTGCAAAAACAATAAAGGAAAATTCTACGGTTTTCATGAAACATGAATTATCGAGAGGTACGCAAAACATGATAAACATTGCGCTACTCACGACAGAACACACTGTCCGAAATGTAAACAGAACGCGAATCTGTTTAATCATGACGTTTGTTTTGAAAAATGAGAAATGGCTCGTTAGAATAAAAATAAAACGAAACTATATTGGAAACATACTCTCTTTCTTGATACACGAACATCATGTAAGCATGTGGGTACGTAGAAATAATCAGCTTGAAAGTCTCCACGACAGGTATGAAGACGGAGGGATCGTAGAACACATCTGAAGCGATGACTATATCGATTTGATACGAGTCCAATATTTTCTTTGTGGAGTTCTGATCAGACCAGTCCAAAATCTGAAAAAAATGGATTGAAAAAAACAATACATGCCTGGGAATTGAAAAGTACCTCCACAACGCACTGGTTCCCACAGTTATTCTTCTCAACGTTGGTTTTGAGCAAATTTTGCGCCTGAATATTATTATTTTCCATGATTAAAGTCAACAAACATTCTCTAAATCGGTCAGAATGACTTTCTTAGCTCCTACTTTAGCCGCAGCCAAACCGCCAACACCTGTTGCTCCACTTCCAAGCTCCAAGACCGTCTTTCCCGAAAACATCGAAGCATTTTGAACCACAAAGTCGGCTGAAAACGAGAAATAGCTGACATTTAGAAAATATTCAATTACCTAACACTTTCGAGCTGGGCCAAATATGTTTCCAATGATTCTGAGCCATTAATACGAGAAACTTGCTGGAACAAACAAAGAAGTAAAAAAAAAAGAAAAATTGAAAATTCGATCAATAGAAAAGTACAGTAACCCAAAATTTGATCTACTGTTTTTTTTTGATTTTCAAAATGCTTTTTTTTTGTTCTATACTCTGCTAGAGACGCGACGATTTTACAACGGGCTCTCTTGTTCAGTAGTGTTTGCACAAAACTCACCTTTACGCCAGTGTGCAGACTATGTTATTTTATGTCGTATATTTATTTTTTATATTGGTATTTATTATCACTAATGTATCACGTAACTCTTTTATCCTTCCCAGTTTATCGTCACTAAGCACTCTAAAAGTTTCTTTGTGATTTGGGAACTTTCTTTCTTCTCAAAAGACTCCCGAAAATAAAATAACCATGCGAACATACAAACTCAATAATTTCCTACATTATATAATATATTTCAGAGCACCCATCAAGCTTTTGACGGCCGTTATCTGGACTGCAGCACTGACAATTCACACTCGGTGGGGTTTTTTATTTCGAGTGATGTATGATGATGTGGAAGATTTTTTTTTCAAAAAACTCTTTTGTTATGTTTTGCATATGTCACGTTTAGAGGATGTCTGGAGAAGACGATCCAGATGCTGATTTTCACCCGACAATGACATCCGTGAAGCAGAACGCAGAGGAGAGGTATATTTTTTCACACGAACAGTTTACCGGAGTAAATTGCTACAGTAAATGTTGATGTGAATTATTTCAGAATTACCTGTCCTGAGTGTCAATACGATTGTTTGAGAAAAAACATTAACAATTTCTGGAGACATGGGGAAGGGAAGCACCAATGGTCAGAAGAGAAGGTTCTTTTGTTGAAACAAACGTTTGGAGTTCGCGTGAAAACGATATCGTCGGAGAAAACTTCAACAACAACATCAACAGTATTTAATATGTTTTACACACCTAACGAAGACGTTCAGATGACACCAATGGTAAACATCATCAACAAACACTTCGAAACAACAGAAGAATACAAAGTAAGGATTGCGATATTTTTTAGGAAAGAAAATTTCATATTCAGAAATGGGACGAGGACGAATGCAAAACTAGTCTGACTAGCTGGATACAGACACGTCGCTATTCAAGCAAAAGAGGCGAGATCACAAAGTTGGCGTGCAATAGACAATCGACTAGAAAAAGAGGAGCAAAACGTTCCCTATAAGTCACTCTTTGACTATATTCAGGAAATTCACTCCGCAACGAATTACCGACCCGGCTTTCACAAAGGTAATCCTGACGCAAAATGATTTATTACATTACTTTTTACAGAGAAGAAACCACAACGAAAATGGAGAGTAATGGATCAATCCTCAACCCAACCCCATCAACCCCACATGGTTACAAAACGACCCATGCATCGTTTAAACGATTAATACTTTTGTTTTTGTTAAGAAATATGAATGAAATTTTATGAATTGTCAAGTTTTAAGAATGTAAACGAACAGTAGAACGAACGGCAACTCGTCATCGTACCATTGCTCTGAAGAAAATTTCAATTGCATCAACTATGAGGCGGCATTCTGGCACTGCTCTGAAATATAGTGGAGTATGCTTGAACAGTTAGATGTTTCTTTCTTTATTTTTATAGAAATACAAATAACTTGTTCACTTTTCAGTAAGGTTGGAAGAAAGAACATGGAGATTGAGAACAATTAGAAAAAAGTACCTTGGTGGCGCCACTGACTCGAACCGGGAACGTGACTGCAATCGCATTACATCTTTCTTCTTTGCCTGGAGAAATTATTATGAAAGTGAAACTGTGATATTCTGCTTCCAAGCATTTCAATCTAACATTAGAGAATAATTAAAGAAGTCTCTGCACATTCAGAAGCATCATCATACTTCACTCGAAATAAAAAACCCCACCGAATGTGAATTGTCAGTGCTGCAGTCCAGATAACGGCCGTCAAAAGCTTGATGGGTGCTCTGAAATATATTATATAATGTAGGAAATTATTGAGTGTGTATGTTCGCATGGTTATTTTATTTTCGGGAGTCTTTTGAGAAGAAAGAAAGTTCCCAAATCACAAAGAAACTTTTAGAGTGCTTAGTGACGATAAACTGGGAAGGATAAAAGAGTTACGTGATACATTAGTGATAATAAATACCAATATAAAAAATAAATATACGACATAAAATAACATAGTCTGCACACTGGCGTAAAGGTGAGTTTTGTGCAAACACTACTGAACAAGAGAGCCCGTTGTAAAATCGTCGCGTCTATCTGTCTCGACGGGTCTTCAAAATAGCTTTGAAGTTCTACAAAATTTCCATCTTTCAGTAAACTAACCCACTTAAGTGGGTGCACTTTTCAAGTTTTTCAAACGACGACAGTGTGCTAAAAGTGCAAGTGCATATTCTGCATACACTGAAATATTTGTTTGTTTTTGTTTTCCGGAAATCCCGGAAACAAGGAAAGAGCAGAAAATTCATACCTTCACTTTCTCCATTCTCCCCAAATTCTCCCATCGCCATGACAGAATCGGAACAGAAGCAAGAGCCCGAAGACAAAAACCACGACCATCCAAGTTTAATAATAGAATTAGAAAAGCTACGTAAACGGATTGTCGATCACGTGGTGAGCTTTTTTTTTATTATCACTGTTCATTGTGAAAAATGTTACATACTCCGCCAGATTTGGTAAGAAGTCATCGTTGCTATTTGTGTTTGTTTCATTTTTCCTCTACAAGCAGAGAATCCTCGCTACGCTCAGAGCCTTTTTTTCCCTTTTTTCATCACAAAATCACAAATTCCGACTTTTTAAATGGAAAAAGAAGTGGTTTTCAGAGGCAAAGTCTTCGCCATTTCTCTCTCTCTATTTCTCTCTTCCTATCTGTCCTTCTCTTTCACCCTCTCTTTCTCAGTCTCCCTCTCTCTCTCTCTCTTTCTCTCTCTCTCTTTCTCTCTCTCTCTCTCTCTCTCTCTCTCTCTCTCTTTCTCTCTCTCTCTCTCTCTCTCTCTCTCTCTCTCTCTCTCTCTCTCTCTCTCTCTTCGCTTTCGCACTCCCCGAACAATCCAAACTCGGCGAACACTAATGCAAGTTTGGCTAGAACTAATGCAACAACCTGCGAGGCCCCCCCAGTGGTCACGTGTGAAGCACAAACGAAAAACGTGCAGCGGTGACCGAGTTAGGCATGGGCATATTGCCAATGATTGGCAGTCGATTGGCAATGCCTCTTTTCCATTGCCAATCGCATTGGCAGTCGATTGGCAATGCAATTGGCAATGGACTTGGATTTTGATTTCTCGGCCTTCTCGACGTTGACGATGGTTCAGATGACCGAATTTTCGCTTATGGTGATGTCGTCTTCAGGAATTTTTAATCTGATGTAACATCCGAATCCGACGACGTCGTCGGTGACATCGTAGGTGACGTCGTCGATGACATCGTCGAAAAAAAAAATTTTTTTTGAAAATTGAAAATTTTTTTCTGAATTCATTTTAGAATCTGACATTCGATTCTGACGTCGTCGTTGACGACATCGTCGGTGACGTCGTCGATGACATCGTCGAAAAAAAATTTTTTTTTGAAAATTGGAAATTTTTTCTGAATTCATTTTAGAATCTGACATTCGATTCTGACGTCGTCGTTGACGACATCGTCGGTGACGTCGTCGATGACATCGTCGAAAAAAAATTTTTTTTTGAAAATTGGAAATTTTTTTCTGAATTCATTTTAGAATCTGACATTCGATTCTGACGTCGTCATTTACGACACGCTCTTGCGTGGGAAACAAATCCAGCTAAAGGTAGATCAAAAGTGAGTACAGTAACCGCCACTTTCAATTTTTCTCTTCATATATTTCCGATCTATCTCGTACTTTCCCTACTTTTTTTTAATAACGACGTCAGAATCGAATGTCAGATTCTAAAATAAATTCAGAAAAAAATTTTCAATTTTCAAAAAAAAATTTTTTTTTCGACGATGTCATCGACGACGTCATCGACGATGTCGTCAACGACGACGTCAGAATCGAATGTCAGATTCTAAAATGAATTCAGAAAAAAATTTTCAATTTTCAAAAAAAAAATTTTTTTCGACGATGTCATCGACGACGTCATCGACGACGTCACCGACGATGTCGTCAACGATGACGTCAGAATCGAATGTCAGATTCTAAAATGAATTCAGAAAAAAAAATTTCAATTTTCAAAAAAAAAATTTTTTTTTCGACGATGTCATCGACGACGTCATTGACGACGTCACCGACGATGTCGTCAACGATGACGTCAGAATCGAATTTCAGATTCTAAAATGAATTCAGAAAAAAATTTCAATTTTCAAAAAAAAAATTTTTTTTTCGACGATGTCATCGACGACGTCACCGACGATGTCGTCAACGACGACGTCAGAATCGAATGTCAGATTCTAAAATGAATTCAGAAAAAAATTTTCAATTTTCAAAAAAAAATTTTTTTTCGACGATGTCATCGACGACGTCACCGACGATGTCGTCAACGACGACGTCAGAATCGAATGTCAGATTCTAAAATGAATTCAGAAAAAATTTTCAATTTTCAAAAAAAATTTTTTTTTCGACGATGTCATCGACGACGTCACCTACGATGTCACCGACGACGTCGTCGGATTCGGATGTTACATCAGATTAAAAATTCCTGAAGACGACATCGCCATAAGCGAAAATTCGGTCATCTGAACCATCGTCAACGTCGAGAAGGCCGAGAAATCAAAATCCAAGTCCATTGCCAATTGCATTGCCAATCGACTGCCAATGCGATTGGCAATGGAAAAGAGGCATTGCCAATCGACTGCCAATCATTGGCAATATGCCCATGCCTAGACCGAGTGGTTAACGCGTCCGATCGTTAATCTTCCAACGCGCGTTCGGATCCCGTCCCGGCCACTTTTGCCCAACCCCTTTCTTCCCCTCCCCCCAACCAAAAGAAAAAAGGACCACCCAAAAATTTGCCTCACGAAAAAGGGGGCGGTCCCCTTGTTCTATTATTAATATGATAAACACAGGAGCCGATTTTCGACCTTCCTCAAAATAATGTCTTTTTTCGATTACTCACAGAAGTTTCAAGAAATAAACGGTCACTGTCAGTTTTCTCACCTAATTTTCTAAACAATACTGTCGTTTTCAGTACATTTCTCATAAAATATGATCGCTTTCGATGATTTTCCCAAAATTATCAGAAATATTGTCGCTTTTGTCGACTTTTTCTGGAAGTTCTCTGGAAAGTACGCTCATGTTGACCGTAATTTACCGGTTTTTCTCAGGAAGACAACTATACACGAAGAGTTTTCGCTTTTCTCACCTCCGATGATGGAAGTTCGGACCCACTTCTCGCCGCGTACGCCATGGTTATGTTGAAGAAAATGTCACAGGTATGTTATTCATGAGTAAAATTGTGTTCAAGGGTTTATTCCGGTAGATTTCCCACTTTTCCCAATGTAGAGCTGTTGTTTTTTCTTAAAAATCGAGAAAAAAACATTTTTTCTCTCAAAATTTTACGTATAAATTTAAGAATGAGCAGCAACATACAATCAACGCAATGGTGAAGTTGGTCCATGAACAAGGTGATGCCGATACAGAGAACACGTTCATGAGAACCTTCTACGAGTCTACCGTCGATTCTCTATTGATGCAGTCCCATCGAGAAGGAGTTCTCACGTTGAAGTAAGGTTTTGACAGTATTTTTACAGAAATTTTTCAAATAATATCAAAAACAACTGAAATTTTACGATAATTGTCAAAAGTCTCTCAGAAAAATGTGTTATAATTTTTTGTTCACTCTCAATACATATGAAAATAATTATTTTTTCAACCACAATCTTTATTTTCTGACAATGTTCATTCATGAATTTGAACATCGGAAAACATTCCTCATCTTTATTATGATGGATTCTATTATTTTTACAAGAACCGAAAAATTAAAGTATTTAAGTTCATGAATCTCAATGTGTCTATTCGATTAGTTTAAAAAATAAAAATATTTCGAAATAAGTGTAATTTTCAGTCAATGCGTCGAAGGACTAGTCATGACGACAGATTTCACACTTCGAACCAGAATCAATCAGAAGAAGTGGAATTTCGTCAAAGATTGCATGACAAAACTCGATTATAAGGGTACCAGAACCGTTTTTCGATATATCATGGAATCGTTGTTCCCACGACTACCATTAACCTTGACATCGGAGCAAGTCGGAGAACTTGTGATCGTGCAGGATGTGAGTTTTTCTAATAGCGCAGTACATTGCGATCTTGTTCATGAAATTTAGACAGAAGTTCGCTCCTCCTCGTGGTCAGTTTTCAAAAAAACAAACAAAATTTTTGAAGAAACAATTTTCTGAGTTTTTGTCCATAGGATAATGACTCTTTCGGAAACCATTATTACTGCAGTTTCGAATTTTCTGATTTCAGATAATTCTTAACATTGTCGATCGGAATGCTAACAATTTGCCATCAATTTTCATCGTGTCAGAAGTCAAAAAAGGGCTTTGCAGTCAAGCATATCAGCTGCCGGTGAGTTTTGTTTCTAAAAAAAATTGATTGCCAAATAAAGCCATTTTGCCTCAACCTTAACTCACCGGTGCCAATTGTCTGAAAAGTGACAAGAAGTCATGGCTTCAGACCAAATCTGACGAATTTCTTCAACGTTTCGAAGTCTGACGTTGCGGTATTGCAGCGCGACGCCGATGTGAATTTTTGTTTGTAGCAACCACTAAGAAATAGTCTTTATGTAGACCTAAGTTATTAGAGATCGAAAGTAGCGAATAACTCTTTGTAGCGTTTTTTTTTCTGAGAAGTGAGAAGCATCAATCGATTACGACCTTTTCTTCAGTGAATGTCCACACTAGGAGAAAGAAAACTTTACAAGATTGTTGGTTGCTTGTTGTTTCATACTTGAAACATAGAATCAGATCAATTTCTGAAAATCTTCTCTTATTGAATTTTTCGATAAGTGTATTTATTGTTATGAAACCGAGTTTTTCTCTCTTGTTCGATGAGAAAGAGAGAGAGAGATAGAGAGAGAGAGAGAGAGAGAGAGAGAGAGAGAGAGAGAGAGAGAGAGAGAGAAAGAAAGAGGAAGATAGCGGAGAAGTGACAAAATCAGCGAAAAATAAACTCATGCTTTCAATCAAGAAGTCTGAATATTGTAATTTTGATTTTATAAAGAAAAAGGAAAAGGCTCCCGAGCGTAGCGAGGCCAAGACCCCTTGTTTGCACTGAAGGTTCGAAATATCAATCGAAAAAATCATTTTGAATGATTTTTTTCAGAGATTGGCCCATAAATTCTCGCAGTTGTGCATCCATTATCGTCCAATCGCCGAGCTGTGCAACATAAGTGGGCGGAGTCACCTTTTCCCTCTACCACAACACCCATGCTTCAACGCGTCGTCAACAAGTTGGAAGATCGATGGATCCATTGTGAACTCCTTCATGTGAGATTTCGGAAGCGAATTCCGTGAAAACGTTCAATTTAAATCCGAAAATAGCAAAACTCAAGATTAAATTCATTCTATGGCTTCAAAGGTAGTAGTAAATTTAAAAGATTCTAATATTAAAACTTGAAATGTTAAGTTCAAAATTGAAAGAAGCTTTGAAATAAGTAAATTGTGGTTTTTTGACATAAAAATTGAAAAAAAATGAAAACTTTCTGATCGAAACAATTTGATTAATAGTTGTCAACCTTCTCGGAAATATTTCAAAAAATTGTTTTCTTCTACGATTTCGAAAAAGCACACCTAGGCAAAGGAAAAAGACAAAAAAACCGCTTCGCAACCGCTTTGCGGGCCTCCGCTTTCATTTTCGAAAGTGTTTTTTTTCCTTTAATGAATGTTTACTTGACATAATGAACGTTGCAGACTGTTCCCAACAATAGTTTCACCTACTTCGAACGTTTTTCCGTTACGATTTTTGAATCTGGGATGAAAAAAATTAGGAAAAGTAAAATTTTTGAACTACAGTAACTGAAATTTGATCTACTCTATCGCTTTTCTTTGCTTACACTTTTCAACTGCGTTTGCCGCGGTGTGAAAAGTCATTTATAATAAGAAAAACAGTTGACTTTGAGTACTGTAGAAATATTTGAACAAAACAATTATAAGGTAATTCTCGAGATTTTAAAAGGTTTTCAGATTTTCGAATCGAATGTCAACATCGTTCCTACCACATAGAAAAGAGCATTCGAGTGTCCAGACGAAACTGCTTTACATGGTTTTACGTCAACCAAGAGGAAGGGATTCGATAAGTGTAAGTATTTCGAACGATTTTACCTCGTTTCTGAGAAAAATAACAACATTCGAAGAATATTGATGAGTTGCCATAAATAAAAATGAAGAAAACCCCTGAAAAAGGTGAAAAACAACGATATTACAGCTGCTCTTCCGGAATGAAACGTTTAAAGCACAGTGGGAGAGTTTACTGTCGGTCCTGGTCTGTGAAACGATGACGGAGGTGAATTTTCCATTAAAATAACTGATTTTTGATCAAAAACAGTGTAGAAACTTTCAGAAAGAAGCGTTCTACTGGAAAAATGGTTGTTGCTTCTTTTATAACGATTGATTTCAGAAAAAAATAGTTAAAAAACATGATTTTCTGAAGATTTGACCATTGAGGATCAACATAGAGTTAACTTTTTTAAAAAAAAGTTATTGTTGATCAATTGTCGAGAAAAAATAAAGTTGCGAAATTTTCAGGCAGAAAAGCTCAACGAAAACGAGATGATCCCAAAGTATCAGTTCGAGAACATCCATACCATCATCAGTTTCTACATCCAATACCATCAAGTGTTAGTTTTTACTGAAATTCAGAAGAAGTTGGCGAATTGAGAACCCTCATATTTTGATTTATGCGAGGGGAATTTTCAAAAATGACCACAATTTCATTTTGTTTCTGTTATGGAAGATATGAAAAGTATTTTTTCCTAATAATAACAACTTTATTCATTGAGAATAGAGTTCATAAGCTTCGTGACGACCAGCAATAGCCACTATGAGCACAGATAAAGGGCGTGGGAACCGTAGGAGAACCTTTTTAAAAATCTTCTCCGTACAGAACAGTTGTGCGATTTTTGCAAAAAGTACGTTAGATAAAATTGTAAGATAACCAGAGGAAAGGAACTAAATATGATTAGTAGTGATAGAACATTGGTGTTAGTTGTTCGACCAGGATATTCAGATCAATTCTTACAGAAATGTCCACGACTTCTTCACAGTCCTGAAACAGCTCGTCCGAAGTACAAATCTGATGAGAGCACGTGATGAAGTCATGTGGGTAGTGCTGCAGATCCTCGGATCATATGGATTCTTGAATGTCGTTGAACCGAATGACGTGGCTGAGTTGTATACGGTATGTTTTAAAGATTCTGTGACAATAAAAAGAGATTTATATGAAATAAATTGAAGATTAAATCATATTAATTCCGAATTTGAGCTTCAGTAAACTGCAAAATAAAGAAAAAGAAAATTGACTTAAATCATTTTAAGAACAATAATTTAAAAAAAATGTTCAGATCCTCTTCGATGGCGAAGTCATTTGGGCAGGCGCGTCAGACCACCCTGGTCAGTTCGCCAAATTTCTAGCCGCCGCGAGCGTATGGATGCTCATGGGAGATGGTGACAAAGTCCCCAAACCCAATGAACATCTGCAAAGGAATATCGACTTTATCAAGAAAGGCGTTGAAACGTACGATGTCGATAATCCTGCTGTGCTGGCCTTGTTGGCGAATTCCTGTGAGTAGTTTTATTTTCCAGATTGAATATGATTTTGAGAGGTTGAAAGAAAGTTTTAATATTTCTTACGGTTTTAGAGACAAATTGTTCAAAAAGATTGTAGTTTTCTACTTTAATGATTTTTAAAAAATTGTTTTTGAAAAAAAAACATTCTTCATAGCTTTGTCTTCCTTCAAAGACGAAAATTTCAAAATTATAATAATTTCTGAATTAATTAAGAAAAAAAAATGATCATAATTTTTTACGCATTCAGAGACAATTTTTTAATGGTAATGACTTCATTTTTGAAATAATTTTTCGAAAAGTACAAAAAAAACACCAAGGGTTTCTCTACGGTCTACTACAGTGAGTTTATTTTTTTTTAATAGAAACTTCTCGATACCTTGGAGTCCATTGAAAAATGGGTGGTCCTATTTATTGCGACATTATTCTTTCAGTTCGATCAGAGTCAGAAGTCGGAAAAAAGATAGTCGGGACACTGAGTCAAATGCTCGAAGGAGCTCCAACGGACGAGCCGATGTTGTTGACTCACGGAAGACTGGCTGGTAGTAAACTCACTGGATTCACTCCAGAGGTTTTTTTCAGAAGCTTAATTTTTTAAAAAAAAAGTCTAAATATGTGATTTTGTAATGAGAAAAGGAAAAATGACTCTGAGCGTAGCGAGGACTACCTGCTTGTTACAAATATTCCAAAGTTTGACTAAATATAGAAAAGGTTGCATGATTTACAAGCAGAATAAGAAGATAGGAAAACGTATAGAATTTTCAGATTAATTGAGATTTAGAGCTGAGACCTAGCTAGGCATGTTTAGCTGAAAAAAATTTAAAAGATTCATGTAGAAAATCTTGCGCGTTTTTTGTTCAAGCGAATTATCATACAAATCAAGATTCTTCATGAGAACTTAACAGATGAACTTCGCGATTTTTTAGCCAAGAAATCTGTAGAAACAATACAATTCATGGTTTTTTTTCAGTTCCTCGACGCCCTAACCAATCGTGCAAAGTTATCCGTCATCAAGATCACGATGAACTGTCTGAGGAACTTCACTGCAGATAGGCTGCCGAGTCCAGTGATTTTGGGTTAGTCTTTGAGGAAATTGGTTTAAAATGAGGTAGAAATGGTTTTTCTAGACGAATTTCCCTGAACAAAAAGTAGAAAAATTATAGGATTCTATGACGGAATCAGTTTTTGTTGGTATGTTTTGGGAAAAAAGAGGTTATTTACTGAAATATTCGTTTTTTCAGTTCAATTTGCGACTTTTTGAAAAAAAAATTCTAGAACTCTATTATAAGATGTTGGCTTTATTTATGTCTCTGATATTTTTCGGATAGAGTGAAAAATTTATGGAATTTACGACAAATTTCAGATACCATCTGGAGATTGTGCCACTCGATGGACCTGTACCAAGGGATCAACGAGTTTGTGATTCTTACGTCACGTTCGTTGAAGGTCAACGTTTCCAACATAATGCCAGATCATCGAGCAAGGGATCAGCTCCACTTCTTGTTGGAACTTTTTGCTTATAGGTAAATGAATTTATGAATGTAATGATGACGTTAAAATATTTCAGACTTCATTCAGTCCATCTGCCTCACGGAATGAGATTCGAGTTTCTCCTGGATCAGATTAAAAGTATGACCGATCCGGTGAGTTTTTTTTGCATTGTTCTGATCAAAATTTAACACGATCTTCATTCAAAAATTTAAATATTCGATGAAAAATACAAAAGAAATAGGCAATTAGTAAATCGCATCCCATCGCATCCCATTTTCAAAAACGGGATGCGTTAACTTTTTTCGCATCCCATGAACACCTCTTAGGTTAGGTTTGGGTCAGCTTAACGTTCAACCTAAGCCTAAATACAAGGTGATCGGGCTGTTCCGAGCAAAGTTACAGTCGTTTGAAAAAAACGGGATATGGGATGCGATGGGATGCGATTTATTAATTGCCAGAGAAATAAGTGTTGAAATTAACATCTTGGAAAAAATGAGATATTTGGTGAAAGAATATAAAAGTAAAAGTATCATCTCTCGAAGTTGCAGATCGAACGGATATTTTGTTGTTGAGATATTCAGAAAATCGTAGCGTTCGTATTTTTATTGGCGTTATCATATACGTATTCACTATTTTCAGTACGTCATGCAAAATTGGCAATTGTATCAGATGCTGGAACAGACTATAATGAGGCAATTCACTTGGGGACCTTTCACCGAAACTATCTCCATATCGAATTTTCTGTTTGGAGATGGCTGTAAATGTGAGATTTTTGTACCTAAACTATCTAAAAACATTAATTTTGAGTTTTTACCGTCAAACTTGATTCGTTTCATAACTTTTGTCGTTTCTTTTCAAAAAACATGATTTTTTCTCAAATTCTAATCAAAAATACTTTTATGAGCTTGAAAAACACTTTTAGTTTTGAATTTTAAAAAAAGGTGTTTTGAAGATGTCTTGTTTGAATAAGTTTTGAAAAAAAAAGTGATAACAAAGCTGATTTCAAGTATTCTGGAAAAAAATGGACAAATTTTGATTATTCTAACGAAATTCATTCAGAATATTTATTTTTCTCATCAGATACTTCACTTTAGAGTTGAAAATGTGTATAACAAAACACTTCAGCGAAACCATACAAAGAGGAGGTGGAAAAGCTTTTTCTTCGTCCTGAATCGTTTTCAAACCCTCACGAGCCGACTTCTTATCCAATAGCGCCAGAGGTAAGAGGAAACCGCCAAAAGTCGCACACTTTATTTTGCAGATCGTCCGAATGTTGCTCGTGACAAGTATGAGAGTAGTGAAAATCACAGGCCATCAGTGCCACTTGCAAGATTCCACGTATCCAGTCGTCCTGTCGTCGCTGGCGTGGCCAAACAGCTTGGTGAGGTTTCGTGTCCCTGGTATTGTGGTTAAATGTTTTGTCTCTCACCAGATAGATCCTAGCTTGGATCCACCTGGCCGCAGATTTTTTTGCTTTTTTGAATTTCAATCGTTATTCTATGGTTTAGATTTAGAAAACAGTTTTTAAACGCACAAGTTTGGCTGAACAGCTCGGCGAGGTTTTTGTGACCTTGGTCTTGTGGTGAAGGCTTTTGCCTTTTACCAGAAAGTCCCGAGTTCGGATCTGCCCCGCCGGAGATTTTTGTTTTTTATTAGATTAACACTCTACCTTACAGGCAGCATCATTCCCACGATGGACGGATCAATATCTGAACAATTCTGAAATGCTCCAGCCGAAACTTGATGAGATTCAGGTTTTTTTTTTCAAGTTTTAATGTAAATATGTTTTGATCAAAACTTTTTTCGCGCTCCTGGGCGATATGAAAAAACAAATTTGTCAGCGATCAGGACTCAGTCGAAAAAGTATACATTTTCCGACCTTTTACTGAATTGAACGTTCATTTTTTTTTAATATTTAATGGGCTTCTTTATTTTTGCAACTTTAAAACAATTTTCTAAATTCTACGACTTTCAATCAGAAAGTTCCATTCATAGTTAATCGTTATATTTGAAGTTATCAGTGAAAAAAAAACAAAAATACTCGTGAAAGATATAACTTGTGAGTTTGAAAAAAGAAACAATTATTGTTTCAGCATCAAGTACGACAGGCATACAGCCTCCATAGAGGTCTTCAACCGGAGTTGTACATCAACCACATGTTGAAGGACCCATCTTCACCCATGACCATCCTTGCAGTCATCTATCTGTACCTCTGTGATGACCCCAATGGAAATGGAACGCTTGGCAATGAGTTTTACAAGTATGTTTTGATTCTTGAAGAAATTTGTTGAAAATTGATAATATTAGATGATATTTCAAGTGTTTGAAGAAATTTTCAAACAATAGATTAAAAACTGATTAATAATAATATCTGATTTGAAAAAAGTTTTAAGAGGCATAGTCTCTCAATGGTCTCAAAAAAATCATAAATCTTCTTGAAAATTCATGTTGAAAAGAAGTTATATTTATATTTAAGACTGAATTGTTACTAACTAGAGTAAATAGTGGTAGAAAAAAAGTATAGTCTTTTTGGAGTTTCGTTGAAAGGTGATTTCATGAACGAAAAAAGTGAAGATTCAGCCAAAAATTAAATAATCTGCCAACTCAAAATGTTTTATTATAGAGTGCTGGAAAAGCTAATAGCGCGTCAGATGGTCGTTGCAACAAATATCCTGGTGGACTTTGTCACATCAGAGGCGCTACAGAATGGTCAGGATTCGGCAAAGGTTAGATTTTTCTAAATGTAAAGAAAAAATTTAATGGAAGTCAGTTTTTTTGTGAATAACGGAGTAGACGTTTAAAAACCGAAAATGAAGCTGAGTTGTGTTGAAATATCTTACATCTCTGAAATATCTCTGTTAGCTATTTTTTTTATCAAAAAGGTTATTTATAAATCATTTGAATCGGTTTTCTGAAAATTTTACATGCACTTCTGCTGATTTTCGAACATAGAGAAAAATTAAACTTCAAATTCATATAGAAGTTTTAGAACTGTTAAATGAAATATACAGAAAGAAGAATCTTTCTTTTTTTGAACTGAAACTTTTTCAGATCGGTCAAATTCTCACCAACATGGTGTTCCGCTATCATGTGGTGCGCCCAGAAAGACTTCTCCTTTCGTTGGTGATGCACCCAACGAGAGATGAAGTGTCCGTCGCAGCTATGCATCTCGTCAATGTTAGTCTTTCTAGTCTTTGAAAAACGTAGCTTAAAAGTCTCGAACGTTTTATTAATAAGGATACATCATCTTCAAGCTTCAGAATTTTCAAAAAAGATACGAATGCAACTTTTTCCTATCTTTCTCAACGTTTGATTGAATAGGTATCAAATTCGAGCAAAAACGAAGAATGTATTCGAGAAAATTACGATTTTTCAGCATTTCTGCACGTCTCCAGAATTCGTCGAACGTGTCAAAACGTACAGTCAAACGGTGCCGAGGAAAGATGCAAGCGGATCGGAAGTGATAAGAAAATTGATTGAGTTCAATGAGGTAAGATTTCGATTTCGAAGTAGATTCGACATAATTCTAAAAAAAAATTCATGTGAATTTTGGCTTATTTCGCTCGAAGGTCGGTTGAAAAATTCAAAAAAAAAAGCAAGAAACTGTAGTGATTTTGCGCTTTTCTGAACAGAAATTGATTTTCAACGTTTTATAAGATCTACTAGGATTTTTTCAATAAGAAAAATTACATTTTTCATGTAATGAATTGTAAAAAGACCTCTTTTACTTCTATTTGCTGAAACAATTAGCGTCGCGGTCGAGGAAAGCAGTTTTCAAAAAGAAAATAAACAAATTCTTATCACAATTTTCCAGAAATACCGCGAGTACAGTCCTACTGAGATGGCCGCAGGTGGTATCAAAGACAATCTCCATCTTCCAATTTATTTTGGGTCCGCGATAGAAAGAATGTTGCCGGTGAGTTTTTAATAAAAATAATATTTATTCTGAGAGAAAATATATTTCATCATAAATCAGTATTTTTAAATTATAAATCTGACGCTCGTTACAATCTCGTGAAAAGGATAAACCTGTGTTGTCTATACTAGTGTCTCGCATCTTTCCAACTACCGCACACAGCGCTAAGTGCAGCAGAAAAGTGTCGGATCAAACAGCGAGAGGAGGCGACCAATAAGCAGCGAGCACAGACTCCGCCCCTTCGTAAATCCTGCACCGCTGTAGATCAAATTACAGTTACTGTAGTTAGAAAACTTTTTTCTCTGACGTTTTTTTTTCGATATTCAGGATAAAAAGCTAGTTTCGAAGAAATTTACATTATTTGCGATTTTTCAATAGCAATCGTCGAAACAAATTTGCTTGTTAACTTGAGAAAAATAGGAGAAAACGATGAAAAAAATATGTTGATGTGCGAACGCGCTCTATAGCGAATTTTCTTTCCATGTAATTTTCGTGCAACGCGTCTAATCGATAACGATCACCTGTAGCTCGGTGTGTATCGGGTAGAAAATAATTTTCATAATGTGATACTTTTACACACACTACCCAGAAGTTCGACCACCGTCAATGTTATTTTTGCATTTTCTGAGAAAGTTGAATACATTAAGGTAATCGATCATATCGTCACCCGATCACTGGAACTTCAAATTGAAAGTTTCGTAGAGCATACACTTCACATACTCGCTCACTTCTATAAATATCACCGTAAGTTTTTTTTTTCAAAATTTAAAAAATGTTTGGAAAATGAAACGAATTTTAGTTGGATTATGAATTTTATCGAGAATTGAAAAAGTTTGAATGATGAAAATGAGAAGCATATTATTATTCATTTAGTGAAACTTCGAAGTGTTTTAAAAATTAGAGTTTTTGACCTACCCGGATGAAAATTAATTTTTAAACTGATTTTTGCTCATTAGCAGTTTTATGAAAACAAAAACTGTGATAAAATGAAATGGATGTTGGTCACGAGATTGATGTAATTTTACCGCTCAAACTTTTTTTTTAAAAAAAGAGGTTTTGACCTAACTCTTCAACGATTGAAAGTACAGTAAGAAAGATTCGTCATGTTTCCTAAATGTCCTATGAAAATACAAAAACTTAAAATTTCAGCGTTCCCAATAACTTTCATCTACTCCACACTATTCACGCTTTTCGGAAGGATCAAGAAAAACATTTCGAGGACTTTTTTGCTTGAAGTTGAAGCTCATGGTATGTTTTTGACTACTCATGACAGAATTAGCTTTAAAAGTTTAAGGGTTGTTCAAACATCCCACTAAATATATACTAAAGTCGACTGATACTGAAAAAAGTATGAAGAGTTGAGAATTCAAATAAGTTGGGAAAAATATAGAAGATGATGAACGATGAAAAAGATCACAAAAGCAGCGTTTTTATTGACTTTAATAGAAACTTTTTGGTTCGCAGTCTGAATTGATTCGAATTTGATAGATTATAGTCAAAAAAATTATATATTTTTTCAGTGGAAGACGCTCATTTAACAGCTTCTTTTGCCAAATACAATCATCAACGAGGCTCGATGGAATCATTGATCTATGAGCTGACAGAGAGAATTCAACAGTCCCTAGAGATTATTCTTGTGTATGTTTTTAGAAGATTGAAGAGAGAGAGAGAGAGAGAGAGAGAGAGAGAGAGAGAGAGAGAGAGAGAGAGAGAGAGAGAGAGAGAGAGAAAGAGAAACAGTTACGAAATTTTCAGTATCATATTAATAATAGAACAAGGGGACCGCCCCCTTTTTCGTGAGGCAAATTTTTGGGTGGTCCTTTTTTCTTTTGGTTGGGGGGAGGGGAAGAAAGGGGTTGGGCAAAAGTGGCCGGGACGGGATCCGAACGCGCGTTGGAAGATTAACGATCGGACGCGTTAACCACTCGGTCTAGGCATGGGCATATTGCCAATGATTGGCAGTCGATTGGCAATGCCTCTTTTCCATTGCCAATCGCATTGGCAGTCGATTGGCAATGCAATTGGCAATGGACTTGGATTTTGATTTCTCGGCCTTCTCGACGTTGACGATGGTTCAGATGACCGAATTTTCGCTTATGGCGATGTCGTCTTCAGGAATTTTTAATCTGATGTAACATCCGAATCCGACGACGTCGTCGGTGACATCGTAGGTGACGTCGTCGATGACATCGTCGAAAAAAAAATTTTTTTTGAAAATTGAAAATTTTTTCTGAATTCATTTTAGAATCTGACATTCGATTCTGACGTCGTCGTTGACGACATCGTCGGTGACGTCGTCGATGACATCGTCGAAAAAAAATTTTTTTTTGAAAATTGAAAATTTTTTTCTGAATTCATTTTAGAATCTGACATTCGATTCTGACGTCGTCGTTGACGACATCGTCGGTGACGTCGTCGATGACATCGTCGAAAAAAAAATTTTTTTTTTGAAAATTGAAATTTTTTTCTGAATTCATTTTAGAATCTGAAATTCGATTCTGACGTCATCGTTGACGACATCGTCGGTGACGTCGTCAATGACGTCGTCGATGACATCGTCGAAAAAAAAATTTTTTTTTTGAAAATTGAAATTTTTTTTTCTGAATTCATTTTAGAATCTGACATTCGATTCTGACGTCATCGTTGACGACATCGTCGGTGACGTCGTCGATGACGTCGTCGATGACATCGTCGAAAAAAATTTTTTTTTTGAAAATTGAAAATTTTTTTCTGAATTCATTTTAGAATCTGACATTCGATTCTGACGTCGTCGTTGACGACATCGTCGATGACGTCGTCGATGACATCGTCGAAAAAAAAATTTTTTTTTGAAAATTGAAAATTTTTTTCTGAATTTATTTTAGAATCTGACATTCGATTCTGACGTCGTTATTAAAAAAAAGTAGGGAAAGTACGAGATAGATCGGAAATATATGAAGAGAAAAATTGAAAGTGGCGGTTACTGTACTCACTTTTGATCTACCTTTAGCTGGATTTGTTTCCCACGCAAGAGCGTGTCGTAAATGACGACGTCAGAATCGAATGTCAGATTCTAAAATGAATTCAGAAAAAAATTTCCAATTTTCAAAAAAAAATTTTTTTTCGACGATGTCATCGACGACGTCACCGACGATGTCGTCAACGACGACGTCAGAATCGAATGTCAGATTCTAAAATGAATTCAGAAAAAATTTCCAATTTTCAAAAAAAAATTTTTTTTCGACGATGTCATCGACGACGTCACCGACGATGTCGTCAACGACGACGTCAGAATCGAATGTCAGATTCTAAAATGAATTCAGAAAAAAATTTTCAATTTTCAAAAAAAATTTTTTTTTTCGACGATGTCATCGACGACGTCACCTACGATGTCACCGACGACGTCGTCGGATTCGGATGTTACATCAGATTAAAAATTCCTGAAGACGACATCACCATAAGCGAAAATTCGGTCATCTGAACCATCGTCAACGTCGAGAAGGCCGAGAAATCAAAATCCAAGTCCATTGCCAATTGCATTGCCAATCGACTGCCAATGCGATTGGCAATGGAAAAGAGGCATTGCCAATCGACTGCCAATCATTGGCAATATGCCCATGCCTAACTCGGTCACCGCTGCACGTTTTTCGTTTGTGCTTCACACGTGACCACTGGGGGGGCCTCGCAGGTTGTTGCATTAGTTCTAGCCAAACTTGCATTAGTGTTCGCCGAGTTTGGATTGTTCGGGGAGTGCGAAAGCGAGAGAGAGAGAGAGAGAGAGAGAGAGAGAGAGAGAGAGAGAGAGAGAGAGAGAGAGAGAGAGAGAGAGAAGAGAGAGAGAGAGAGAGAGAGAGAGAGAGAGAGAAAGAGAGAGAGAGAAAGAGAGAGAGAGAGAGGGAGACTGAGAAAGAGAGGGTGAAAGAGAAGGACAGATAGGAAGAGAGAAATAGAGAGAGAGAAATGGCGAAGACTTTGCCTCTGAAAACCACTTCTTTTTCCATTTAAAAAGTCGGAATTTGTGATTTTGTGATGAAAAAAGGGAAAAAAAGGCTCTGAGCGTAGCGAGGATTCTCTGCTTGTTTTATTGATATTTGAACACGAATGAGATATTCACTGATTTTTCGTTGCTTTATAGTATTTTCCGCATTCGGTAGCGTTGCTAGAGTGGGAAAATTTTTCATACGTACCGAACGGAATAAAGAAAATTCTAATACAATAATAAATCTTCGAAACACAAATAAATTATATTTGGGTATGTTTTGCAATTGATATATTTTTGAAACATGAACCTTCGAAGAGAGAGGTAGAAAAGAGAGAGAGAGAGAGAGAGAGAGAGAGAGAGAGAGAGAGAGAGAGAGAGAGAGAGAGAGAGAGAGATAGAGAAAGAAAAGAAGAAAGAGGAGAATGAGAGAGAAAACATTTATCACTCGCAGACCACCTCCATTCGTATCGCCCGACTGGAAAACAGCTGAATTTTCACCAGGAGCTCAAACATTGTACCTAGCATGCACAGAACTGATGGCAAGCCCTCATTCTCACGAGGTATTTTTTTTTCTCTAGAACTGCATATTACAGTATAACTTAACGGTCTATATATTTGTCTATAATTTCATCAAAAACAAGGTGATTTTCTTCTGTTCCAGTTTTTCAAAAGAAAAAACAAAATGTTTCCATTTGAATTGAGAGAAAAACTTCAAGTCTTCCGGGAAGTTTGAAGGTACAGTAAGCCTACAGTAATATCGATTTTTCAGACCATTGTCCTTGCGATGGTGAACGTCTTGATCTACCGACCACACCGACGCCCTCACTACGTTGTCAATTCTCTGGCGCTCATCCTGACTGCGTTGCCTGTGTTCTTCGGAATGGTTTTAGAACAAGAACTGCTGCAAGTACTGACAAACGGAGAGACTGAACGTTAGTTTTTGAAATTATATGAAAAAATCGCATGTGTGAGGTTTTTGGAGTTTTAGAATAGACATTGTGGGTGGTCCTTCTTCAAAGCTATTCCTAATGAGATTTAAAACCAAGATTTGCTTTAAAATAGAAAAATAAAAGACTTTTAATACTTTTACCGAGAAAGTCAGTTTTCCGAGTTTCACAGTAAACATCGTGGGTGGTCCTTTTCAAAATAATTGTCCTTGTTCAGAAGTTATTCAATAATTCCTTGTGAATTCACTCAACTTGAGAATTTCATCATCTTTAAGTTTTTTTTTTCGACCGGAGCTTCTAGATTTTCAGCTAACGGAAAATTGTTCGTAGTAATCATCGTGGGTGGTCCTTCTCGAACTCAATTTAAACGTAACAAAATAGAACTTTTTATAGATACGATTATTTCAAATATTTATTTCTTTGGATATAGTAAACATCGTGTGTGGTCTTTTTAAAAATAACTTTTTCTCCAGAAATGACCTTCGAAGAGATTGTCTTCCACGACTTTGAAGAATCTCAACTTTTGAATTTGACAACACGACCTCAAGCGTTGATCGCTCTTGCACAAGCATACTACATGCATTGTTCTTTGGTAAGACTTATTGATTTCTATGGCCTGATCGGTTGACTTGGATTAGTCATATTTTTCAGGAAACAATCTACCACTTCATGAAGAAGTTTTCACCGGAACTCATATCGAAAATTGTCACAGAAAAGGATTTGTGGTAAGTTATTGATTTTAAAAAATAAATTCTGATCAAGAAATCACCGAATTAAAACCAAATTTGGATTTCAGGTACGCCCTAAGACTGATTTGCCCTCTCTTGGCACGATGTTACGAGTACCCAAAGGAGCATCTGAGCAGAGATAGTCGGAAACAACATCTAGATGAGGTATTTTTGTGTTTCACGATACGGTTATAGCTGAGAACGGAATTGAAGCACCATTCTGAATAATTTATTAGAAACGGCTGAAAACTTATTCTGGACGACTGTTTCTTAACTTTACCTATTTCTCTTTTCAAAAAAAGTACTGACAAAAAAGTATTGTTCGAACTGAGTTTTCAGTGCATGGAACTGTTCCGTAAAATCCATCTGCAAATCGCTGCAGTACACGAAGGTGGTCAAGAAATATTGCATCAGGTGAATCTTTCTAGTATAAAAGTATGATTATTGTCTTTTTTCATAGTTTACCTTTTGTTTTACTATTGTTTTGAGAGTTTTCGCTCAATGGGACGCTTTAACGACCGTTTTCTGGTGATTTTTTTTGTCATTTAAAATCATTTTTCTTCAAATACAAGTATTTAATCTAACAAACACCGGAAATGTGTTGAACCAGAGAAAAAAACAGAAAAAAATGGAATTATCCCGATTTTGACATTTTCAGGATGAATTATGCGGCCTACTATACTACTTCAAGTACGTCTTCGTTGGAGATATTATGAGTGACATGGCTGAAACATTGTTCCCGAGGTGAATTTTCATTTGAATTTTGCTTAAATTTGATGAAATTTATCGTATTCTGAGTATTGTGTTAGAAAAATGGTTTTTGAATCAAAATAGAGATTTAGAGAAAATCGACTAATTGAAAAAAATCAACTAATCCAATTTTATCCACGAATTTTCGAATTAATATGGTATAACACAAAAAGTTTAAAACTTGATGATTATAGTGGTTAGTCTCCTCAAAATTTCTCACAATAACTTTCAAAACAATTTTCTTGTTCAACAAGGACTGAAACTAGGCAGAAAACATGGAATAAATGGGTAAAAATACCTATAAACTGCTGCAGAGCGGTTATCCGGAGCGAAAAATTGAATCTATTGATTGGGGTTGACTGATACGCCCCTTTGTTGAAAATCCACCCCCTCTCGATTTGTTTGATCTTGGTGAACCGTGTTTCGTATGGATAAAAAACTCTTATTCCAGGTACCCAACAAGGATGCGCGAACTTCTGAAGTACTACGCATCGCAGTCTGACGTGAAAGAAGACAAAACAGAAAATAAAGAGAATTCGGGGCGACACCCACGACTCCAGCAGCACAATAGCCTGGCTTCCTGAAACATGATGATGATCTTCTTGTTGATTCTGATCTCGACTTCCAAATCAGGTTTTTTAATTTATGAAAGTGATCGAAGTTCGAAGAAATTTGAATTTTCTGTCGTTTTAGGACTCTTTTCTTCAATTATGATGTGAAAAATGAGATTTTCCTCCAAAGTTACAAGAAAATACGGTTTTGATGATACTTCACGAGAAATATCCGAAAACGGTCGAATAATTTCAAATTCTGTGGCCTAAACATCACAAAATTGTTGATTTTTATCCATTTTTGTAAATATTGTTCCCCACTTTGATTCATTGTGATCTTCAATTTTGTACATAATAATAACTATTTTATAAACTTTTCATTTCACCTCGTGTTTTTGTTCATGATTAATCGACTGTTACGATTTTTATATCTCCGAATTTTGTTTTGTCTTCCACTTTTTGACAGGATTTTTAGAAAGAAGATCGAAGAAAGACAAGGCAGAAAGGAGTATTGGGTTCGTTTTAGTTTTTTTTGATAGAAGCTAAAAAAAAGTAGAAAAAAGGCAAAACCAGGAAACTTTGAAAAATTATATTTGAAAAGCGTAAAAAATCTAATCTTTAAAAAAGCGTAAAAATCGAATCTGAAAAATTATATTTAAAAAAACGTAAATAATCTAATCTGAAAAATTATATTAAAAAGCGTAAATGATCTAATCTGAAAAATTATATTGAAGATCGTGAAAAATCTAGAAAGTCGAAAAAGTTACCTATAAAACCAAACAATTTCAGAACCATCATCACTCGCACACACAGTTGATGGAATGAGTGATTTTCTGGTTTCGCGGGATCTTTCAAAAATCCGTCAATGCAGTTGGTACTGGGCAGACATACACTGGAAGTGTGTCGAGAGGCTGCTCGGTCTGTGCGACGATGGGACTTACTTAGTGAGGGACAGTCGCAGTCAAAACTATCTCTTCACCATTTCTTTCAAACATAATGGTGAGTTGGGGTTTTTGTGCAGTTTTAAACCAATGACTGAAAATTTTTGATACTTTTCAATGCTCCTAATTACAAGAATCATACTACCTCAAAGTTACTTCCATTACCGTAACCATACATCATCTTTACCTCAATGTTCATTTTGACCGTAACTACCTCAAGTTTCGAAACGGAATTCCTTTTCACAGTAACCTCACTTCAAAGTTACCTTTAAAATAATTCTTACCGTAGTTTTACCTCGAGTTTCCTTT
This sequence comes from Caenorhabditis parvicauda, assembly GCA_963978915.1. NCBI lineage: Eukaryota > Metazoa > Nematoda > Chromadorea > Rhabditida > Rhabditidae > Caenorhabditis > Caenorhabditis parvicauda. The sequence continues at coordinate 9,065,949 of OZ022254.1, forward strand.
TTACAGTAACCTTACTTCAAAGTTACCTTCAAAATAATTCTTACCGTAGTTTTACCTCGAGTTTCCTTTTTACAGTAACCTTACTTTAAAGTTACCTTTAAAATAATTCTCACCGTAGTTTTACCTGGAGTTTACTCTTTACCTCAATGTTCATTTTGACCGTAACTACCTCAAGTTTCGAAACGGAATTCCTTTTCACAGTAACCTCACTTCAAAGTTACCTTTAAAATAATTCTTACCGTAGTTTTGCCTCGAGTTTCCTTTTTACAGTAACCTTACTTCAAAGTTACTTTTAGAATAATTCTTACCGTAGTTTTACCTCGAGTTTCCTTTTTACAGTAACCTTACTTCAAAGTTACCTTTAAAATAATTCTCACCGTAGTTTTACCTGGAGTTTACTCTTTACCGAAACTTCATCCAAAATTGGGTTTTTACGATATCTTTAATCCAAATCCATTTCTTACCCGAATCTTACCTCAAAATTACATCACTTACCGTAACCATACATCATCTTCACCTCTAATTTTATTTTGACCGTAGCTTAAGTTCAAGTTAAACTTGTCACAGTGAGCATACGGTAAATTTACCGTAAACATGTTTCTCACCGTAGTTTTACCTCAAGTTTGCTCATTATAGTAACTCACCCAAAATATTACCTCTTATTCACTTTTACGGTAATTTTACTTCTAAAAATTTACTTCAAATTACCAAAAATCAAAATTTATCGTAGACATTCGAATACTTGATCGTTGAAATACGTTTCAGGGGAAGTGCTTCACTCAAGAATGCCGTTAATGACGAACAATAGAATATCCATTCAGGAAGCTCTGGAAACGGCCATCCAGGTTACTTTTTTGTTTTTTTAAATTAATTTGTTTTCGGATTTGAAACTACAACAATAAAAATTTGATCTAACCTATGGAGAGAATAAAAATTCGATATTTGAACGGAAAACATAGAAGGTGTTACTGAATCCTTCAGCAAAACAAGCTTTTTTAAATGCTAAAATTTAGCGAACTACAGTACAACTTTTGACCTACCCTTGTAAACAAGAAAAACAAAATGTTATTGATCTATGGTCCACACCTCCGCAAATGCATAAGACAATAAAACCGCTTCGCAACCGCTTTGTCGACCTCCGCTTCCATTCTCGAAAGTGTTAGTACTTCAATAAATGTTTCACTTGACATAATGAACGTTGAGGACTGTTCTTAACGATAGTTTTACCTTCTTCGAACATTTTCCCGTTACGATTTTTGAATTTGGAACAAAAAAAAGTAGGAAAAGTCAATTTTTTGAACTACAGTAACTGGAATTTGATCTACTCTCTCGATTTTCTTTGCTTACACTTTTAAACTGCGTTTGCCGCAAAAAAACCTCAAACTTGAATAATGAAATGGTCAACTTTCAGTTGTCGATGGCAGAAAGAATGGACATTCTGATAACGGACCCGACAACCACGGGTTCTCAGGTTCTCTACCTCAAGAAACCATTGAGAAGACACGACTTACTACCCTCCCTACAGTACCTATGCAGACTTAAGATAAGAGAAGTGGTACCGTTGGACAAAATGTCGTGTCTGCCGTCGCTCCCACCGACAATCAAAGAGTACCTGTGCTCCGGTTCGTACATTACGCCCAACATACGAGAATGCCAACGATTGTTGGAACTGAGAAGAAACGAGCTTCAATAAATGACATCTTGTGTGGGAATCCCATTTTTGTTTGTAAATTCAACGATTGCAATGAATTTTTTACTCATCGATTGATTGGACAGACCTTTTGCGGGTTCCGTTGAGGAGCTATTGGATTGACATGGGAGAAGAAGACGTTGGAATAGTTAAATTTCGTGATTTTTTTATCCGAAACACTAGGTACAGTAACCAGAGGCTAACGTTTACTGATCATTTTGAATCGCCGCCCCGAAATAAAGTTTCACGTCTCCACGTTTTAATTTTCTTCTCGATACAGTAACCAGAGGCTAGGACTAACATTTACTGATCATTTTGAATTCCCGCCTCGAAATAAAATTTCACGTTTCCACGTTTTTATTCCCTTCTCGATACAGTAACCAAAGGCTAGGACTAACATTTACTAATCATTTTGAATTCCCGCCTCGAAATAAAATTTCACGTTTCCTCGTTTTTATTCCCTTCCCGATACAGTAACCAGAGGCTAGGAATAAAGTTTCTTGCTGCGAACCAGAAAGATACCGGAAACAACTATCTGATTCACAGTTAGTTCAACTGACCGATCTATCTATCATCGCCATAGAGTGTAACTTTGATATCAGACTGTACAGTCATTCTTCTGAAAATGCGATTTCTCATACTTACTTCTTTTCTTTTCCTAACTTCTAACGCATTATTTGGCTTTTTCGAGGGCAAGAAAGCAAATGTAAGTTTATGACTACTCCAAGTCAATGTATCGACCTGCAGGTTACTGTAACAACCAAAGACAAGGACCCCAAAAACGTCGGTAATCCCAACTTGGGCAGCGAGATTGTGATCGACCCTGTTGAGACGACGACGATTCTGTCGAGGACCACAAGAAGTCTAAAAGTAAGTCGCGGACCTGCCGCGGGTTCCGCAAACTTTGTTTCAGGTTGAGGCGACTACGTTGAAAACTACCACCAAGAAGAAGTATGGTGGAACCAAGTTAGTTTTTTTAGTACTGTATTCTAGTTTCTATCTAAAGTCTATTTTTCGATACTCTAATTTTTCAAGAGTAGTTTGTTGGGTACTGTACTTACAGTATACACCTAGCAAGTTCTTTCCATCGTGCACTGTATCTCCATTTAGTTCTCAATTCAGAAAAGAAGCTTTTGGGTACTGTAACTACAGTAACTTCATAGTTACAGTAATCTTGAACATTTCCAGGACCCTTCCCTCAGACGACCACAAAGCTTCCGAAAATTGCCCAAAAAGCATCGATGCTTATGGATTCGGACCAGTCAAGGACTACATGTTCTCAGGAGACCATGTCTTTATAATTAACAAGCAGAGAATCGAAGAGAGAAAGAAAATTGCGGAAGTTTTTCCAAAGTTCCCCGGAGCATCGAATGCTGCCTACTACGATGAGCAAAGAGAGCTCTACGTACTGCTCCATGAACGTTCTGTCTACGCATACAAATTGTCCACAGATGGAGTCTTCGCTCTTCAGAGTTTCTATCCTAAGGTGAGCGTTTCAGAGAAACCTGGCCAGATCTTCCTGTTCAAAAACTATCCAAAAGTCACAGAAACTACTACTTTCACTTTGTCAAAATCTCCCAGAAATGACGAAAAAGTTGCTGAAGTGAGACATTCTCTATAGAAAGAAAACACTTTTCAATTCCATTTTGTGAACCGAGTGCATACAAAAAATGACGACGAAGTGTACAAAGTTTGTGAAACTCATTTTGACACAAATTACCCAACTTGGCTTTCACGGT
>OZ022254.1:9069577-9087077 GCA_963978915.1 Caenorhabditis parvicauda
GTTCGGATACGCTTCAGAATAACAAAATCATCAGATTCGACATCTCTGCATCTTCAAATATCTTGTTCATCTTGCGTTGTAGTCTTCCAATCGCTGACTGAAGCAGTTGCCAGGTTTCTGTTGCGTAGAGATCTTACACTCGAACACATTTTGAGCTGGATTAGTCATTGGATCATTCCCTCCCGCTACTTTTGCATCTTCTCAAAAACACCAAAACTGTTCAAATTCATTGCAAATTGATTAATTACAGACAAAAACGTCAATGAATCTAAAAATTGCTCGATAATCGTGTCATACCCATCAATTTCATACACGAAAACATGAGAACTTCAGTTCAAAGGGAAAAAAGCAGGCAAAAATCATAGAAAAATAGAATTTTTTGGACCCCCACAAATTTCAGATAGATGGGGCGTTCAGCACTTTTTTGCTGTTTGCACTGAAAACTAAGGAAAAAACATTTTTGACGCGCAAAAGATGTCATCGCGGCATCTCACGATGAATTGCACTGAAAACTATATTCAAAGTGTTTTTGACGCGAAAATTTACAACCTTCTCCTCACGCAACCGCAACTCTTACGCAAAAATGCACAAAAATCAGGTCCAGCGCAAAAATGCACACATTCTCAGGGTACATCTATTAACAGAAAGAAATCTGTACAAAACTATACAATTTGAATTAAAGCTAACGTTTCGATTGGGGCAAAGATGTTCATCTACGATCTGATTCCTCGTTCACGGAGATCAACAGCACGGTCCGACTCCAGGTATTTTCTGAAAGACAACTTTTCAGTTTGCTCGATTCAGTTGAATCAGTCATAAAACTGTCGTTTTGCGAATATCAGCAATGTTTATGATGAAAACTCGGTTTTTCTTCGGAAAACCCCGAAACTAATCATACTTTGATTTATAAAATAACAACTCACAATCTATATTTCGCTATCATGAGCCTCCTCTGCCTCTCAAAGTACGTTTCTTCTGGAGTTTCATCCGATTCGTCACTGTCGATGTCATCATCTCCATTCTCGCCGTGTGGATCGTCAATCGGGCTGAAAGGACTTCTTTTATGACTAATCCAAGTTGGCCTAGATCACCAAATTTCAGTATAAATCTCACCTTTCTCCGTTATTCTCTCGAGAATAGTTGTAGACAGTTTCTGGCCTCCAGTCCTCTTCTGGCTGTTCTTCCGTTTCCGATTCTGACTGAAACTGGAGAATTAGAGATACGGATAGTGGGAGAGAGAGAGAGAGAGAGAGAGATACGGATAGTGGGAGAGAGAGAGAGAGAGAGAGAGAGAGAGAGGAGATAAGAGAGACGCAGAGAGTCAGAAAAAAGGTTTACCTCTTCAAACGATTCATCGCCCAGTTGTTGCACATTCCACGGTACTCTTCCCTCCAGAATATGCTCGATGGTTGCTTGTGCTGATCCAGTCGTCAGAAGGTCCTGGACGATCATGTTCGTCGGCATTTGCGGAAACATTTCGCGCACCTGAATGACACCTTTGCTCTTCATTTGCTCGTTGTCTTCAGCAAAAACTTCTACTTTCAATTTTTCGGATCAATTTTAATTAATCTTTTGAAACACACGGAATATGTTTTTCCTTTCATTTTACTTCAAAAAACTCAACTTTTCTCAATACCTCTAAAAATATTTTTCATTATTTTTTTCGATATTTTAATTTTCAAACCTTTTTGCTATTTCTCTGTTGATCTCGGTTCAAATGAGTTGAAAATCTTAGATTTTCTGTTATTGAACATTTCGAAATCAAATTTTCCATACAACAAATTTATTCGGAAAACTGAACCTGTTCCGTCATACTAGCCAGCTGCTCGTCTTCCAGTTGAACTGTCCTTGCTCCAAAAAGTGGTCCGAGCATCTGAGGTACCGACAGTTCGTTGCTGAGAGCCGCTGGTAGTCTGATAATCGAGTAACCTCTGGAAAATATTGATTTATTGATTGGCTACCAAATATCAATTTTTCAAAAAAATTTTAATCAAGCTTTATCGTTCGAAAAACTATTTTCGTGATATTTTCTCTGAAACTAATCCAAAGGCAGAAAATTATTGTTTTTTTTTAAACTTCAAAATTTCTTGTCTATCCAATTTACTGAACTTTATTTTGTCTTCAACAATAATCTGATTTTTTCTGAATATCATCAAGGGCATCAATTTTACACACAAATGATTCCAAAAACGAACCCCGTAAAATTGGTCGGAAAATCTCTTCTTCCACCATGCTCGTCTTCTGGGTGTGACGGCAGTGGTGAGGTGATCTCTTGGCGGCAGGTCGGGCACGAGGCGTGTTGCGCCAACCACCACATGAGACACCATTCGTGGTATTGGTGAGAACAGGGAAGACAACGGGATTCGCCTAGGCATTCCCAGCAAACTGTAATAGGAATGGATTGAACGAGAGGGCGAGGGAGGAGGGAGAGAGAGAGAGAGAGAGAGAGAGAGAGAGAGAGAGAGAGAGAGGGAGAAAGAGAGAGAGAGAAAGAGAGAGAGAGGGACGGGAGAGGGACGGGAGAGAAAAAGAGGGAGAGTGAGAGACACCAGACAGACATAGAAATAAAATTTACCTGCACACTTATCAGTAGCGTCGGCTGCTTTCACCAATGGATAGGTTTCTTCGATATGCTCGAAAATCTTCTTGTGTCTCTGGTGTTGTGATATGAGCCCTTGGATGTTCCTGTAATAATAGAGGGTTGCGGTCGTGCAACGCGGTCAGCTTACTTGTACACATGTCTCATATTCACTAGGATGTAGACGACAATGCAACTGATGGGACTTCGACCTTTGGAGATGACTGCGAGGTCAACCTTCAAGTTTTGATATTATTGACTGGGCTGTGGTTGTTATCGATTACATTTATTATCATCCCGATATCGCTTTTCTACAAAAACTCAAGAAAAGTGAATTTCAAAATTTTAACCGTCAAAAAAAGATAAAAATTCAATTGTTTCCAGTTTTTATCAGTCCTAACAAATCTTTTCAGAGTTAAAAAATGAACCATTTTTATGGAGTCATTACTAAAAAAAAATCAGATTTCTGAGAAGAAAATAGAGAACCGATCATTTAACATCATTTCATACTCAAAACATCTTTTTTCTGTCCCTAATGACTAGTAAAAACTCACGAAATTCGAGAATTGAAGTACTTCACAGGCCAGGTTAACGCTGAAATCCAACCAGTACGTCGCATGGCGGATCTGATCTGCCTTAGAGTAAAACGGAGCGGATGAAATGAGGCAAACGATCAGGGCGTGAGAAGATCTCAACAAACCAAGAAGACACTGGAAATAGTTCAATTATCCAAGTTTTGTCCTTCTTTGAGAAAACTTTGACTGGTTTCGTTCAATTTTTCAAGCTCTAGGTCAAAATTTATCCTTTTTTGTCGAGTTTGAAGTCGAAAATTCCAATTTATGCGAATTTGATATCAAAAACAACTTATTCATCAAAAAAATTTTTGTAATGAAAAGATTAAATTTTAAGAAGTTGAGGCAAAAAAATTTAAAAATCAAAACTTAGTTAAAAACAAAATCCTCACATCAATCATCAGAATGACAGATGTACACCAAGAGAAAAATCTGCGATACTTGACCACACCATAGCTCATCACCAACGCCAAGCACAGGGCGCATGCCGATAGTAAGAACAAACTTCTTCCTTTTTTGCCGACAGTTAGAGATATCTGAAAGATATTTTGAATTTTTCTTGAGAAATTCTTGCGAAAATTACAGTAACCATCGTTCAATCTACCCTTTTCATGATGGAGTGGCACCCCAATAAAACATAAAAACTCAAATTATTCCAAGTATTTTGAAAAATAAAATAAAACTCACAAATTTGAACCGTTGATAGATCAAAAAGTTAATTGTTGACAAGAAAATCGACAAGCCTAACCACAGCATCCACGCAAGTTTGTAGTAGTATGACTGGTCTGGGTCGGTCACGATCGACAACATTATCATGCTGAAATTAATTTCTTTTGCGAATTCAAACTGTTTTTTTCAAATAACCTTTAAAAATGATTATTCAGTCGAAACACTCTGGATTCAATATGAATTTGATAACCTTTTCACTTTTCTCAGCAATTGGTCTATAAGTCTATTTTTTGTGATTGGTATGAAAATGTAGAATTTTTTTGATTTTTTTCAAAATCAGACTTATTTAGAAATTTGAAAAACTCGGATGTTTTAAAAGTTTTTTTTTCTAAATAAAAAAAAACCATCTTCAAAAAAAATATTATTCAAGCCAAAAACTGCATATTTACTATGAATTTCATCACTCACTTCGAAAAAGATGATTCTAAACGAAAGACTGGAGATTTTCCCTAAATTGAATAACTCTCAAATCTTTGAAGACGACCTTATTTCCATAATATTTTGTTTCACACATTTTTAAAAAGTTCTTCATACTCTCGTTTTCAATGCACAGTGACCACATAATGAAACAATAATGTTTCAAGTCCCGTCGAAACATTTTAAAAAAATTTTCCAACAAAAGAAAAACTCACTTTCCGAAAACAGTCGACACAAACGCCGTCCGTGCTATAGATTCTTCTTCTTTCGACAATTCTTTGAAAGCGACATTGATTATCACTTTCGATAGCAGTGCCAGCATGGCAAAGTAAGTGTTGACGAAAACCTGGAAGATTCATTTTCATCGTGGGTGGTCCCGATTATCTCCGGATGTTCAAAAACTCACGTAGACACGATTGGCATCGGACAAGAAGAAATGAAGAAACTGAACGAAGGTCAACGACGACACATATTCAACGTTGATGTTAAGATCTGTCGCCAGTACTGTATGATTTCGTAGTTCTTCTTCCAGAAGACTTTTCAACTGAATAATCGAATTGATTCTACTTTTTTTACTTCTTAAATTTGAATATTCAACTTTATTCTCAAATACCGGACATAATGATATTCGTATAGTGCACAAGGCAACTTCATAAATGTTTCTACTTTCTAACGAAAAATCTGAATTTTACGATGAACTCCTTCGGATTTTGGTAGTTTTTTCGAGATCTTAAGACATTTTCTACCAAACCTTGATTAATTCAACTTGAAAAACTGGTTTTCAGTTACCTCTTCTCAAAATCACCATATATTGTTGAAATTTCAAAATAAAGATGGAAACTTACTTCCGGATGACTTCTGAAGGTTGTTGCCACTGTGAGAGATGCCATTACTGCGATCGCCGAACTGACTGTTATGTAGGCGTCGATGGTCGGCGATGCGGCCTTGGATATCACTGCCATGAGGCCCGTCGAATCTCGACGACGTCGCTCCATCTGAATCAGATGAAATGTATAAGGAGGCGAGGACATGTGAAATGAGATTCTGAAGTGAGATATAGAAGTCGAATGGACCTCGCGGAAGTGAGAAACTGACGTCAGAAATCAAAGTTTTCTATGTGAACTGAAATCAGAGGTGAGAACTTAAGGATGACGTCGGAATTCAGACGTAAAAATTACAGAAAAGAAGTCAGAAGTGATACATTTCATATGGACAGATTTAAATCTGGAGTCAAAATTGGCCATTTTTACTGTGAAATGAAGTCGGAAAATGTAATCTGACAAACGTACGTATTCAGATTATCAAAGGAACGTCGAAGACGGAAGCGCATACGAACGTAAGAAGAGGAAACATCGAAATTGAAATCATTTTTGAACCTGAATTCTTGAGCCAGGAACGTCTTGAAGCACAAATGAGTAACTTAATAGCTGGTCAGAAAGTTTTGCATAGAAAGACTATGACGTCATTGTACGGATTATTCCATGTGAAGTTCAGATGAAAACAAGTTCAAAATAAAATACAAATCAGAAATAAATTGCTCATCTATTTTTTCAAGGAATTCCGGGGCTATTTTTTTGAAAATTGTTTCAAAATCCTCGATTTTGATTGAAATCAGGAGGAAAATCTTGAGTGGAGTAGGAAAAACTCGATACGACGGTACCTATTCAAAATTTATCAATTATATTGAAGATCAGCAAACGGTCGACCGCGGCCGTTAAAATGTCGATATTTTGATTCACAAAAGGTTATTATTCAATCTTGTCCACGCGGTCGACTTGTTATCAAGCGATTGGGAGAGATGGACATGCCCGTTAAGAGAAGAAGATAAGGCGAAAGAAGAGGGGGGAGAGGACAGTGACGTCAAGTTAAGAAGGCTTTCGAGAATCCCCTTTTATCATGAACCACCTGGGAGTAGACGAAATTTTTCGTGCGCCGGGGATCCCAGGGGCGGAGCCCCTGGAAAAGCATATTGTAACATACAATTCCACCATAGTTTTTGTATTTCTGAGTATTCTAGATTCGGGCGAGTTAGAAAACCTTGCCTATCCTCGAGGATAGAATTCCTAAATTCTGAAGAACATCTTATTTCCCTACTTTTCTTTCAAAAACTTTCTGATTCCTACAAGTGAGTAATCAGTGAGGGGTGAAAAGCTTTCTGACTTGCTGTAAACTTCGATTCAAGTGAGAAAAAGAATGAAAATCATGAGTAGTTTTGATGGAAATACATCATGTATAGATAACTTTAGAGAAAGTTACTAACAAAATTAATCCGGAAAAGTTTGTTGTCACGACAACCAAAATGATTGAGTAGGATGAAATGAATCATCTAACTGGTGTAGAATTATCTCAGATTTTTCTGAACGAGAGAAAACTAGAGAATACTCAAAGAAGTACCGTATACGTCTACAACCTGAGCGAAGCCAGCTTTATGACGATTCTGTGACTTAATCAACCTCCTGGTGTTTAAAGGAGACGAAAACAAAGTACAATGAATTCGAAGGGTTGCTCAAGTTTGTTTAGTACGTTCTTTCTCTACACTATTAAACGCAAACATTTCACTCGGTAACGGTCAGGACTCAGCAAGTTATGGTACACTAAAGGAAAAAAAAAGCTAAATTCTATTACTTTTTACACATATCTAGCAAAAAGTCTGACCGATTTCAAACTCGCGCCAGCCGCATTTTTGTAAAATGAGTACGGTAGGCCTACCCTAGGGTCGGGACTCTCACAACGAACAGTTAGATCTTTGTGGATTTAAATTATTATTCTTACTTTCAGTCCATTGAAATTAAAGGCGCATTACTTTTACGTTCTTGTATTTCAAGGCGAAACTGCTACGGTACTAACCGATTTACGGAGGTCAGATTTTTTTTTTACAGTTTCATGGGAGATCAATTTTTTTCATTTTTGAAGCGACAGTAAGAGTGGTTCTGATCTGGGAGCAGGTTACGATTATAACGCGTATAACTTAAAAATATGATTCTGGGGTATGTTTCATGCTATTTTTGAATTCTGTGTTAAGATTAGATAGAACTAGTATTTTTTAAATTTAAAGTTTGTTCACTTGAGAAAACTGTACAATCGATAGTATCGTAGTGAGTAAAAACGGGAAGCGAAGGAAAACCTCAACCAATTCAACGTTAACAATTGAAGTTGATTAATGGTGACATGGAAAAAGGTGGGATGATGCTGTGGTTGACACGAAGAAGTGTAGTGTGGTTATAGACAACAGAGTGTGGTCATCGATTAGAGACGGCGGGAACTAGTGCTTACATGTACGCCCTGCCCTTATGACACCGGCGGACGGCAATTTGGTTACGTCATGGTGAAGTCACTTACACCAAAAACATGTGGAAGTCTTGGGTGGTGACACCATGGTGCACCTGCTCACAGAGTCCTAGAAAGACGGGAGTGAGGAATTTGACACATTGTAAAATCGCGCGTTTATGACGTCATGTATTAATCTCAATCTGCAATCTGCAGCCAACAGTAATTTTCTTTTATAATAAGCTTAGGTTTGGTTGGGAGAACAACTTTTGTGAGAAACCAACTCTTGGATACCCAAGTACACTGTGAAATTAACCATTTTATGATGTGTCAAATTCCTCACTCCCGTCTTCCTAGCACGGCGTCAGCTGCTCAGCCATAAAGAAGTGAAACGCGCAAGTATACGGAGAAATTGAGAACTTTATAGTGGGGAAACTTTACGTCATCCTAGCACCGCGTTTTTTTTTTTGAAAAAAATATCGTAAAATCACCGAAAACGATGAGAACTTGAAACCTGAGAAAAGAATATAGAAAGCAGTTTTGCGTTTGAGAAGGAAAAAAAACTACAAACTAGCATTCGAAAGAGATTGTTCGAACGGAAGTGGGGATTTCAAAAAAAGAAGTGAGCAAAATGTGCCTCAAACATTCCGAAACACAAATGGGTCGGAAATTCTGAATAGCCTCTCTCTCAGATGATTAAGGGGAGCTAGATAAGGATTCCTTATTTTAGATAAAAATTACGATATTAATCCCAAAAGTTCAGAAAAACTACGGAAGTTAAAAACGTCTATTCAACAAAATTCTCAAACATGTTGGAGGGGTAGTGAAGTGACTAAATTTCGTTTTTACGCAGAAGTAACATCTGAACTCATTTCATCGTACTTATTCCATCATAAACTTTGTCAAATGGAAAACGAGGTTTGTAAACTTTCTTCTTATCGTAAAATTGATGAAAAGTACTTATGCAATTAGGATAGAATGCAAACCCATGAAAACCTAATGAATCAACGTGTTGTGTTGAAAATATTGACAGAATGATTCACAAAAAGCACATAGAGATTATTATTTGATTCTGATTTGAATACAAGCAGGGAAAACAATGAAGGGTAGAATTGTTGTTGAGAAGCACGTGACAAAAGACGGGCATACCGTTCTTCATTGTGAGACAGAGAGAGAGGACAGATGAAGGATGATAGCCAGTCGATAAAATGGCCGACTGCTAGGCATAAACAATTTTCGAGGCAGCCAGTCACTACTCACTTTCTCGATCGACATTTTAAAGTAAAGTTTGAGTGGTCCAAGGGTATTTCCTCTCGCATTTCGTTTGGTTTAATTGGTCGTGAATGAAAAAAAAAGATATAGAGGGAAATAAGTGTTCCATCGATTTGAAGTCCTAACGTCTCAGTTGGAAATGAAGTTTGTTATCAGAAATTGATCAACAGTAAAACTTCTCATGGACAGTTATCAAATGGCGCAAACACAATTGGGGGTGATCAAAAATTAATCATCATCAATAATAATATTGAGAGATTGTAACCGCTTCAGGTGAAAACAACTTACAATCACGGTAGGCAAAATGATAAGTGTGCGACAAGACACGTCATTACGCGTAATGGACAAATTTTGGGCAGAATTTTTTATTCGATTCAAGTATACATATCGATTAGTACAAACCACATAATCGCCGGACAACAATGTCAAATTCATTTATTTCTTACTATAATTTCTAAACAAACGAATACTTAGATCGACTCTGGGTCAGCGTCAACAGCCTTGAACCAGTGGCCGCACTCACATCTCTTTGGGGTTCCTTTGCGGATAGTCATGAAGTTGACGTGTCCAGAATCCTGCTCGCCTAAAAAAATTTTTTTAATATTATAAAAATTGAAAACAGCCAATAACTGAATATTTTTTCGCAAGCCGAACTATGATTATAACACTCTAACGTTTTAAGAGGTATAAATAAGAGTATGCGGAAATATTTCTGTAGTTGTTTCACGGCAACTAGAAAGATCCGGCCGGCGCAGCAGTGATTTTCAATTTGGATGAACATTTACGCATCAGCAGGATCTTCCAGGTGTTTGACTAATATAGATAAAACGCCTGTAAACTGAGAGCAAGCCATTCAATATTGAGATCGAACAGCGGTTTTTATTAGAAAGATGAGGTTTTAATGAGACAAAGACAATCAAAACCTTGAGAACAAAACACACGTACAAACCAGAACGAAAATATATTTGGAAAACTTACACATGCATCCAATGATACGATCATCGAAGTGAGATGGAACAAGATTTGGCTTCTGCTTGGTTGAAGCTTCAGCACGGTAGTAAACTTTTGGCTCATAACGCTAAATGAAAAAGTAAGTTTCTGAACCAGGAGAAATCTTACATCGTCTCCAGCAAGACGAGCAAGAAGCATCTTCTTTTCACGACCAGTGGCGTGCTCTAGTGGGTCTGGGTAGTAACCGTAGTCTTCTGGAGAAGCTTCGGTAGCCAAAGTACGGGAAGCAATAGCAGAGTTTGGAGTTACCAAACGCTTAGTAAGGGAAGCAGCTACACGCGCAAGTTGAGCCATCTGCAAAAAGAAAACCGAGTTAAAATCAAGTTCAACAGTGATACGGACAGACCGGAACAAAAACAACTAATTTTCTGTTAATTTAAAACTTCATAAAAGGTAACTGCTATCATTAACTTGAGACGCACAAATATATTTTGAATGAGCTTACATCTTCAATGGTTACTAGTGATTGAAACTTTAAAGACCTTTTAAAAAATGGAATCGATAGAAAATAAAATATAAAAAGTAAGTGCGCTCCATTTGCAAAATAGGCGGAGTTAGCGCGCTGAGCATTCGTCTACGAGACACGCGCTTCTTCTTTGTCATGCGCCTTGAAAATGTTTTTATTTTTTTGAATCCAATCAACGAATCTTCGTTATCACTTTCTGTTCTTCATACATATGTGGATATTTTCAGGTACATGCCTACGGGTTCATCTAGCACTTCTCAAAATGACTGTGCGAACACAGAGTCTGAGCTTCAAAGAAACTACTCCAAACAGGTAAATTCGTTTTTCGATGGCCTATAATATCAAATACTTCTAGAGTTCATCACACGTGAATCAAGAAGCTCGTAGGAAAAGTGATAGAAACGATGAACAGATGGATTTCAAGCATACGTATATAAGGAATAGGAGCAAAAAGAGAAGCAAACGGAATAAACACATCATAGAAGAACTGGAAAGATGTTGTATGAGTAAAAAAGGTTTGTCTTCATATCTTATAGTTTCAAAATTTGTTTGCAGAGAAAATAGTCACCGAAGAGGATTATAATCAGGATTTTCTTAAAGACGAATCTGATTTTGACGAGAGTTCAATGAAAGTTCCCGTTTCTAAAAGAATTATTGTAGCTGCTAATGAGGAAGAAGAATACTTGCTGGTTTGTTCATCAAGGTGTGTAGATTGGAAAAGTATTTTTCAGAAAAAAGGCAGAACCTCTAGAGAAACTATTCTCTCAGAATTCAAAAAGAAAGTTGTCGAGAAGCTTGCTGAAGATAGGGCAAAACAAGTAAGGATTCTGTTTCAAAAAATCGTATCACTTCATTTTTCAGACAATCGTTCCTAAAATTGAACTCCCATCGTTACATTCAAGCTGCAAATGTGGTCATGATTCAGATTCGGACGATTCTTCTAATGAAGACGAACCTAATGCAGCTGATAGGTAAGAATCTTTTGCTAGTTTTTTCAATGTTCATTTCAGTAATGAACTCACTGATGAAAACTTCCCAAACTTGTCAGAAGGAAAGAAAAACCAGTACATTCTTCAGAAAGAGGTGACTTTGAAATTTTGAACAACAAATTTCTTTAGTAGCGTTGTCTATTTAACAGTTATTTTCATATTTCACTTAGTTTTCAACAACAAAAGTCTTGAAATACAAGCTTGTAGGTTGGACGGAAACAAAACCATCCTGACGCCGTTGGTCCAGACATGATTTTCAATGAACCTGGACAATGCAATGATGGCCCTCTTTGCCGTTGTTCGATTGCAGGGCGAAATGTTGGAATTCGTCATGGTTACTTTGCTGGAGAAAAGAAAATCGAAAAGTGTGATGCTAATGGGAGGTTTCTTCTTTTACTGTAGAAAATACTTACAATGAAATGTTCCAGATCGAAACTGTACCATTATTTCTTAAAGGTCACACCAGTTCCCGGTGGCAAGCAGTCTTTCAGAACGCTCATCAGAATTTTCAGTGGAGAATTTCAACTGGAAGGGTTCACTGTAAGTTTTAACCATGTATCAGGTTTGAGATATAGAATCCATTATCTGGTCGATTTCGCACATATTTGACCGCCAAGCTCATGATTTCACGTTTTTTCTAGTTTTGAAATAAGAAACAACTAGATTTAAAATTAAGCATGAAAACGATAACTATTTAAGGTGATGCTGCACAAGCCACTTCCCGAATATTTTCCGAGAAGCCCATCAAGCAAATGGTCCACGGAATACGAATTTCAGCTCATCGAAGAGCCGATTCCAGAGAGGGTATGATTCACATAATGAAAATAGTGTAATAAAGGCTCGTTTAGTGTTTCACAGTGGATGAGATGGATACGTTCAGCAAAGTTATATTTGAAGAAGTTTGTGAAATGTTCGATTTCAACCTCCGAGCGAAAGGTGTTACTGATGGATGTCCTTTGATTCATGTTATGCCCAGATTTACTATGCAGATAGGTTAGTTTAATAATTTTATCTTTTTCTAACTAGCAGAAATTGTCATCAAGATATAGTTTTTACAACTTTGACATTTCACCGTTAACAAAACCTTTAAGGTAACGTCGTACGAATCTTATCGATGAAAGCAGTTATGGGACATTTCTTGTGGAGATTCACCAACGAAATTTTTACACGAGCAGAGAAGGAACGTCTACTAATGGTACCCGACGAAGATTTCGGCAAGCACGCAGTTCGCTACAAGCAGCAGTTGGTGATCAGAACAGACAAGGTTCCAAGTTGTTTTGTTATTTTATTCAACACTTATTACACACCGATACAAACCGAGCTCCGCTCGCTTTGCTGAACGTCACGATGGTGGTGCCTTGCGAGCACACACGATGCGTGACGATTGGTGAGGTGATCGACGATGCTCGCCTTTGCCCCATTGGAAATAAGAGATCGAGAAAGTGATCGAAGTCTGTCCTAGAGTGATTTTTACTAACAAAATGTGCCTTTGATGGTAAATACTCTATAGATTTCATGTAGATTGTGACCTATAACTATTTTTCAGTTGTGTGGTAGTAGTAGTTTTACATCTTTCTTTTCTCTATAGTTAGGTGTTCAGAAAAATTCATTTGTTAAATGAAAACGTTTCAAAAATTCATATTCCGATTCCCATTTCAAATTTACCCAACTAAGCATGGCTTTATAGTTCTGTGTGCTGAATTCACGAATTTTGATTGGAGATAACCTTGAAATATGGTAGTTGGTACCAATTTCAAGCCAAAACGAACGTAACTGAATCTAAATGGAGCAGTGCGCATGGGGCGGAACTCTTTTTTTTAATTAAAAGTTCACTGTGTGAATAGAGCTTTGAAATCAGTCAGAAACATGGTTTCAGTGTATCTCTGTGATTTTTTCATAGGTCTTCAGGCTGAAAATTTGTGAAATGTAATGTTCTCGACACAATCTAACCCTTTTTTCCCTCTTTAACCTACTTCTTTTCACAGAAACCATCGACTTTCCGCATCGACGAAATCGAACGAAATACGGAAACTGGACAGTTGTTCTTTGTTCATAACACATTGAAGTGAGTTTTTGTTCATCTTGCTTTTGGCATTAAAAACATTTTCTTCTAGTTCCGAAGAAAATAGAGCTAAACTTTAGGCTACATTAACCTTTCAGACCAGTTTCGTACGCCAACGCTGTCCATCCACAGATCGGAGCTCTCGAACGAAGACTGAACAAAATGAAGCACTTGGCGATGATGGGTCGACGTAAAACGGACGAAGAAGATTTTCGTGAGATAAGAGCGAAAATTGAAAAGCTGAAGAATGAGAGGTTTGATAAATTCAAGTTTTTTCAGTCCTTCAGTTGAAAAATCAGAGAAAATTTAAAACGTAGAGGTGTTTGATGCAGAATTTCGTTGATCTTTTCAAAAGTAAAACGAGAAATTTTATTTGTAACCGCTAAGTTTGCCAAAATTTTATAATTCTCAAACTGAGCTGTTGGATTTGTCGTCGAACAATGTGTTGCTAGTGTGTCGTAGAATTGTGCAAATCGAGCGGCATCCCGTTGTGTAGTGATAAAAGTTCATTTCGCTCTGTTGTAGAATTTGTGGTTCGAGTGAAAAGTGGCGTCGTTAAATAATGGGTTTTTAGTGCACTCGTTGCTTGCTGTCTTTAAATTTCAAGAGAAATAGTTATATTTGCAGCAAAAATCTGCGTACCGCCCGAGTTCAAGTTCCAGTCGACGGTTACCTGTTCATCGGCTTCACTCCGGACATCGTGGCTCATGTGCTGATGCTCATCTACGCCTCCTATCACATCAGATACCAATGGTCGTTGGACGAATTGGAAAAACACTGGCAGTACAAATTCAAGAACAGGGCTGTCATCGAACTCGCAATGACCCATTCGTCGCAGAAGATCAATTTTGGAACTAACCCAGACCATGCCAAAAATCTGATCAGTTTGTGTGGTTATAGGAAGAAGTATACTCCGGATGAAAAGAAGGACAAGAAAAGAGGTGATTTTTACTTTTTTGCGAAGTAAAAATGGCGAAAATATGTTTTTGCTCGGTTAATTGTAACAACTTTCTGCGAATTCATGCAGACAACTTGTACTAAATTTTATTCAAAAACAAATTTTATTTTTCGATTAGAAACAAAAAAGAATTTCGTATGTTCCAGGAATCCACAACCTGATGGCGGTGATGAACAACCCGCATGACGTGAATTCTCCTCACCTCCAACCAGTTGTTCACAATGAGCGACTTGAGTTCCTGGGAGACGCCGTAGTTGAACTGGTCGTCTCAACTCACCTCTTCTACATGCTCCCACATCACAATGAAGGAGGGCTGGCGACGTACAGAAGTGCTCTCGTTCAGAATAGAATGTTAGCGGCATTGGCCAAGGTAAGACTTCTATTCTTTTTTCACACCTTTCTGTTAAAAATTGATTTTTCTATTGGTAACATTTTGAGATTTTGAACTAGTCAGGGCAGTTCTGAAATTGAAGTCGAGATATTTTTCTGGGTGGTCCAATATGGGTGATACCCGTTGTCACTTTTTATTCTTTTTTTACACTTCCCTTTTTCTTAAAATTATTTGTTTTCAATAAACACTATAATAATCTAAATCAAGATAATAAAATATTGATAACCCATTTCAGACGCTACGACTGGATGAATGGATTCAGTTTGACCACGGAGTGAGCTTGTGTCATGAAGCAGAGTTCAAACACGCATTGGCGAACGCTTTTGAGGTGAATTTTTGAAACATGATTCTGTTCATCTGAAATTTATTAAAAATCATGAAGTTTCCGTTTTTTACGGGATAAATGGTACATTTTTCAATGTTTACGTTCTCGAAAAAATTTGAACGATATATTTTCCACAGAATGAAAAAAACTACAATTTCTCATTTTAATCAATTTATATTCGAACGGAGAGAAAAACTAAATTTTTGCTTGCGAGAAGACATTGAGCTAAAATTTTTTAGGCAATTATGGCAGCGATCTACCTGGACTCTGACCTACGTGAATGTGATCGTATCTACGCAAAAGCTCTGTTCTCCGAAGATCCGACAATGGCCGCCGTCTGGAATCACATCAACGAGCACGAACTGAAGAGAGAGTACCCGAACGGCGATCGACATCTGATCCCTGCGTCAGAAGCACTGCAACATCTGACCAAGTTTGAAGAGCTCATCGGAATTCAGTTTGACCATATTCGAGTACTGGCCAAGGCGATGACTAGGAGGAATATTCCGTATAACGAGTTGTCCAAGTGCGTTCTCTCTCTCTCTCTCTCTCTCTCTCTCTCTCACCTTCAAACTTTCAGAGGTCACCATCAACGTCTAGAATGGCTCG
This sequence comes from Caenorhabditis parvicauda, assembly GCA_963978915.1. Lineage (NCBI taxonomy): Eukaryota > Metazoa > Nematoda > Chromadorea > Rhabditida > Rhabditidae > Caenorhabditis > Caenorhabditis parvicauda. The sequence continues at coordinate 9,085,224 of OZ022254.1, forward strand.
GAGATACCGTTCTCCAGCTTGTCATCACCGACTACCTTTACAAGCACTTTCCATTTCATCATGAAGGTAATTTTGAAAAATCAACTTTTTTTGTTGACCAGTATGAAAGAAAAATATACTGAATTTTCAAAAACAAAACTTACGAGTGAGCGATTCTACTTAATGAGTTATATATCTTCTTGTTTATAAAAATATTCAAATTCAGGACATCTCTCACTACTCCGAACGAGTATCGTCAGCAACAAGACGCAGTCGTTTATCTGTGACGACTTGTCTATCGTCAACTACATAGTCAAATCGCCTCACACGTACAGAGACCACGACCTGAAAATGAAAGACAAGGCAGATTTGGTTGAGTCGTTGATTGGAGCCATCTATGTGGACAAAGGACTCGATCACTGTCGCAGCTTCGTCAGAATATGCTTTCTTCCAAGATTGATGGTGAGTTTTCTATGAAAATATCGAGAAAATGTGAGAATAGATAGATTTTTGTGTAAATTTTAAAATCCGCTTTGTTTCATGATTATTGAAGGGTTTTATTTTAACAATTGAATTGGATGTCAGGGAAAATGAAAATAAAGGTTTTTTTGATAAAAGTGTTAAAAATCTGTTCTATTTCTAAAATAAAGAGATAAAACTAAAACATTTTTATGTCGTAATAAAGGTAAAATCGAAACATTATGTTATGTTTCAAATTTCGACACTGAAAAAGTAGTAAACAATACATTATGAAACTTTCCCTTCTTTCTTTCAGTACTTCCTCGAAGAAAATCGCTGGAACGACTCGAAGTCCCAACTTCAACAACTGTGTCTCACGTTCCGATCCCACGATCAGAACACTCCTGATATTCCAGAATACCGAACTATCGGTATGGAAGGGTCGTCGAACAACAGAAAGTACACGGTTGCAGTCTATTTCAGGTAATTTTTGAGTCGAAAATACTTCAAAATAATAACATGTGTCCAGTTTGAAGAGGAAAGGATCGGAATTTGTGTTGACGGATGAAAAATGAAGTAAAAATCATGAAAAGAATTGGCTCAGAACTTAGAAGGCCATGCATGACGTTAATTAAAAAAAAAAGAAAACGGTTTTCAGAAAGAAGAGACTGGCTTCGGCGGTGAGTAACAACATTCACGCAGGTCAGATGCTAGCGGCTGAAAAAGCTCTAGAAATGAAAAATGAGCTTTTTGAAGATTTGAAAATTATGAAAGAGGTTGGTTTTTTTTCTTATTCCCTTTTGATTGCGGTCAGTAATAGTAATTTATTTGGAAATGTTCAAGAATAAAATTTTCATTCGTTTTAGAGGAAATATGATAAAAAGTTACTGTACTCTGATTTTGACGAGTTTCGATTAGGTTCACGTCTTTGGACAGGGATGGTCCAAAATTAGAAGAATTTTAATCAAATACAGTAACACATCTTTTGACCTTACACAAGTTGTGAATACAAAAATGTTGACGTTGAGAGGGAATTGTAAACATGTGGTGTATTCGCTTTTTGATCTATCACTCCATTTGGGTACTTAAAAACTAAAGAACCATGACTTGACCTACCTGTTTCAAAGATTAAAACATTACAGAGAAAAAGACGCATGATGGTCGAAGGAATGCCAGGTCGAGGACCAAAAAAGCCGAGACCTGATGCTCAAACTGCAGCGACGTCAACGTCATCATCTCCGAGGACATCAGGGGCAACACCACCTCCACCTCCACCACCGGTATCTCTTTTGTCGTTGAACTTTGACCATCCACCAGCATCTCTTCCACCGCCAGTTCCACTAATGGCGACGCCAATCAATGAACTTCACTGTCCATTCCCCTTGCCACCAAAAAAACCATCGCTGTTCACCAACG
>OZ022254.1:9092077-9097077 GCA_963978915.1 Caenorhabditis parvicauda
GATGTTCGGATTAATGATTTTTCCCCAGACGGATCCACGACGAAACTGTGAGTATCGTTCGTAGATTTGGGATACGGCGTACACTGAAAATTTTGTTTTTTTGAGTGTTTCACTAAAACCGTGCCAAAATGCGTGGTGTAGCACATATATCGCTAGAAGCATGGCCGTTTTCAAACGCGCTCTAATCTCAATTTTGCAGAATGAGTACGGTAACTCTCACATCGAACAGTTAGATCTTTGTGGATTTAATTTATTATTCTTACTTACAGTTCATTGAAATTAAAGGCGCATCACTTAATCGTTCCTGTGTTTCAAGGCGAAACTGCTACAGCACTAAGTAACAGATTTACGGAGGCCAGATTTTTTTACAGGTAGAGGAAGCTATGTGTGTAGCGAACTGTAGCCTCGCTCATCACTGCTTGTGGCAGATTTTGATTTTTAATGGTTCAAAAATCATGTAAACTTTAGAAAGTTCAACTACAAAACTTGTCGTTAAGCTATCTCTCCACAAACTCTAAAATGTGTCAAAAGCTGTTTTATGTTTCAGAAATTATTTTTATTTTTTCTCTATTCGATTCTCGTACTTTCGATCGGCACTGTTGTCACTAACTTCGTATGAAAGCATGTAAAAAATACATTGTTAGTTTCCCTATTGTGGCAATAGTGGAAGTAAGAAAAATATCCGACCGCTTTTATGAAAAAAAAAGAGATACGGTAACATTTTTTCATACTTCAAAGTGTTCGATAATGCTGTGGAAAACCTTGTGTTCTTTAGAGGAACCAAGACAAGAGCGAATAGTCAATGAGAAACTGATCGGACTTGCAGCGGTTTCCTTTTTTCGAAATATTTTTGTCCGTTCCCTTTGATCAGATCAGTGGAGATCTGGGTTTTTTCAACGTATTTTTGAACTTCGAAATGGAAATTTGAAATCAAAAGCGTTTTACGGTAATTCCGACAGCTTTTACTAACGATAAACATAAAAAAACTAACGATCCCATCTTCCCGTCCGTCTGTCCGTGATGTTTCTCATTACCAACTTCAACTTGAAGTTGTCTTCAATGACGTTTGAAGAGAACCTCACAGATGGATAATAGTGAAGTCCGCCGTCATAAAGCCATGGATATGTGAAAAGTACCCTGAAATTTTCTTTAATACCGTACTCTACAGTATCAGCCTGCGCATCCAAACTACCCTTCCTCAGTCATTTAATGTATTTGAGGTACAGTACCCTAAAAGATACCGTATTCTGAGACAGCCTGCACATTTTATGTAATGAAAGTTACATAATGTATTGAGGTCATGTTCATAGCCAATCTACATTGTGTATTGAAATGCGCATCTAGTGTACCGTACGTCTTTCAGCCTGTTCAGAAACTATGACGGTATAAGTGTCCGCCGTGTCCCAAATCTACGATCTAATCAAGTTAGCCTGCACATCTAGAATACAGTAATGTGCACAGCCTGCACATCTAACCAACCTATTCGTTCCTGTCACATGAGCCAGCAGGACCTCTCTATCGACCCTGTTTCTGTCGATGACTCGAGCAAAAGCTTGGTCGTTTGGAAGAAAGAATGTATGGAATCCATTCCATGCAGAACTTCCGTAGATTACCAGAGCGATGTCTGGAGTTCGATCCAGAATGTCGCGAATTTGCCTGAAAAGTTGGATCTACATTTCATTAAAACAACGTCGATCATTTTTGTATGTTATTTTTTCTGATTATTGCCGAATTAATATTCAATGAAGAAATCCTCATATCTAATTAACAATGTGGGTGGTCAGAGAAAAAGCAAAAAATCGCGTCCGGGGAGACTTGAACTTTGGTCCTGCGCGTGAAAGACTTCCGCTTTGACCACTCGACCAGAAACGTAAAAATTGAAGAACTTACGACAAATCCTTATTATTGTACTGCCTCTCTTCAAAAACCACTCCATCGTGTTCTCGGATAAAGGAGAGAGCTGTGCCTGGGTATGGTCGATGTCCCATCGGCGTGCAGGTCTAAGAATTCCTTTGTTACAGTAACCAAGGGTACTGTAGTTACCTTGAACAGATACTGCTCGCCCGTTATCACTCCCCATTGATTCGACGCGTGATTGCAGATGGTTCCGGCGTTGGCGAAGTAAGACTGAAATCGTGTTTCAAAAAAACGCGCACACTTCAAAATTGTTTCATTCTAACACAGAACAAGCGGATACCAGTAAATGGACATTGTTACTGTAACATGTTACAAAAGCAGACTACAGTAAACTGGCAAAGTGCCAAGAATATTGCCAAGATCTCAAAAATAGAAAACTCACAAAGTTGCCTGGGTTGTTGACGAATTGCGTGATGTAGACATAGCCGCTGTTGACCGTACTTCGGATCAAAGTTTGTTTTTCCCAAAGTTTGTCCATGGTCAGTTCGACTACTTGCACGTCAACTGAAATTAACAAGTGTTTCAGTCAAACCGTGCCAGTTTTCCTCCAAATTGAGAGGAGATGTACGATGGGTACAGTACTCTAGATAGGTTGTTTGGATACGGTATTCCGAATGCGCGGGAAACGGTGGTTTAAATGCGCAGACTGTGTAGGTTATTGTATTTAGTATATAGTACGGATATGAATCCGTTTATACGGTTGCTTACGGTATTTTTGATACAAATGCAGTTTTCGCGATGCAGTTAATTTTTCGAATGGTCTTTGTATAAATCTCACCAATATGACTCAAGACTTCTTTCTGATCCATCGCTCGAATTTGAGGGTTGTAGGTGAAAACGTCATTGACCGGAGCGAAGACCGTGACCCTGGCGTTGACATCTTCCATGTAGGCCTTTGCTACGGTATAATACCCGCATAGAGCTCGCCACTGAAAAATTTTCCATATTAACGTCGACAAAGATTTATTGTTAACTCTTTTGGTCGTAATCAGATTTTAATTCCTACAGGGCACTTCTTCGGAGTATACACTGTGACGCTGGTTCCCACAAACTACAAGAAGCTTTTGACCACTATCTCCAAAATCACCGTACCATTCTGATCGTTCCTATTAACTACCGTAATATTTTGAGTGTCAGGAGTTACAGTACTAGTCAAATTCTTATCACCAATCACAGTAACCATGTGAGTTACCGTATCACTCTGATCATTCTCACACGGTACAGTAAAATTTTGACTATTCGAAGAGCTACAGTACCCCCCCCCCCTCTCTCTCTCTTCTAGCGGAATACCGCGCTATATTCAGACCATATAAGATTGTAACTACAGATGATTAGCAGTTTTAAAACTCTAATAGGAAAAATGAAATGGTAACTCAACCTCAACCATCACAAAAATACAATTGCAGTGATTTCAAGTTTATTTCGCGTCAATAACCAAAATCTATCGTCGTTAGGTACACCCCACCAAAAGTACAGCGAAACAAGAAAGATTTTACCGTTTGGTAGGGTGTACCTTATGGTGACAAAAGTATGAAGTATGTTCTATACCGTCATAGTTTCTCGATGCCCGTGATGTGTTTGATAGACGCACATGATACATGTTGTTCATAGAACCTAACACTTTCACAGAATCTTTCTTTACCAACGATACTATCAAGCAGAAACATGTGAAAAACACAACAATGCATAAAACTGAAAACCTCTTGCATGTCGGGCATGCGATCCGTCTCGATCCATAGATTTGCATGTGTGAGTGACCATGTTAGAGAGACCAAGAGCAGGATCATGACATACTGTTCAGATGGTTCACAGATTGTACACAACGGCTTCCGGCTGCTTCTTCAAAATCGATTTATGTAAATATGCAAGAGTATAGGGGGTGAGTCACTATGAAGGGACAGACGGTCCAAGCGCCCCCCTTCGTTGGCAAACAAACGATAAGAGCGTGCGAAAGTGAGATACGCAGACAACCTTGAGCAATACCTGGTCGAATGAGTATTCATATCGTTGAGAGCTAACGTTTCGAACTGACAATAATCTTCGTGTGACCAGCACGTGGCTTGTTGGTAGACGCAGAAGTGTCAGATACTATTGTTTCTTCAGGCACGAAAAATCACAGACTTCGATTTTTTCTTTCCTTCGTGAGTTTTTCAGTTTGTTGACATTAAACGACGTTGAAAAGAACTTCAACATCACATAAAACTCGTTTATAACTGTGAAAACTCGACGAGGTTAATTCAGAAGGACAATATGAATGGTGCAAATGTTTTTTTTCCTCCGGAAAATTTTCCAAATTGAAGTTGAAGATAAAATAAATAGCTGACTTCATCATTCTCTAGAGACCATGAAAACTCTATTTTTCGTACAAGGCGGCAAGAAGAGATACTGATCAGATTAAAACTTTCATCTCGAAGAAACGAAAAATGCTGAATTCAACATTTTCTGATAAAATCTCGGACAGATTCTCAAAAATTCTACATTTTGTGTGTAGGGAAGAGAAACATTGAACTTTCAACTTAAGGCCAAAGTGCTTGGTATGCGGGGCAGTGCGAAGATGAAATGTGGCTAAAGTGGTGTTCGCAAATATGTTTGAGGATTACCTATCAGCCTCTGCACTACCGAGATTATGCCTACGCAAACAGCAGCCCTCCAATCTGTTGCCGAACACAGTTGTACACATATCTTCTCGGTAATCTCTTGTTCCAGCCGTTCACATATGAGAAAACAAGCAATATTTGGCGAAGACTGATTGATTTTGATAAATATTGAAAGCGAAATTCAGTAACTCTCACCTTGATTGAATTCTATTCAGTACGCTAAATGACGATATTCTGGAAATTTTCATTACACAACGAATAATCTCGTTTCCAAAACTAATGAGGACTAAAACAGATCTCCAAGATTGTAACCTCCTCCTCGTTTTCATCGAAGATCATGTCACTAAATATTTATTCGGACATTTCGAATAAAAAGCTATACAAGAACAAACGTTTCGTGGATATTCAAGTTATCTTCTTACTGGTTGGCCTTTCTCAGCTGGTACTCGACGACGACAAATGGAGCCCAGAATCCGACAGCAAGGA
>OZ022254.1:9102077-9159577 GCA_963978915.1 Caenorhabditis parvicauda
CACTGCGCAGTCCATCTCATAAATTGTAATAGACACTGGAATACATTGCAGCATAATTAACGAAGGGAAAGTTGGCGAACGATCCGAACCGAAGTTCGAATACATATCATATCAATTGAGAGAATGGGAAGAGGTTCTTGATCCTCTGGACAGTTTCGAGTTATTCGTAGAGGCTTTTAGAAAATTTCAATTAAAAAAACAAAATTCTGAGTTATTTTCGAAAGTTTTGTGAAACTTTACATATAAAGCTAACAAAACATTGTTTTGGTCAGTTGATCTATAATATTCTGAGTTTTGTCTTCAGATGATTCAGAATCTGTAACAATTCAACTATTCAACAGAATAGCGCTACTTTTCATTTTCCATATAAATTTCTAAATTGTTTGAATTTTATTCCAAAACCATACCACTTTGTTCGAAATAATGGTAAAGGGATGAATATTGGCTGATTCAGAACTCGAATATTTGTTTTGATGGTCGTGGAGACATGGTTTCGGAATATGAACAGTTCGAACTACCGATCGGTAAGAATTGAAAAAAAACGGTTTTTAAAAAATATTTTTCAACATTAAAACAGTTCGAAAACTATCCTGAATCGTAGTGACCAGACCAGATTATTGAAATTGTTTGCTCGGATCATCATCTAATATCCTTTAATTTCAGTTTTTTCCTACTTTAATTTCAGAAATTGAAAGATCGTCGCTTATTGTAAATTGTGGATTTCAATTAGAAAAAGCTGATCTTGTTCTTTCTGCTCCCGAAATTGGAACAATTTATGATTCCCAGAAAACCTCGTAGTGACCATAAACGCACATGATTGATATCCCTTGAAATTGTTTACTCCTCTTATCCCGATCCTTTCTTCTTCTCGCGTATAATGATTAGTAATGATGGAGACACGATCGGGGTCTCTTTTCTCCTTCTCCTGATATGGTTATGACACTGAGTGTGGCTGTGTCTGTGCGTTGACTAGTGAAATGTGGGCGTGTCGCCGTCCCCATCGTCACATCTTCCGTCTGTTGGTGTGACACCCTTGTCGTTTCCGACTCATGTCCCCAACGCGGCCTTCGGGCCTAGGAATTTTTTCGGCCCTTTTATTCATAGCTAGCTTGGTGAAGACGACGTCGGCCAGAGGTTTTCATGGGATTCCAGGTTAGTAGATGAACCAGTGGGTTACTGTAGCTCGTTTTTGATCTACAATCCTCACGATTTTTTTAAACTGTAGTTGCATCTAAATTGATTGACTTGTTCCTCTCTCTCTCTCTCTCTCTCTCTCTCTCTCTCTCTCTCTCTCTCTCTCTCTCTCTCTCTCTCTCTCTCTCTCTCTGACTATAGTCGACAAGCTCGTCTAGTCACTCACTCCTAGTGAATAAGTGTCTCAATAAACTCTGAGAACATGGTCACACTTCCACATTCTTGTTTATGTTTAGATAAGATTGGAGGAAAGAGGGGATAATTTATGATTGTACGATGCATTTTTACCCAGTTTTAACAAGCTTAAGATAATATTCTTTGAAAGTGTAACCTGACTGCAGTCGACGTGCCACACCCAAAAAACTGACTCTTATATGGTCATAGGTTAAAATTAATGAGACCAAAACTATATTACAAAGTTCTGCGGGTTTCACTTTTATTGGTCAAAAGGTGGAATTAGGTTTCAGTTCTAACGATTCAGAGTTATCGAATTATTTTGGAAAGCAAAAGTTACTACGGTGTAAGAACTTGCCACTTTTAGATTGGAGACAGATTTTTTAACCAAAAGATTAGGTGTTCACTGCCATGAGGTTCATTTTAAACTTCTTCCTAGAGCATATGAAAATGCAAAAATAACCTGTGTGATCGACCTCTACAGATTAGAGACAGATGTTTGACCACTATAGTAGCTAGGCCAAAGTGAAAAGGTCAGTGAGGCAACTCTCCCTAGTTTCAAAATGAGGAAAAGAAAAAAATCGCTGATGGGATTGAACTCAGGTTCTGTAGGTTAGAGATTCTTCTCTTGAAGAGCTATAATAAAGAATAGGGTCGAACTTATGTCCTGAAGTTTGAAGACAGAAATCTTAACCACTTGACCATGGTGAAATGTCCATCATGCATAAATCCTCAAGTTTTACCCAATCAGCTTTCCTTTCATAAACGTTTTCACGGTTGTCGATCGGTTTTTGCTGTCATCGAAACACGTTCAACTAATACGCGCTAATTGGCAATCAGAGTGTGCTTTTGATGCGCAATCGTTATGGGTGGTCGATTGGAATTCATCTGCAGGTGGATTTTCTTCTGTTTTCAAAGAAAAAGTTGAAGATTTCGTGATTTCACTCATTTCAACTTTCATGTTGGCATGAAAATTTACAAAAATTATCGTAAAAATGGTTTTTAACTCATTTTTTCATTTTTTGGAGGAAATCTTAAAGAAGTGACATTTCTTATAGCAAACAAAAACTGAGATTTTCTCGCATCGAAACACGGAAAAGCAGTCATTTTTTCATGATTTTGATCGAAAAAGAGTGTAATTTTACTCAAATTTGATTTTTCTAAAAAATATAGTTTTAATGTAATTTAGCGAAGAACTAACTTTGTTATAGTTGAGCCGAGTTCATAAATTTGAAGAAAAGTCGGTCTGAAACGGTGAGAAAATAAATGAATAAATATCATTACATAACCATGAGAATCTTTTAATTTTCGTCCAAATGCGAAGAACAATACAAATCATTCGATCTAACAAAAACCTTATCGTTGCGGCATGTTAGCACTTGTCAAAGCAATGAATAAGCGTGTTGGTTCTATTGAGACTGTTGGAACACGCCTGAATTATATGATACAATACGGAACTTGGCTTTAAATTGGGGACACTGTGGTGTTTTTGGTGGAGAATGGTGAAAATATCGGGAAAGAATGTGAAAAATGTTGTTTTCACAGGTCTCATCATGAACTATCAAAAATTACGATCAGAGCGAGGAAATAAGAAAAATTATGAAAAATCGAGAAGAATAATAGTAACCAACTTTTTGACCTAGCGCACATAGCTTCCTCTACCTGTAAAAAAGTCTGACTTCCGTAAATCGGTTACTTAGTACTGTAGCAGTTTCGCCTTGAAACACAAGAACGATTAAGTGATGCGCCTTTAATTTCAATAAACTGTAAGTAAGAATAATAAATTAAATCCACAAAGATCTAACTGTTCGTTGTGAGAGTTACCGTACTCATTTTGCAAAATTGAGGTTAGAGCGCGTTTGAAAACGGCCATGCTTCTAGCGATATATGTGTAGCGCACAATTTGACGAAAAATTACGCAAAAAAAGAAAATGTAACTACAGTAATCAAATTTTGACCTACCTCCCACTTTTCAGGCGACTACTGCTCGGTCAGGACACCTACGTGTTGCACAAACCGAGACGATGACTGTACTGCACCAATTCTGGGTGATCACCTCTGCTACTGCGACATGTTCTGTGATCGAGGAAATGATGGTTTGTGGATTTCTGATGAAAATAAAGAAAAAATGTGTTCAGGAAACGACTGTTGCCCCGATTTCGAAGCAACTTGCTTAGGAAAAGATAAGTCAGACGCATGGCAGCTGTCAGGAGATGGTATGTGTTTTGCCTTTGAAATAGTTCATTTCCGTGTTCTTTGTGCGACACACCTCGGCACAGGCATAAGACAATAAAACCGCTTCGCAACCGCGTTGCCGAACTCCGCTTTCATTTTCGAAAGTGTTTGTATTTTAATAAGTGTTTCACTTGACATAATGAACGTTGCGGACTGTTCCCAACGATAGTTTTACCTACTTCAGTCGCTTTTCCGTTACGATTCGTGAATCTGGGACGAAAAAATGTAGGAAAAGTAAAATTTTTTGAACTACAGTAACTGAAATTTCATCTACTCAATCGATTTTCTTTGCTTAAAACTGCGTTTACCACAGTGTGTGCGACCAAATAACTTTTCCGCATTGAAATGATTGAAAAATGTAGGAAAGAAAGGGAACAAATTTTTTCGCTAATGATTTTTTCATGTTTCAAACAGTTTGTTTTTTTCTGAAATTACTTTTCTCGATGTTAACTATTTTGAAAAAACAACATGGAAGTTTAAACGGCAATTAGTAAATCGCATCCCATCGCATCCCGCATCCCGCATCCCATTTTGAAAAACGGGATGCGATCACTTTTTTCGCATCGCATCCCATTTTGAAAAATGGGATGCGATCACTTTTTTTGCATCGCATCCCATTTTTATTTGGTCGCATCCGATATTTTTATTGTATATAATCTGTTCTTTTACACAAAATCTATTCTCAATCTCTTTTTGTGACTTGTTTCATACGATAATTTGAAATCAGCTTTGTGTACAAGAATGGTATTTTTAAAAATGTAATCCCCCTTTTCCTTTCAGCTTTGATTATTGTTTCACATGAAAGGAATCGATTCATTGAATTTCACATGATAGACAATTAATTAAAGATCATATTCAGACGCCAAGAATTCGCTTCACCAACATCGTTCAGGAAACTGATGACCGTATACACAAATTTGTGTGTTTGGACATGGATGAAAATAACCATTTCACGGAGAGAACTAGCCCTTGTTAGTCTTGGTAACCTTTAAACCGTAAATATAAATAGAATGAACTAATATGCGAAAAGTGATCCCAACTTTTTCAGAACATTGAAACTAGAAAATTAATGAGTATATTCCAGAATCCGATAGCGACGTCGAGTGTAGCAAGAAATACCCTGATGGTCGTAATAGAACAAATGTTCAGTCGTTTGATATTCTACAAGAATGAGTTACAATCCACTGGAACAACGGAGGTGAAACTTTTAAATAATAAAAAAATATCTCAAAAAATTCTTTTTTCCCTAAAGTCTGAATAAAATTATTATTATTCTTTCAGTTCGGACTCTGCGAGAAACAAGAAACGAAAAAGACGACGATGGAGATGATGCGACAGGTTCAACCAATAAGTGTTCCAAAACGCTCCATTTTGTGTTTTTCACTTGTATTCATCCAGGATATCTTGACCTCCACCTGAAATCTGTTATCGCAAAATCAAAACGATTATATCATTCTAATAGTCAGTATGTTTCAAAAACCCAAATTTCTACACCAGGATTGTTAACATATAAAAAATATTTTTTAAATGTAATAAACTTTCTAAGACGCTTAATTAATTTCACTCGAATGTAGATGACGATGCAATACGTTTTTTGAAGTACTAATTTCTAATAAGAATTTTTTAGTTTTATCTTTGAAAAATGTACCGTTTGAAAGTGAGTTAATTTTCACGATAAATAGTAATAAAGTACTGAATATTCTCATTTAATAAATATTTCATGCTGATGAATAACGTGGTTTAAAAATAAGACGAATGGATTTTGTTTTCAAAAAATCACAAACGATGTATTTAAAAATTCGGATGCGACCAAATAAAAAATGGGATGCGATGCAAAAAAAGTGATCGCATCCCATTTTGAAAAATGGGATGCGATGCGAAAAAAGTGATCGCATCCCGTTTTTCAAAATGGGATGCGGGATGTGGGATGCGATGGGATGCGATTTACTAATTGCCAGTTTAAACAATGTGAAAAATTGATTCTTTTCAGAAAATTAATTCAACAAACGTTCATCGAAATCGAGACAAAATGAATTTTTCAAAAAAAATTGACGATTTCAATGGAAAAGTATCATTTCAGCTTGCGTCATCGATGGCTATCAGTACAACGAAGGAGATCAAGTGCAAAGGAACTGCGAGCAATGGTATGAATGAATTATGGTTATAGAATTATCAATTTATTTGATTTTCAATCGAAATTATCTGTTATTACATAGTAATTATCAAAAAAATCAAAACAAAATAATTATCAAAACTGTCTTTGTAGCGTCTGTGAGCAAAACATGTGGAAGTGTGATGGAACAGCATGTCTCATCCAGCCAGATGTCTTGGAGAAAGTCAAAACTGGAAGATATTCGTGAGTTTTCTGCTTTCCTTCAAAGATTTCCGTAATTATGACTAGGAGGAGGATTAAAATTTTGTTATGAAAGCAATCAGAAGACTTATGATTAGTTTCGGGCTATTTGGAGTCTCTCTCTCTCTCTCTCTCTCTCTCTCTCTCTCTCTCTCTCTCTCTCTCTCTCTCTCTCTCTCTCTCTCTATATCTTTATCTCTCTCTCTCTCTCTATATCTTTATCTCTATATCTCTCTCTCTCTCTCATTCTCTCTCTCTCTCTCTCTCTCTCTCTCTCTCTCTCTCTATATATATATATATATATATATATACAGTACCGTCCATAAAGATACGAACGCTAACTTTTTTTGGCATATATCGACCTGAGAGTTCCGGATCGGTCTGTAACTTTCAGAGACGTCGGAGAAACCATTTTTATGTATTTTTAATGAATATGAAAACCATAGGAAATCACTGCGCAACATAAAGACTTTTTTCTCAAATCCACTTAAAATCGAATTTTTCCCTTTTATATATTTTTCTTTTTTTTCATTCAGTATAAGTTTTTATGTTTTCAAATGCATAGTTCTGATAGTTCAGCATATCTAGCTAGTAGAAATAAAACAAATTCACTCAATAGGTGATCGTTCGATGCCACAACACGCGATTGAAGAGGTCGCACTTGACTAAAAAGCCCGCAAAGACAATATAAAGTTTTTATGAAGTTACTTTTGCTCCAGATGGACTGGATCTACTCGAAAAGTGATAACAAACCCTTTTTTCATTGTTTCGACACTATTTGAAGTTACCTAGAGAAGATTCCAGGCCGTTCGTCATTGAACTTGTGGCTCACCTTCTCGAAAACTATCAAGTTGTGGTCAGTTTTTCATCCATAAAGTGAGAACGCCTTGTTGTAGATCTCCATTTTTTTGTAGACACATTTTTATCATGTTTTTTGTTCAGTTTAACGTCTGGACGTCAACTAAAAAATTATTTGAAAAAAGTTCAAGTGAGCCAAACTGGAGTAAGAGGAGGAGCGGATTCGCAGGGTTCTAAAGAGGCAGTCTAAAATGATGAAAATGGATGAATCGAAGTAATTTGTGGTCAAAATTAAACATTAACGTTCGGAGAGATGTTTGATTGTTGAAAAAGTTGATTTCTGTAACTTATCCATTCAAAAATCACGATTGTTGCAACCGGAAAAATGCTTCACCGGACATTTTCATTCGAACCTTCCCAAAATTGTTCAAAATGATTGACTTACCATCCCACTGTATTCAAATGAACAGGAAAAATATAGAGAATAAGTCTACAAAAAACCGGACATCCACAACACGGCGTTCCCATTTTATGAATGAAAAACTGACCACAACTTGATAATTCTCGAAAAGGTAGGCCACGAGTTCAAAGGCAAAAGGTCTGGAATCTTTTCCAGGTAACTTCGAGTAGTGTCAAAACTATTCAGAAGGTGTTTGTTCTTGTTTTTCAAGTGAATCCAGTTCATCTGGAGCAAGAACAACTTCATAAAAAGTTGATTTCTTTCTCACTGTCTTCTCAGTGATGAGTGACCTCTTCGATCTCATGTGATGACATCGAACAATCATCAATTGAGTTGATTTTTTGATTTTAAACATGTTAATAGTCTTAGTTATCAGAACAATGCACTTGAAAACAAGGAAACTTTTAATAAATGAAAAAAACAAAAATAAATGGGAAAAGGAAAGAGCCAATTTTTAGTGGGTTTGAGAAAGAGGTCTTTTTGTTGCGCAGTAATTTCCTATGGTTTTCATTTTCATTAACAATACATAAAAATGTTTTCTCCAACATCTCTGAAAGTTACAGACCAATCCGGAACTTCCAGGTTGACATATGCCAAAAAATCTTAGCGTTCGTATCTTTATGGACGGTACTGTATATCTTTATCTCTCTCTCTCTCTCTCTCTTTCTTGCTCTCTCTCGTTGATTTTTCACGTTGAAATCTGTTCTCAACGAACTTCCGCATTTTCCCACTGATATAACTCATTAGTATCGATAAATAGCTAATTGACTGATATAATCCCCACGATGAGTGAAATCCATGCGCGGATCGCGCAGTCCGATGGGACGACGGCAGAGTGACAAGCGGGTCGATCAACTGATAAGTTTGATGTAAAGAAGTGAGAAGAGATTGGTGATTGACGAAAATTTTATACTTTGTGACTAGTCTGGAGGCTCGGAGAGATAGGGTTTTTAGGACGTGAATATGCTCTTCAGAATCCTCAGATAAAAGGGATGAGAAAGTACTGTAGAATTGTAGCCTAGTCGTGCCCTGAAAGAAACCACCAGCTTAGATTGCAAATTGAAAGCGTGCCGACCAAAACAGGCCCTTTATCTTGCTGAATTAGGTCTTCTCTTAACTCGCTAAAGCCCCATTAAACGGAAACTGTAGTATTACCATGATTTCAGATGGACCGTGAAGAACTACACCAACTTCTGGGGAAGAAGCCTCAGTGACGGAATCAAGTTCAGACTCGGAACTCTCTTCCCAGAACAATCGGTTCAGAACATGAACGAGATTGTCATCAAGCCGAGAGAACTGCCGGAAAGTTTTGATGCCAGGGAAAAGTGAGATTTTGATTCAATCCATTTTCATATTTTGAAAAGGCCTTAAAAGAAATTTCCGATTTTTATTCTGAAATTTTAACGAAAAATCGAAGTAGAAGAGGGAACAAAGAAAGTTATAGGGAATATTTAATGAGCCTTGTCAAAGATTGATGATGTAAAAGGTTGATTTTATTGGTTTTTCACATTGGGGAAAAATATTTCGAAAAACGACGTTTTTTTTTCTTTCTTAAACCGGTTTCTTTTTCAAAAAGTTCGCAATCATGGAAGTTTCAACATTGAAAATGGGGAAGTTTTGTCCCTTTTGATATTTCTTTAACTTTCTTGAATGACTTTCACCTTATCATTCCTGATGGAACGTTTAAAGTTATTTTTAAAAAATCCTGAAATTTCCAGAGGATTTTTTCTTAACTTCTAAACCAGAGAACTCTCAACATTCCAGATGGGGAGCCCTCATCCACGCGGTCCAAGACCAAGGAGACTGTGGCAGCAGCTGGTCGGTGTCGACAACCACAATCTCATCTGACAGATTGGCCATTATCAGCGATGGAAGGATCAACGCGACGATCTCCCCACAGCAGTTGCTCTCATGCAATCAGCACCGGCAGAGAGGGTGTGAGGGTGGATATCTTGACAGAGCATGGTGGTACATCAGAAAGTTGGGGTCAGTTTTGGCTAGATGCCAAGTTTTGAAGCTCTTTCGAGCTCTTAGAAAAACTTTTTCTCGAAATCATTCTTGATTGATTCTGAAAAAAAAATCAGGGTATGGTCATGTTTTTGTTTTTAAGAGTTTCTGAGTTTTGAGCTAATCGGAAGCTTTGTGTGAGGAACTGACTTTGAGGATTTTCAGATTTCGGTAAGAGCGAGTTGTATACTCATTTTGAGAATATTCTCTTTGAAATTGTGGGTAAAGCTCAAAAAAACATTATAGCTAGCTGTCTTAGAATCCAAACCGAGTTTATCGATTGATTTTCAGAGTGGTCAGCGAACAATGTTACCCTTACACTTCCGGTGACTCGCGCGAACCAGGACATTGTCTGATCCCGAAGAGAAATTATACGTAAGATTTTGACTATCATTTTTGAAACAGAAGGATTGTATTGGAGTTGTACGGAAATGTTGTTCAAAGACAGTTTTTAGTTTCAACAGAAAAAGTCACAACTTGTGTACTTATAACGAAATATTCATCTGAATCATAATTCATTTATTTGTAAGCTCACAAGGCAATTTTTAATAACCCGGTTTAAACTTTGGTCGAATTACAGCTTTGTACCTAACTAGTGTTTTAAAGCTTACCTAAGCCTGAAATTCAAGGTGCCCATTACTATATATCGCGATAAGTGAGAGAATGATTCATGACTGATATGTTATAAATATATTGTATTTGTCTCGGTTACAGCAATCAGTTTTTCCTTACAGAAACGGCCAAGGCATTCGCTGCCCAACAGGTCATGGTGACAGCACTGCCTATAAAATGACCCCACCATACAGGGTTTCCAATGAGTGAGCTTTAAATTTTTATTTTAAAAAATTCAAAAAATATGAATATTTGATCATTGAAAAAAATTTCAATGATTTTGAGACAAATGAGTATGCTTTGAAAAATTTGGGCGGTTTCGTGATGAAAACTGGAATATTCTGGTAAAATACCGAAAACCAATCGAAAAAACTGGAAAAATTTAATCTTATGAGTAAGATTATATGAATATTTCTAATTTTCCATCTGAGCGGCTGAGAAAACAGAGATCTTCTTCCTAACAAGATCGGAGCATTTTAGAGTAGGGTTGCACGTAATTCCTCCAACTTCTGATTTCCGTATGAATTCTGTAGAAAAATAAATCATTTTTCAAGCGTTCTCTTTCTCGGTGATAGGTGAAGAAACAACCGGAGGTACACTTGAGCATAAAACTCACTTTTTCACATAATCCAAAATTTAATCAGATAGTGTTTCAGAGAGGAAGACATCATGACAGAACTGGTGACCAACGGACCAGTACAGGCGACTTTCATCGTCCATGAAGACTTTTTCATGTACGCCGGAGGTGTTTATCAACACACAGGACTCGCAGGACAAAAGTCGAAGGGTTCGACTGGTGAAGGATATCACTCGGTTAGAGTTCTCGGGTGAGATTTTGAGATTTTCATGGAATATGCTTTGATAAACGCTAAGATGACACTAATTTTTCGTTTCAAAACTATTACGTCGATCTAATAGGCAGAAAAATGTCGGAATTCCTCGAAGAGAGCTTTTTCCTGACAGAGTTCGGAGTAGAGAAAGTGGGGCGTGGCCAGCGAATCGGAAGTCAGCGACTAACCTAGTGGATCCGATTTTCAGATGGGGAGTGGACCATTCAACCGGACGCCCGATCAAATACTGGCTAGCTGCCAATTCCTGGGGGCCAGAATGGGGTGAAGAAGGACTTTTCCGAATCCTCAGAGGAGAGAATCATTGTGAATTCGAGAGTTTCATCATTGGTGAGTTGGTTTCAGAATGTATTCTAGAATAATTCCATTTTCTACTTGGAATGGTCAAAAATTTTCACTTCATTGTCTAATTGGTCCCGATTCTGAAGCTCTTTAGAGTTAATCTTGGAATATTATCGAAAATTCGGGTGATGCTAATTTTAATGGGCTCCTCTTTTTTCGGGTGATGCTAATGCTAATTCGGGTGATGCTAATGTTAATGGGCTCTTCTTTTTTATAGATAGATTCTTGTAACTTTCACTTGGACTAGTTATAAACTTGCTAACGCGTAGCGGTCAGAGGTAGCGACTAAAATCTCGAATTACAGGAGCCTGGGGCAAAGGAGCCAAGAGGAGACGACGCTTCAAGATGAGAAAGCTGAGGAAAATGAGAAAATTCTTCTAATCTGCCATGTTAAACCAGTGATTTTTCATTTTTTCGCATAATTTTGCAACAGGGTTTTTCGTAATTTCTTCCCTTTGGATGTGGTGAAATCGAGAAAAAATGCAATAATCTGAAGGTTTTGATGTTGATTTTTAGAGGTTTTTAAAATTAAACGTCTTTTTCTATTCCACCACTCTCTTTGCCTGGCTTTTGAGCCGCTTTAAGATCTTCTACTGCCATTCCGTTTATGCTTTCTCTTTTTTATCGAATAAACTCATTATAGAGTGAATCGTTATTTTTTGAGAAATGACCGGCATTTGACAGAGAATTTATCGGAACTTTACTAGAAGATTACCGGAATCGGGAATTTGATTGACTTAGATTTTACTTAAACTCGACCTACTTCTGATGATTACAGATTTCTAGGTCTACAGTAGACTACAGAGTCCATCTAGAGTAAAATGATACCGCAGTCGACCTTCTGTTTCACAGTGTGTGCCGAAATGTGTTATGAATGATTGATACCAATATCGTACGCAAACTGATAGGTGACCTTATGAAGCGAGAAAGTGGTAGCTGACAACAAGACAGGTTTCGACCAAACCACCGTTAATCATATCATCACCGAGTGTAATTTTCCTTATGCAGGAGTAGTTAGAGAGGGACGAATTAATTATGAAATGTGAAGGAAAAATTTAATTAGGGTTCTCTTAGAATTAGTACAGTTCTACTAGAACAGAACTGGACATCAATCCTTATATTCTTTTCATGTTTTCCAAACATAACAGTTTAATTTTTTAAAATTGAAAACTACAAAAAGTTTTCGATTAAAAAATTGTATCTTGAAATTGAACGCGGTCCTAGGAAAAAAGTTGTCAAGACGGCCTGCAGATTTACAATGCAATCCGTGCATAAAAATTTTCTTATATTTATTTTCTCCTCTCCAAATTTTCAAGTGTTTTCAATGGTTGTATAATGTTTCTCACAGAGTTTGATATCAAAAATAAGTTCAGATGGAAGTGTTTCTACCGGGTGATATTATATCGACACCTTCATCCAGCGAGAAGACCACAGTTGTTGGGTAAGTTTTTTTTTCACTCGATCCCAATTTTATGATGTTCCGAAGTAAACTCCACATTTTGTTTTAACATCAATATTAAAAATAATCTTTTTCAGTTATGGTATCGATGTCCAAGATAATGAGTTAATATGCGTTCAGCCTGGAGCACTCAGAACCAATGAGAACAATGTTTGGCTCAATGTCCATAGCAAAAGGTGTGTTTATTTTTGCCTTGATTGAATTTAAGTGTTCAGATACATTCCCGTCGAAGGAGATAAAGTAATCGGTTTGATAGTTGGTAAAGCTGGTGATTACTTCCGAGTGGATATTGGTTCAGCAGAACTTGCGTTGGTATGTTTTATTTGTTACCATATCTGGACGGGTCAACTTCCTTATTTATTACAGATTTCATTCACAAACTTCGAAGGAGCGACCAAGAGAAATCGGCCAAATCTCAAAACCGGAGACATCATTTACGCACACGTCTTCGAGTCTTCATCAAGGACAGAAGCAGAATTGACGTGTATCGACGATGAGAATCGTGCGCGTGGAATGGGTCAGCTGAAAGATGGATTCTCGTTCAAAATTTCTCTGAATCATGCCCGACGATTGTTGAACACAAACTGCAAAATTCTCAACACGATTGGCCAGTTTTTCAAGTTTGAAATCACTGTTGGATTGAATGGACGTATCTGGATCCGAGGACAAAATCACGACGAGGTATTCTTTCATCTCATTGGATTTCATTGATTCTAGCTATGGCACTTAAAGTTTTTATGAAACTTGAAAAACCGGAAAAATATGTTCATATTCACAAACTAACTCATTTACTGTGTAAAATGTTAATTTCAGGTGATCGGGCTGTACAACATCATCGAGAAATCAGAATTCGTAACCGGCTCGGCGTTCATCGATTTGGTTTCTTCAATGTACACGCGGACAAAACAGTCCGTGTGAATAGACTTATTCTTGTTGATTTTTTGTTTTTTTATTTACACTTGTTTCGATTAAACTTTAAAATTCTCTCTGTTTCGTTTTTTCTTTTTCCTTCATGCGTTCATTCGCTGAGAATATCTAATCTTATTATTCTTTTTTGTTCAATTTAATTTTCACTCTGATCTAAAATCGCTTTCATGAAATTTTCTATCTCGACTTCGAAATTGCGAAAATATTTTGAAATTTGATATTTAGAATCATTGTTTTTTTTTTCCTGTAGAATGTTTCAATTTTAGATGGGTGAAAGCATCGTTGAGAAACGTCAAGGCGAAGACAAGGCGGCATGGGACGCGTACTGGAAGGTCAGAGACCTCGACTCCCGAGGTTCCTTCTACCCACGTATGCGTTACTACGTCCACAAGGCCTTCGACGCTCCAGCCACGTGGTTCAGAGGTGAGTTTTTTGTTTTGCAATTTTTATTTTCAAAAAGAGAAGTAGTGGGTCAAAATTGTCTGAGTAGCATGAAAATTTCAAGAAATTACAATGTCTTATTTCTGAATTAAAAAAAAACACATTTTTAGATTTTACATAAATAATTTGGATGAGCTGAATGGATATTTATTTAATCCATCGTTATCAGTGTCAGAGAGATTTTCTGATACGGCTGACCGCGACGCACTTGAGGGTTCTCAAACAAAACTCCAAACGATCTGAATCTATTGTGGTTGTTGACGGATCGTCTTATTGTGACCAGAAGAATTGCACAAGATATATTTATTTTTCAAGGTTTCGTCAATCGAGCCATCTTTAGGGATATGTACCTGGAACTTGGTTAATTAAACATCTAATTTGAGTAAAACTATACTTATTTTTGAAGAGAGAGGAGAAAGTTTCATAGAGACCAGATTTTTTCAAAAGTTCCCATAGGGCGTTTTTCTTCACATTTGAGTTCTATGAACTTAATTCACCTCATTTCAGAGACGATCGTTCAACCGCTGAACAACAAGAACCGACTCCCCTACTACCACAGAGAGCTCGACCGTGTTCCAGAGATTGACGAGTGTGGTGTCAACGACATGGTTTGATTTTGCTTATTCCGGGTTCGCTTCCAGCGCGGAATGATTCATTTTTGTGCTTTCTAGTTTCTTAATTTAACAATAAAATGATCTACTGAGAAGATTTATTTATTTATAACTTTATTCCAGGCATGCTTCTACGAAGCCAACGAGCAGTACCGTCTTGACAAGATGGTTGATGGCTTCATCCTGCAGGTCCTGAGACAGCGTGTTGATCGATGCATTCTCTACAACGCTCCAGACCACTCGCCATGTGTCAAGGTGAAATTTTATAGAACTGAGGTTGAAAAAAACGACTTTTGTAATGAATTTTTGAGTTTTGGACACACATGTAACCTTAGAAATTACGCATTTTATAGAGAGGAGGACGGTTAAAATCGTTTCTTCTTGAAAAATCTAAGAAGTATGAATAAGAAGTATCTGAGAAAAAATACGGATTTGAAAAAATGAGCAAAAAGCGATTTTCAGACCATCGAAGATATGGAAGAAAATGAGCTGAACTTTTTCATAAAGTACGGTGAACTCGGAGGAGAATCTGACGTCAGAGATGCTTACATGAAACAGAAGGTTTGTTCCCGAATTTCAATCAACTCAAATACAGTAGCGTTCAAAAGTTTAGAAAGTTTTTATTTTCGGCCATAACTCTTGTCAAACCTTACCTATCGGTCTGATTTTTTGAATGGTAATACTTCAAACATTATTACATCTTATGTCAAAACGAATTCAAATCAGATCAAAAGAGAAAAAAATAAAAAAAAAATTATTCTCAGACACTATAAAAAACACATTTTCCACAAACTCAAAAACATAATGGTAAACGGTTGTAACAATTCAAATCGATAAGGAATGAACATCAAAACATTATTAAAACCTTAATACTTAGTGGCATAACCAAAATTATCAATGACGGCTTTACATCTTCTCGGCATGCTCTCAATCAAGTTCTCCAACTTGACTCGCGGAATTTTTTCCACTCTTCTTGTAAAACCGCGTATTTTTGCGCGGCATTGGATGTGTAATGGCCGGAAACGCGTCTCTCGAGTTCTTCCCATAAGTGCTCTATAGGGTTGAGGTCTGGAGACTGACTGGGCCACGGAAGAACATCGATAGCCTCATCCTGGAGACATTCGCGAACAAGACGGCTAGTGTGTTTCGGGTCGTTATCTTGTTGAAACACCCAACCAATCGGCATGTTGGCACCAGCAAATGGTACAAGAACATTAACAATAATATCCTTGTAGTCATTGGCATTCATTTTGCCCTGAATCCAGTGCAATGGGCCAACGCCGTCGTAACTAAACGAACCCCACAACATGACGCTACAGCCACCGTGCTTCATCGTGGGCAATTGGTACCTAGAACTGAACCGGCTGTTGATTGGCCTTCTGACATACTTAATGCCATCGGAACCAAACAAACAAAACTTACTTTCATCGGAAAAAAGGATTTTCCTCCAGTCGTGGACGGTCCAGCTCAAATGGTCTTTTGCCCACTCAACTCTAGCCTTTCTGTTTTTCTCAGAAATCATTGGCTTCTTACAAGGACGTCTTCCAAATAACCCAGCAGCTCTTAGACGACGTTTGACTGTAGAAACAGAGACTCTGGCAACGTTTCCAGCGACCATATCCTTCTTGATGTCTTCTCCGGTCAGACGCGGATTGAGACGTGAATGGCGAACAATCAGTGCGTCGTCTCTTGCTGTCGTCTTCCGTGGCCGTCCTGATCTTGGCAACACTCCAAAAACTCCAAACTTTCGGAATCTTTTCAAAATTCGGGATACAGTGGTTTCGTGAACTTGAAATACTCGTGCAACTTGATTCTGCCGTATTCCTGACAGGACAGCATCGATGATCAGTTTCTGCTGGTCGGTGGGCACTTCTTTTCCTTTTCCCATTACTTAAAAAGTATTGTTAGTAGTATGGAAAGAAAAAAGTACAAAAAATCGGGAAAAAACCTTCAAAAAAAAATTTAAAAAAAGAAAGTGAAAAATCAGTTCAAAAGTCGCGGTTTCGTAAAAACGCTGTAGATCAAAATGTAGCTACAGTAATCCTGATTTTTTTCAAAATTAGATTTCTCATGAGTTGATGTGTTCTCCGACAAAAAATCATGTCGATTGGTTAAGTTTGACAAGAGTTATGACCAAAAATAAAAACTTTCTAAACTTTTGAACGCTACTGTATATCTGTGTTGGTATAAATATCTGAAAACACCGATAACTTATAACAGTATTTTTCTTAAGAAATTTCAGCGAAACATCAAAAATATTAAGGTTTGACATTTTTCCCGGTTCATTTAAGAAAAAGTGCAGTTGAAGTCAACATTTACTTCTTTTAACAAGAATTTAGTTTGAAATTTGATTTGTTTGAAAAAAGTAGAAAGCAGAGCTTGGCTCTTAACAAAACTGCCCTCAAAAGTGAAAATCTCTTTTTTAAAAGCATGTCTACTTTACGCAAAGAAGAATCAATCAAAGCTCGGTTATGAAAGACATTGTGCGTTAATAAAGCGAAAATGTTTCGATAAAAATGTTTATTTTTTAAGCTTACTTATACAATATACACCAGACAGTTGCTATGCTTAAACCATGGAAAACCCAATCCTAACCCCTAAAATTTTTCAGTACTTTTTCCAATCGAACCCATTTCAGCACAGACTCATCTGGGAAAGAAGACATCCTGAAATTATGGAGGAAAGACAGAAGAAGCTCGCCGAGCACAAGGTATGTCCTTAATTTTTATCCTGAACATTTAAAATGAGTAGAAAGTTGGGTCAATTTTTTCGATTTCACTCCACTTTTCGTTGTTTATGAATGATTTTTCATAATTTTCACAAAATAAGTTTAATTATTACTATAGTAGTATACATCTAAATAAAGTTTATTAAATTTTCAGGTAATTGGATGAATTTTAGCGTTTTTTACATTATTTTTAATTTTTTCATCACAAATTCAGAGAGAATGGAAAGAATAAAACGATTGTTTCAGGAAAAGCTGGCCGGCGGAGAGTTCGACTACTCGTTCTGGAAGAAGGGAATGTTCTTCCAGGATAAGAAGAACCTTGAGCCAAACTACGAATTCTACTTGTCGAAGGCTCCAATGGAGGGAGACAAGCCGTTGTCCAAGGACTGGCAGTACTATAAGAAGGTGATTTTCTGATAGTTTAGACCACGAAAACTTGAAAAAGTTGAATCGACAAATTTTGAGTAAAGTATGTCAGTTTGCCTGAAAACTCTCGAAAAAGTTTTTTGCGATATGGCTGAAAACATTGATAGTTTAGACCGTTGAAGGAACTTTCGTTGATTTTTATTGAGAGGGCTGGAAAAAATTGAATTTTTCAGAAAGTGGGTTGTGTTTTGTTCAGTTTAAAAAAGTCCTGAGGATTTCATATCAATTTGTAAATTGAAATGTTGCCTGTTTATAATTCGAATGGAGTTGTAAATTAACTTAAAACCGAGAAAACTATAAATTCCTTGTATCATTTCCAAAGAAAATCGACTCGTCTTGAAATCCTTCAAAGTTTTCCAAATCTAAAATTACAGGTTGCCCAAGACCCAGAATTCGACAAGGAGCAAGGCAAGAAGTCCGACTTCCGCATCTTCTAATCAGATTGTAACCCGAATTCTAGCTGTATTGTAGACCACGTTTGCTAAAGTTATCTCTCTTCTCTTTTCGCGATTCTTGTTGGATAAATTTTTAGAGAATTGACGTTCTCCAGAGTTTCCAATGTATTTTTGCATGAAAGGCTATTTTTAACGATTGGAAGGGTTTTGGGTTGGTTTTTCATTGTTTTCTCTTTCTTTCTCTCTCTCTCTCTCTCTCTCTCTCTCTCTCTCTCTCTCTCTCTCTCTCTCTTTCTCTCTCATTTTTCTTCCTCTCTCTCAACCTCTCTCTTCAGAATGAAGTTGACTCAACTCATGAGACTTCAATACGTTCAAGGACAGTACGTCGGGAAAATAAGGTACGATGACTTCTCTCAAGGCACAATTAGAAGTCTTGAAGAGAGTACTTCTACTACGTCAGCCACGAAGGGTTCTTGTTCCTCGAGGATTCGCGTATGAAAAACTTCACAAGCGCGTACAAAGATGTCGATTTCCTGAACTTTTTCTACAAAAATTTGAGAGAAAATGATCGGGAAAGATATGAGGTGGGTCTCTCTCTCTCTCTCTCTCTCTCTCTCTCTCTCCCTCTCCTTCTCCCCTCTCTCTCTCTCTCTCTCTCTCTCTCTCTCTCTCTCTCTCTCTCTTTCTCTCTCTCTCTCTCTCTCTCTCTCTCTCTCTCTCTCTCTCTCTCTCTCCTTCCCTCCCTCTCTCTCTCTCTCTCATCCCTCCGTCTCTCTCCTTCCCTCCCTCCCCCTCTCTCTCTCCCCTCTCTCTTGGACTCTGTCTGTCTGTCTGTCTCTCTTCTCTCGGTCAAATACCAACCATATTTCTCTCTCATGTCGGACATAACGCTACAACAGTTCTATACGCCTTTGCATTGTTGTCGTTTTAATTTCAACAATCGGAAACCTTCAGAACGACTTCCCATACGTTTCAAGATGTGGGCGAGAGATGAATTATCTGAAATGTGATGATCGTCCGATCGTCTACACCGAGTTGAAGCCGAACAAGAAGGAGCTCAGAGTTGGCCAGTCAACCATTTTTCACCCGTTTGAGGTATGGATCCCAATGATCTATTCGGGATGTGGGGTTAGATCTAGTGATGGTTGACCTAGATCTGAGTGTGCGCGCTTTTTTGGCCTTGTGGTTAAAACGTTTGTTTAGTAGTCGGGAGATCGAGGGTTCGATTCCCATTCGCTGCGGATTTCTTTTGCTTTTTGACCTAGACACGAGTGTATGTAGATTATCGCAAACCAATTTCAGCCATCGCACCTGTTCATGAAGCCGAATGGACGTCTCTATCATTCTTCTCCATTCGCTGGATATTCTTTGATCACCGACAAGCTGGCTGACGAGTTCTATCCAAGGTTCAAATTTGATGGAAATGGATACCCGATTGGGTTTAAGACTTGGGACGGGCAAGATGTAGTTATTGAAAGAAATGAATAAATGTTTCATAGTCTTGATCTCAACGAAAACTCTCTCCCCTCTATCTCTCTCTGTCTCTCTCTGTCTCTCTCTCTCTGTCTCTGTCTCTCTCTCTCTCTCTCTCTCTCTCTCCCCCTTTTTCTCTCTGTCTCTCTCCGTCTCTCTCTCTCTCTCTCTCTCTCTCTCTCTCTCTCTCTCTCTCTCTCTCTCTCTCTGTCTCTGTCTCTCTCTCGCTCTCTCTCTCTCTCTCTCTCTCTCTCTCTCTCTCTCTCTCTCTCTCTCTCTCTCTCTCTCTCTCTCTCTCTCTCTCTCTCTATCTCTCCCTCTCCCTCTCCCTCTCTCTCTCTCTCTCTCTCTCTCTCTCTCTCTCTCTCTCTCTCTCTCTCTCTCTTTCACTCTCTATCTCGTTCACTCTCTCCATTGCTCTCCCAAAAATGAGTATCACTACTTCTTATCGAAGTGACCCATACCAACCTCGACCACGTGATCTCAAATAGCCTCAACTCATTTTTATTCCACTAATATGACTGTTATCGGGAAACGAAACGATGACGCTGATGCCGAGGTTTAAAACCAATCAATAATCGATTAACTTGCCGATTACAGGTTAACGTATGTGTAAAAGTCCGTCCACTTACTCAAAACTGGAAGGCTGTCAAAACGATCAAAGTTTTTGAAGATCACCAGCCGTCCATTAGTCCCAGTGCTGCACGACTTGATAAGTTTGATTTTCTAGAAAAAGCAAGAATGATGACGCGAGCGGGATCCGAACCCAGCAGCTATAGTCGACTTCCATCTGCGACATGAGTGTGAAACTTTCAGAAACATTTGGAAATGCGCAAATCTTAAAACAATTTGGATCGATGAAAGCAAAGAAGAAAAAGGAGCGACTGCAAAGTCGGAAAAAGCTGCACCACTACCGAAGCCGGTCCACCAATCACCAATGCACAATGCACACCCAACAGAAGGTGTCATTGAGCCGTGTCAGTGCGCAGAATGCGCGGAGAGCGTGAGTAATGCTCAAAAACGTGGAAATAAGTTCACGTTTGCAGCTCCAATTGAAATCTGCAATGGACAAGAATGGGAAGGCGATTAGGAAGAATTTCGTGGAGAAAATTTTGTTGGAAAGGAGTAAAAAGGAACCGATCCGGTCGAGGAAACCGTCCAAATCACAGAAGTCGACGGAATCCAAAAAATCGGAAAAGAGAAAACCATCGAAGTCACAACCGAAGGTGAGGAGAGAGAAAAAAAGAGAGAGAGAGAAAGAGGGAGAGAGAGAGAGGGAGAGAGATAAGAGGGAGAGAGAGAGAGGGAGAGAGAAAGAGAGAGAGAGAGAGAGAGAGAGAGAGAGAGAGAGAGAGAGAGGGAGAGAGAGAGAGAGAGAAGAGAGAGAGAGAGAGAGAAAGAGAGAGAGAGAGAGAAAGTAAAGATTAAGATAGCTCCTATTGCTCCAGTCCCAGAAAAGAAAGAAGAACCCAAAAAACCGGAAAAAAAGATTGAGCCAGAAGTTTTGGTGTCAGAACAGAAAACACCACTCAACTCACCAACCCAGATAAGGTTAATTTCTGTGTCGCGGGTGAACTGAACTGCAAATGAATGCTCCGCCCCTCCCCGCCTCTGATTGGTCTAACCTTCCCATTTCCAGCGCCAACACTCCAGTGGAGCAACATGGCAGCCCAACTTGTGAGCAGATTTCGACCATCTCAGTACTGACTGTCTACCAAGAAGATGACGTAAGAGACCACGCCCCTTTCTGCAACCCGCACATAAAATTTCAGTGGTTTTACGGGTCTGAATCTCGCATGTGGTTCTTGCTGGTTTGCTTCGGATTGATGCTCTTTGTCTACAGAAGTTCGGTTCCTGACCACACGTGCAACTATTATGAATAAATTGTATTCCTGTCCTGTCTTTGTATATTGCCGAGGGTTAGTCTTAAATTGTTCATGGGTAGTCATGGGAATGAGATCATCGGTGATTTTACTGTAGTGAGAGAGATTGGGGGAGGAAGAGATTAAGAACTGCGAACCAATAACTCCGCCCCTTGTTTCTGATTGAGATACCGTATCTGGCAATCTCGTAAAGTTTCTGGAGCAAGCCATCTGAAAATGGAATCTAATACAAATAGAGAAAGTGAGTGAGAAGGAGAAAGTCAGAGAAAATAAGTGAAAAATGAAAGGGACTGCGAGCATAGCGAGCACATAGTTTCCTCTACCTGTAAAAAAGTCTGGCCTCCGTAAATCGGGTACTTAGTACCTCGAGAAAATTTTTTTTTAATTGAAATAATGTGGAAAAATTTTTTAATTCTAATAAATTTGGAATAATGTGAATAAATTAAATTAAAATTGGAAAAATGTGATGACATTATTTCCATAAAAATTGGACAAAATTTCCAAAAATATCGGACAACATTTCCAAAAATATTGGACAAAATTTCCATTAATATTGGACAAAATTTCCATTAATATTGGACAAAATTTCCAAAAATATCGGACAACATTTCCAAAAATATTGGACAAAATTTCCATTAATATTGGACAAAATTTCCAAAAATATTGGACAAAATTTCCATTAATATTGGACAAAATTTCCATTAATATTGGACAAAATTTCCAAAAATATTGGACAAAATTTCCATTAATATTGGACAAAATTTCCATTAAAATTGGACAAAATTTCCACAAATATTGGACAAAATTTCCAAAAATATTGGACAAAATTTCCATTAATATTGGACAAAATTTCCATTAAAATTGGACAAAATTTCCACAAATATTGGACAAAATTTCCAAAAATATCGGACATTTCCACATTTATTCAACATTATTTCCACATAAATCTAACCTCATTTCCAGTTCCGCACCCATCAGTCCTATTGCAAACAGTCGCCAAAGCACTCAGGGAAAGCGAGCTTAGCTGGATCCAGCAAAAGAACAGCTAGATCCAGAGCAAAACCCAGTTGCAATGGCACGATCTAGCTAATCTTTTCCTGGATCCAGCTGGTCTTTCGGGATCTAGCCGAACTTTTCCTGGATCCAGCTGGTCTTTCCGGATCTAGTCGAACTTTTCCTGGATCCATCCAAACTTTTTCCGTATCCAGATGAACTTCCTGGATCTAGCCGAACATTTTTCGAATCCAGCCAGCTTTTTTTCGGAATCAGGTCCCTTTCAACGTTCCATAGCTCTGTAAATTTAGGTTCTCTTTACTTCATACGGCGTCGTAACATGCATAGCTAACAATATATTTATTGAAATTCAAAAAAAAAGTTAGTGGCATCCCTCCGTATTTCTCCGATTGGTGTGCCAGCCATTTCTGATAGTTGATCCCCGGGTTCGGCTCTTTCCTTTAATGATACTGTCGTGTGTAGTCTGAAACTTGTAAGTTAAAATTAAAAACGTCAAGTGCTCATTCGAGAATGTTTTTAATGCTACAGACCACTTTTGCGCACATTGCATCACATCGCAGCGAGACACGACAAAAATATAGTTAATATTCAGCCGCAGTTGTTTTCTTAACCTTACCTAAGCTTCAAAAAAGGCGAATTACCATTGACTGCAGATTGCAGATAGATATTAGGACATTGCGCGCGTTTTCAATAGTGAAAATTAGACAGCAACGTCGGATTTATCGCAGCGTGATTTAGGAGCTTTAACATAAAAAAACATCAAGTTCCGTACAAAAACTTGTTAGTAAATCATCATCGTTATATTGTCTATCTGTTACGTTTTGAATTACTGACTAATATTGCACAAAAATTACCTGTTTACTCGAGCTTTCCGTTGTTCCACCGTCTCTTCGTTTTCACATACTCTTGTTCCGAGAGGAGGGAGGGGCTGGCTCCGTCAACCTGCAAGTTAACTTTCACTATATTTTGTTTGAACTCCAACGTGATTCGTAAACAATCAAGATGCTTTTTAAAAAATTACCGAAATTCTCGGGTCCCTTGACCACTTTGTCTCCTGTTCAAAGTCGGTGACATGAGAGGATGAGCAGATGGACACTCTGTAAATTTATTTAAAAAAAAATGAAACTTGACACGTGAGAAAACAATTTTCGAGCGACTTGTTATTTTGCATCCTATCAAGAAGTTATATTATGGAAAAACTAACTCTTCATGAAAAAATATCAGAAAAAAGGTTCTGATGAATTCGATTTAAAATCCATCTGTTCGAATAGTTTTTTCTATCGCGTAATTTTTTTTGCTGCACATGAAAATTCATCACCGGAAGAAACATTAGGAGTTGTCAGGGTCAAGTTATTAACATGTACACGAATATTAAATAAAAAATCACCTGTGTTAGCACTTGTACGTAGAGTTGTTGATTCTATCTTCTTCATTCTGAAAATACGGACACTTTGATATTTTGAAATGATGAGGAAAAAACTTTTGAGGATGTTTTGGAATTTTCAGAGAAATAATTTATACTCCATGTTGTATATTCATTTCAGCTTTTACTAAAAAAAAAGAAACACAAACGAGAATGATTGAAAATATATAAATTTCCACCTATAGGTCATATATGAATGAAAAAGTAATAATCCTAATTTTTTTCAAGGAAAAAAATCAGTTTTTAGGTGTTACGTAGGAAAATTTAGATGAAACAGAACTGTGAGAATAGAATAGTTTCATTTTCTTGTTCGGAAGTATAAAAATTCTCTGAAAGCGACATATATTAACGAAATAGTACTTTAAAAAATTATGAGAAAAAAGAAAATACGAAATCAGGAAATGTATGCACTGCAGAAAAAGGGGCGGGGTTTGCAAAGGTGACGCAATATTTTTCCCGCTTTTTCAAAATTTTCATTTCATAACTAATTTTTCTCGAAAAAGTCACGGTATGATGTGATGTCCGAGGTTTTGAATTATGAAAACCGGCTTCTCGAATGAGAATTATTTCTTAAAAATTGTTTCTCACAATAAATTATGTGAAAACTCAATTTGCAGCATGAATTTGTAATTTTTGATGGATTCTTTATAATTTCTGACAAACATGGGTGATAAGTAATTGCATTTTCGATTTAAAAAAATTTAAAAGACAAAATTAGAAAATGTGAGAGTCAATGGCTAGTTACTTTGTCCTTAGAGTACTCACGTTGGGTACATTTTTAGATTTATACCTATTTGTATATACCGAATAGACCATTGTTAAAAACCGTTACTTTTTATCAGGTTCCATCTAACTTTCTAGAACAAGTGTTCTAATGTTCTCATGATTCTGTTCGGTATTGTTGTGAAAAAATGTTTTCCAGATCCAGCGCGCTATTTCCTGGATCCAGTTAGCCTTTCTGGATCTAGCCCTACTTTTTTCTAGATCCAGTCTGTTTTTCAAAAACATCACTCTTTATGATATCATGAACTTTAAACTCATTGAATCAATTGACACTTCTAAATTACAATATAATCATGAAGAAATACCAGGTTTCCATGAAGAATTTACAGTAAAAAGCTCATTTGAAAGTTCGTATGAAAAGTAGGACTGGATCCAGCGCTGGATCTAGCTGGCTCGAATTCTTAAAGTAATCATAACTCTATTGTAAACGCGTTTTTCTTCAAAAGAGAAACAGAAGGTGTTTCCAAGGTCTATACCATCATTTTGAGTTATGTCCCATCCCGATCGGACGTGCAACTCTAGATCTAGCTGTTCTTTTGCTGGATCCAGCTAAGCTCGCTTTCCCTGCTCAGACATGACGAGTAGCATCAGATCTAGCGAAAGTAGCATCAGATCTAGAGTTTTTCGAATTAAGAAGGGGCACGATCTGACGCCACTTTTGCTCGATCTGATGCCACTTTTGCTTGATCTGATGCACATTTCGGCCACATGACATTCAGCATTCCTTCACTAATTCTGACTTTTTTCTATTCAGAATAACACTTATCGGTATATGAACTTTATTCTTCTCAAAAATATACAAAAAAAAATTAAATATGACGCTGTTGAAACTGGTGTAGCTGTCTCGGGTGCACACGGTCCTAGTGTAGTCGTCTTGGGTGGTGCTGGTGTAGCTGTCTCTGGTGGGGCTGGTGTACTCGTCTTGGAGTCGATGGCAATGTGACCTACTGTGATCGTGGTGGTAGTCGTGATATTGTAGAATCTATAAGATAACTTTGAGTCCTTATTTAATGTGCCTTTTAAGAATTTTCAGTTATGATCTGGCTAGTGAGACACATCGTTGGTTACTCGACAAACAAGAACTACGCTTAGGTTCAAGAACAATTCGAGAGTTCTAGAAAATAGAATAACGAAATTCATCTAAAATTTCACAAAACGGAAAAATTCCGCATTTCTTGATTTTTGGTCTTCTGCAATATTAAATGCTTACATTTTCTGCCACGACACATGACACAGGAACATGTCAAAGTTACTGCTTATGGACGATGGTGTTGATCTCCACCGGTTAGGTCATCTGCAATTTTTTGTGAGACATTGTAAAGAAATGTATTTAGTATATAGAAATTCAGAACTGCATTTAGTATATAGAAATTCACGCGAAGTTATTTTTTCTACGCCTGGACAACAGGAGATTTCTTATGTGACTAATGAAATTGGCGATGAATAAAAAACATACTTTTCGTGGAAGTGAGGCCGATCTATGAGCGGTGAAGCTTCTCCCGGTGAGAGATGGTAATATTCACGGTTTAACTGTAAATTTGTTGATGAAGTTAAACTTATTTAGAACCATTAGGGTAGGACATTTGGAAATTTACTTTCACTAATGCTGAGTAGCGGACGTAAATACTTTATAATTTTAGAAAACCACGCAGCACTATTGTGATGTGTATACTTTGAAAGATAAAATTGAAATATTTTTTCAATGAAAACTGTCACCATGAAAACAAACTTCTGATTGAACAATATAACGGAAACATCTTGTCCTAAACTTCATTGGCAGGTGCTGTTGGCCCGAGTGGAACCCCATAGCGATACCCTGCACATGTTCATGTGAACCATCATCATCACGCTTTCGGTTTCAAGTGGCCTGAATGAGTAGTTAGCTATCAAAAATTGTGTGTACAATTTTGGTGAGTACAAAACAGAGTTGGCAAGCGGAACGAAACAATAAACAAAAAATTCGAAGTAGAACATATAAAAACTTGCGTGGCCTAAATTTTAAGAAAACTTTTTGCTTGAAAACAGACGGAAAATAGTAAAAAAATTTGGTTTTATTTGATTTTTCGAATGGAATTTATCCTACGGATACTTCAGAATACAAATATTAGAATTTAATAAGAGCACCTCACGGAAATAGGCAATAGAAAAATTCGAAAAAGAAAAATACAACAATGATTGAACCATGCACCCCTTGCAGAAAGCTTGTGCGCACTCCTCAATACAATACGGTGTTTTTTTATTTTTAATTCATTTTTTGATTTCGCTGATGCTTCGTGTTATGATGCGATTATCAGTGATTCGTTTCTACGGAACATTTTAAGATAATTTTCTGGTACTAGTTGAATCAATTCGGCCTTTCCGTAGTTGCTTACATGACGATAATGTATGCAACGGTTGAAATATTATTATGAAACATTTCAAAATCATCTCTGAAAATCAGAAGTTTTTTATTACTGATCTAAGTAGCATGAATATCATCACAATATGTCTCGAGTTCATTGAACTCATGTGAAAACCCGATATAATGGAAGCAAAGCAAAGAGTCTTTCTCACATTCAGGTAGAACGTTGAAACGAAATTTCGTGTCTGTACAGTTAACGGTGTCTGAAACAAGTGAAAACCATCTTCATATGAGTACACCGAGACACTAATTTCAAATTAGTTGTCCATATGATTTACGATTCCTATAGGAATATATACAGATGAGTAGAAAGCGTGTCTATGTGAGTTTATCCAGACACCGTACGTTTTACGTGAATTGTAAAATTCGAGAATTCTGACGATGCTGATCAAACACATCTCAACCCGCAAAGATATGGCCACAGTTCATCGACATTATTATTGAAAAAAGTTCAGAAAGATTTCAGTACATAGTTATTTATGTTATTTTTCCTCAGTAAATTAAACCTATTTAGTTACATTTTATTTTCCTGAGAAGTATTCTTAAAGTTTTGGTACACACCAAGTAAACTAGTCCGGGGGATAAAGTAGCCCATCAGATCTGATCAGATCTGACGCCACTTTGGCTAGATCTGATGCCTATTTTCGTTCTCTTTTTATACCGATTCAAAATGAAGTGGTAACTACTTGCAATATCTTGAAAGCCACTGATCGATATGAACGGTGAAAAAAAAAGTTGGTTTCAGCAGATATTTTCAACAAAAATATTATCATTTTTTTACGATTCGAGAAGTGGCATCAGATCTGATCAGATCTGATACACACCTACATTCACTTTCACGAAAAAATTGATTTTTATCAATGTAGTTGACGGAATTTTTTCGTGAAATTTGGACGAACATCTAACAAGGGGGTTTCCATTGTAGGAATATGCTTTTCAAAGTGATTGGTTACCACTCGCTAGATCTGATGCTACTTTCGCTAGATCTGACGCTACTCGTCATGTCTGAGCTGAGCAAGATGTGCATGTTTGGTCGAGTGGTTAAAGTAGATGGCTTGCACGCGCTTGTCGCGGGTTCGCTTCTCTCCGATGGCGATTTTGCACAACTTTTTTCCGATATTTTTGGAAATAAATTTCAATAAATGTGGAAATGTTGTCCGATATTTTTTGGGAATATTTTCCGATATTTTTGGAAACTTTGTCCAATATTTGTGGAAATTTTGTCCAATATTTTTGGAAATGTTGTCCAATATTTGTGGAAATGTTGTCCAATTTTAATGGAAATTTTGTCCAATATTAAGGGAAATTTTGTCCAATATTTATGGAAAAATTGTCCAATATTTGTGGAAATTTTTTCCAATATTAATGGAAATTTTGTCCAATATTTTTGGAAATTTTTTCCAATTTTAATGGAAATTTTGTCCAATATTAATGGAAATTTTGTCCAATATTAATGGAAATTTTTTCCAATATTAATGGAAATTTTGTCCAATATTAATGGAAATTTTGTCCAATATTTTTGGAAATGTTGTCCGATATTTTTGGAAATTTTGTCCAATATTAATGGAAATTTTGTCCAATTTTTATGGAAATATTGTCCCATTTTTATGGAAAAAATTAATTTTCGACGTTTCCACATTAATTCAAATTTAAAAAAAATTTTCTCGAGTACCGTAGCAGTTTCGCCTTGAAATACAAGAACGTAAAAGTAATGCGCCTTTAATTTCAATGGACTGAAAGTAAGAATAATAATTCAAATCCACAAAGATCTAACTGTTCGTTGTGAGAGTCCCGACCCTACCGTACTCATTCTGTAAAATTGAGATTAGAGCGCGTTTGAAAACGGCCATGCTTCTAGCGATATACGTGTGGTGCTACTATGCAAATTCTCCACTCGTGACCTCAAAAACCTTCTGAACAAAAACAATTTCAGGAAAAAGAACCGGTTCGCGCCCAAGCCGGCTACAATCTGTTGCCGCAATCGAGTTTGTCATTTTCCCTCGGAAAGCGAAAAACTCGCCGCTTTTACGTGACGAATAAGGGCATTTCTGCTTTCTCACCACTAATATTCGTTTACACAATGCTAATCAAGGTAATTTTCAGTTTAAATCGAGAATTGTGGTGTTTTTGGATCAAAATTCAAAATTCTGGGAACTAGGTTTGAGTAGATTTGAAAAAAAAAAAGGAAAAATGGGATTTTTTTTTGAATAAAACTATAGTCAACTTTTAGAGTTTCAGACCGTTAAGTTAGGGCTATAAGTAGTTAGGCTCATCTTCCCTTTTTTTTAGAACTTTTTACTCAAAATTTTGCAAATTGCGATTTTTATTTTATTTCAGTAGAGAAAATGGAGTAAAAATAGTTTTTTCCTGAATTTTTGAAACTCAGATTAACTCAAACCTAAAAATTCCCCGGCCTAGCCTAGCCCCTAACCTAACAACCTACAGGAATACCGCATCCCGTTGCCTTTGACCATCGAAGAGTTCCGTAAAGCGCAACTATACGCCACATGTGAAGGAAGTCGTCAGAATACTGGTGGTGGAGAAGGAATCGAGGTACAGTACACCTACCATAACCGAGATGAGAAAACGTATTGATGATGAATTGCGAAAAAAGCCGCGCAGCAACGCGCGGACTGAAAACGTTGGAAATTAACTCTCGAAGTTTGAAACGTTCTGATCCGACGTTTATCAGCTGAAAACATGCGGTGGAAACATGTTCAATAAAGATAGCTTTCAGGTTGTACTTCAAGAAGACTTCACAAGCAGTACCGTATGTCCGGGACGAACTCTTACGGGAACTTACACAAAGAAGATTTACTATCTGCGCAGCAAAGTACCATGGGTCCTGCAGAAGGTTTCAGAATCGTGGAATCCATACTTATACCAAAGATTCAGATGCTGCCACCAGAAGCATTCGAGCTAGAAGAGGAGAGCTGGAACGCTTATCCGTACACAAAGACTGTTCTGACGGTAAAAATGACGTCACTTCTTGTATCCACGTCATCATTTCAGAATCCCAAATACATGAAGGAGAACTACAAGATGATCGTTGAGTCTATCCATCTACCCGATAACGGAAGTAGCAATAACGTGAGTTTAGTGTTTATTTGAACTTGAGTTATCTCGTGGAAAAGTTTTGAAAGAAATATTGATATAAAATCATTTGGACCGTGTTAAAGATACTTCTCGCTTAAGAAATTCATATTTTTCATCCGAAAAGTTTATACCAACTTCTTTTTAACGAAGTTAAATTTTGGTTCAATCGGAAATCTCATCCCAGTTGACGAAGATCTTTCAGCCTCTGAACGCTCCCAAGAAGCGAGAAATAGTGTACGTGGACATCTGTGATGACAAAGTGATCGGAAAAGAAGGGTACAAAGAAGAACAAGACCCGAAGGTCTTCACTTCAGAGAAGAACGACCGTTTGCCATTGACTGCCGATTGGATGGATGATCAAGACCCGGTGAGCGGGGACACGCCCACTTTTATTGATTGATCCCATACAAAAAAAAGTAAAAGCAACTAAAACTGATCAATTTTCAAATTCTAGAGCTTTTGGGCGGAGTCCGAGCTGCCACGCCTACTTTTATCGATTGATTCATTTGCAGATTATGTGCGCGTACAAGCTTGTGTCGGTGCACTTCAAGTGGACCGGCTTTTCCAACATTGTCGAGAAGACGATCCAGAGACAGTATCCAAAGATTTTTGCATTGTTCCACAGGTACGGTATTAATGCCGTCATCACTGACGACATTAGGAGTAAACAGTGCATACACAGAGTTGTTATTGCACCAATTGCTCCTCCAATCTAACAACTCTGTGTATACACTGTTTACTCCTAATGTCGTCACTGATGTCGTCATTACCAACTACACACTACCGTATAATTTTCTGACTTCCGTGACGTATACGTTTCACATTGATATCAAATTCAACTCCTTTCAAATCATATATTTCAGACTGGCAATAACCCTGATCGACAACTGGTACGAGATGAGCTTGGACGAACTTCGCGAATACGAAGAAGAAACCGCCGAAATCCTGCGAAAACAGATCAACGAGAACGAGAAACGTGGCACCGGGTTCAATGAAAAATGAATAAATTCATTTTATCATCATTTATCGAGATTGCATTCACAATGGAGAGAAGTGTTAAAAACTGGGAAAATACATAAAATATGAATACATTTCAGAGTTTTAGGTTATTCTGAGGTTTTTTCTCGGAATAACTGCGAGAAGAAATATTGCTTCTCGCAGAAATCAGGTCATTTTTCAATTAAGAAAAAGTTTTTCAATTCGTTTAATCAAAACTCAGAAGGAAAGAATCCTTTAAAAAATTGAATGAATTCGAAAACCTGAGATATTGTTCAGAGAAACAGAAGATAAAAGTGTGCTGATAAAATGCAAAAAAACGTTCAAATGAGGTAAGTGAGAAAAAGGTAAAGCTGCCGGGGTGAAAACAAGGTGGTGACTGATACGAAATTCAGTTTTGAAAAAAAATTGAAACTACAGTAACTGAAATTTGATCTACCGATGGATGAGAGGGCGGGGCCAGCTTGGTTGTTCATTGGTTATTCCTGAGTGTTTCCGAGATACAATGAAATTCGAAACTCGGAAGACCTGTCCGCTTAAAGCCCAGAAGCTAGACTCTCACGCTTTACAAAAAACAGCGCACACTCTTTGGCGATTGAAAATCGACAAAGTCCAGGTAAATGCATAGCAGATTTGGCGATCCGTTTAGAATCGGGAAATCTCTTGTTTTTCCAGGTATGTCAGGTTAATCATGGTTAACTCCTAACAGAATAGGTAAAATTCAGGCTAGATTTGGTAAATCTATGACAGATTAGGTAAAATCCTCGCCGGTTCTGGTAAATACAGGTTTTGTCGACTCAAATTGGTCAATTTTTGTCGTTTCTCAATTTCCAGAGCTAACAGGGCATTGTCTCTGCGTCACGACTCGCATCTCTGCCCAGCGCATTAACAGGGAGATGTGGGAGAGTGCACAGACAAACATAGACTCTATTCGAACCTTGTGTAGGTTTACGAACAACCTCTTCCCTATGGAGTGAGAGAGAGAGTGTGTGTACAATCGCTAGACGCCGGCGTGCGGCGAGAGAGTGCGATGAGGTAAGAGGGTGCAGAGTCTCCAACACTTATCACAGGTTTACAGTAAGTAGTGCGATGGTAGATCGGAATGCGAGTTACTGTAGCTCAATCGAATTATCATAAAAAGTAACTTTCGATAATTCCGAATAAGAAGCCCAAAACTACCACTTTTTCGTGTAACTTATTGCGATTTCGTGTTCAGTTCCCATCTTGTCATTTCGAATCGAACGTTATACGTAAAAATTGAGTTTCGACGGGTCCAAACCTTTGAGAGACTCTGGGTCTGGCTGCCACATCAACTTGTCCATTTTGATACAGCGTCTTCGGGTCATGCTGAGAGGGTACTTGAGGGCTCTTTTCTGAAATCGCACAGTTGTGTGACACGTTTGCTTGGATTAGTCATAAAATTAGCGCGATTCCGGAAGTTGGACTCTAAGCCTTTTTTCATGACATTTCAAGTAATCAGTGCATTCACCGTGATGTAACGCCTTCCGTATGCATTATTTACTTATATCTTCTTTTTCGGACTATTTCAACCCGATCCCCACGTCTGACTAGGTTTTTTCCTGGTATGACGACAAAAAGAGTAATCAGTGCAATCACCACGCTGTTATCAATTTTGAATGCATCCATTGCTCATTTTGCGCGTCCTGGGCCGTTTCTAATGAAAACTTACTCCAATTTTGATCTTGAACTGTTGAAATTCGTGGACCATCAGACGATCTTTCAGTAGCATGTTGACGATATCTATCGGGTGGATTCTGGTCGACAAGGAGATGTCCTTGATGTTGACTTGTTGTCCTGCTTTCAGGCTTCTGAAAGGTGGTTTTGAAAGTGTCGTCATGTTTCGAGTACTGGACGTGTACACTCGTGGGACTTCACACTCACGGGGAAATGCGGTGAGAACGTCAAATCGCGTCAAAAATCACCTCAAGTAGCACAAGATGCTGGATCTCCAGTAGCCCCTGTAGGCAAGGACGCCGAGGTCGGACAACGGATGCTCCGGGCATCCAATCTTCAATTCCCGGCGAGACAGTGCGTAACCTTAAAACATTTGTTAAGGTTCCACTTGTGAATTCAAGACTTACTCAAATCAATTAACAATCTTCCATAACCCATTCGTTGCACTTTCGGAAGTGTCAGAAGACAGCTTAGATTGTTGTTTTTCGATGGGTTCTTCTCCTTAAATCAAGAACTTTACACAAGATAGCGAGCGAGAGAGAAAGAGAGAGAGAGAGAGAGAGAGAGAGAGAGAGAGAGAGAGAGAGAGAGCGAGAGAGAGAGCGAGCGAGAGAGAGAGAGAGAGAGAGAGAGAGAGAGAGAGAGAGAGAGAGAGAGAGAGCGAGAGAGAGAGAGAGAGAGCGAGAGAGAGAGAGAGAGAGAGAGAGAGAGAGAGAGAGAGAGAGAGAGAGAGAGAGAGAGAGAGGACAGGGGAGAGAAAAATGAACTGCAAACCAATCACCCCTCCTCCCTGTCTCTGATCGGCTGATTGAGATACCGTACCTTCGAGAAAAACCCAGCAATCTCGTATCCCGACGTGGTAATTTCGCAGAGGATGTAGAAGATGAACGTTTCGACTTCGTGGTGAACGGTCTTTGATGAGATGAACATACGAGCCATCCGGCACAAGTTCCGGCAATAGTACTGTAGAAAATATGGAAATTTTCAAAAATGACTGAGTTTTACCTTCTGTTTCGATCCAAAAACCTCGAAAAACGACAATTTCCCATCTCGATAGATCTCGTTGCCAGGTGGATAATAACAGGTGCAGTTGTTCTGAAAATAGTCATAGACATTTAAAAATAATCCCAGTTATGAATTTTAATTTCTATGAATCCTTTTTTACTGAGAAATTCTCGACCGATTGAGCTTAAATTTGACAGTGTAACGAAGGAAAAAAGTTGGGAGAAATTATGAAGAATACTCTCTTTCAGCTCTTGACATTTGCTGTAAGCTCCCATTCCAAAATTTGGAGCTTACGACCGTCTAGGTTCATAAATTTTGCACATTTTTGACTTGCTAAACTTTTGACCTCTATCTTCTTATGCTTTAGGAATGAGAAACCTTGTACTGCGCTTTTATATTTCAGAGAATTCGAAACGCTCACCAAATGAATCGCCAACGTATCGGCGTCGGTGCACGCAACAAGACAGAATTTACAAATGTAGACCGTGTTCGACGTCGACATCTGCGGCTCATCATCAAAGTAGATGTAGTCGGTGACCGACCGCATGGCTACACCATCACCAAACGACACCCAACGGTCACCATCCACCATCTTGTTCTCGACATCATTCGCCTTCAGTTTCTCACTTTCAGCCACGGCATCTTGGTATCTGAATCTTTGAACTTTGAAATTTGTCATCAAAAAGATTGTTTTCAGACGAAAATGACAATATGAACTGTCAATATCTATCACTACTGAGACAAATGCAATGAAACCCCGATATTTTTTTTCCATTTTTGGTTAAAAACTTACAATTTTTCGTCGAAATCAGTGAGAAGGCAAACATCGTCAGACAGTTCCTTTTTCGGTGATCGTAGGACCACTTTTGATGGAGATGCTGAAGAAAACTCTGATTGCGGTTGGAAGTTCGACCTTTCATGAGAAAAAGCAAAAAGGAAACGCATCGAGTGGGCTTCGAACTTTGACGCTTTGCGCGTGGTAGAAAGATGCCAGACCTTACATATTAGAATAGAAAATTTATATTTTGTAAAAATCAATCTGAGCGTAGCGAAATAGAACCTTTTATTTTCGCTTGTCTGAGCGTAGTGAGAGAACATAATCATTAGTAAAAGCCTGCGCGTAGCGAGCGAATGAATTTATAGAGGGTACCACGAGCGTAGTGAATATTATTTTATGAGATTCTTGAGCGTAGTGAATGAAAAAATTCTTGGGACCAGTTTCGCGAGGGAGACCAAGTGAGGTTACGAGCAGATAAAATTTTGACATGAGATGACAGAGCGTAGCTCCATAAAACCAACCAATCCTCTTCTTCGGCGACCCTTCTCTACTTGCGACATTCTTCACCGGCGACCTGGCTAGACCCGCTTTCTCTGCCAGTTTATCGTGCAATGCATTGCGTTCCTCTAGCAACTCGTCCCATGAGACCAACCCGTTGGCCACTTTTGGCGACTGTGATTCTTCCTGGAACTCAATCGACTTCTGCACCACTGGTGGGCTCGTGGTTGTAGAAGTTCCTTCTGATATCGGTTCAGGAGTTGCACTGTCTCTGAAACATGTCGAATCAATTCGGAGGAACTCTATTACCGCTCATTTTGAACAAGATATATCATATTTTCTGATCATGGGAATTTTGATGTTCTAGGGAAAAATTCCTTTCATTTTTGACATTCACCATTTTTACTCTAACCATGAATGGTTATAACATTGTAGATTATCACATCAAAAGTTCAAATTGTTTGATAAGAGATGTGTCTGAAAACAAAAAAAACCAAATAAGATTTTGTCCGATACTGTAGATAAGGTTTTTATTTTCTTTTTTTTTCTCAAACTCGATATTTTTAGAAGACTTTCGAAGAAAGTAACATTTCTCATTTGATTTCTTTTAATTTTTCGGCATTTTTTCAAGAAAAAATGAGGTTGCAGTACAAAATTAGAGTAGATACAACGCAATAAGTAGAACTTTCGAGCTGTTTCACCAAAACCTTGCCACACGGTTTCAACCTCTCTCTGTCCCACTGTTTACCGAAAAATCGGCAATCGTTTTATTGCTATCAGCGAGCTACTTATCAATGGAAAAGAAAGAGAGCTAAACTGTGTGTCTGTGAGCGGTGTTTTTCACTTTATTACTGTTCATTCTTTTATCTGTTCGATTCACGGGCGGTTTTTCACAATGGAATACTTTAACAATTGTCGTTTTTCCGGTTTTTGGGATTTAAACTTATGAAAACTTGTAAAAATCGGTCTCTTTCACACTTTTCTGATAAGATTCGGAACAATTTTTCTTCAACTGTATGTTTCATAAATTTTACCAAAGATATGAATCAGAAACTCGGTCTAACTTTATTTATTTAGGTTGAAGTTTTGTTATCCTTATTTTCCGCAGATATTCGATTTAATCTTTAATTAGAATCAATTTAAATATTTTATCTAGCTCAAAAGTACTTTTCTCAATCTAAAATCACTCATTATTTCAGATGAACTTGAAGCTTCTTCTCATCGGCCTCTTCTTGGTATCTCTTCTAACCACAGTCGATTGTGGTAAAGATAGAAGGAAGAAGAACCGAAAACAAGAGAGCTCTTCACACGCTGAAGAGGAAGGTTCAACATTCCTGTCTCTAGACGACGTTTGACTTCTGAATTTCAGAAGAAAAAGGTCTGGAGAACGGAGAAGAGCGCCGTGATCGTGAAAAAGGAGAGAAGGATAGACGTGAGTTGGTTTCGAACAGAAAAATCAAACAAAAAAGCAAATCAAACAAAACAGAAACAAAAAAACAGAAAAGAAAGTGAGTGAAAATAAAGCAACGATTGTTTCTTCGACACCATCCAAAATTGGTTCCAAACTTCTGATTAAAAGTTCATAAC
Organism: Caenorhabditis parvicauda; assembly: GCA_963978915.1. NCBI lineage: Eukaryota > Metazoa > Nematoda > Chromadorea > Rhabditida > Rhabditidae > Caenorhabditis > Caenorhabditis parvicauda. The sequence continues at coordinate 9,138,720 of OZ022254.1, forward strand.
TTTTTTAACGCTTCGATGATTTGTTTGAAACTACCGTATGTCACAAAACTTACAGAAAGGACAACGTTTACTTCGTTTTCTAGAACATACCGTTGCTTCATTTTTCACACGCACTGTATTCTAAATTTTAAAAAATCGACTTGATCATTATTTTGGAATTTCCAGTCGAAGCTCTCAAAGAAAAGCAAGAGCGAGAGAAAGAACGTCGCGAGGATGAAGAAAGTTCTGAAGAGAGGGAGGACGAGAAGGCTGCGAACGAAACTGACAATGGAGAAATTCACATCGCGAGATTTAAAAGATTCCGGTTGAAGAGAAATCTATCATTTACACAGGCTAAGGATTCTGAGTCACAACCTTTGGTGACATTGACCAGGGCCAAGGAGCTTAACGATGGTGAACAAATCAGCGTTTCTGTACGACCCAGCAGAGGACATGTGGTAGGTGGTCTAATTCATCACAAATCAGGGTCAGCAACGTTCGAAAAAGTAATGAAACTCGTGAAAATTGAGGGAAAAAACAATGAAATCGTGCCTAGTTTGTCCGAGAATAAGCGAATATACAATATTTCTGAGTTTTTCGTTTTTTTCCCGACTCTCGACTACCATTGAGGAAATTCTTCTTCGAACATCCGTTTTGGAATTTAATTCCGTCTTTCGACTTCAGTTCAATTTTTTTTACTTCCGTGCAACACACTACCAGAGTTGACAAATTTACTACAAAATTCGAGTCAAAATGCAATGAGAAGTTACTTATCACCAATTCTCGATAAGAACACGAAAATCGATCCAAACAGTTGAAATATCTGGATGAAAATAATTTTTAGGACTTCTACGACAGATTGAAAAGACGTCTTCGTAGAAACGGAGACGTGATTCACACAGTAAAAAAAGCGAGCGAAATCAATGACGGAAAGCAGATTGAGATAGAAAATCGTCCGGCGAAGACGCATCGAGTAAGGAGATTTGACATTCGTGTCTGGACTGAAACAAAAAAGATGTTTCAGAGACGCAGAAGGAATCAGAAACACGCTGTTAGACTGGTCCCGGTTAGTTTGGAAAACTTTAAAAATCATATCGGACTAAAAATCCTTTTTTGAAATTTTAAATGTTCGGAAAAAACTTTTTTGGGCAATTCAACAATTTTTTAATGTAACTTTCAAAAACAAAATTGATTTTGAAATATAAAATCAGTATCATCAATTGTAAACTGAATTTTTTTTTTTGAAAAATGACAGTTAAAGGTATCGAGAAAGCGAAGAAACGAAGGAGAAATGCAAACTGTGAAGAAAAGCAAAGAACTGAACGACGGAGAGCGAATCGAGATCGAAAATCGACCAAAACAAGTACATCAGGGTCGGTTCAAGAGAAGAAAGTTGACCTTTTCTCGTGACGATTGGAATTAAATTTTCTTTTTTTTCGAATAAAATCTCACCTTTGTAGATTTATACTGGGTTTTCTGGCGCATCTAGAACAATACCATTCGGAATCAAACTCGTCACAGACTTTTCGACCTGAATTATGGTGATAATAGAAGCATAAATTTGTTTGTTAGGTTATTGAGAAGTAGAGTCTCAACCTACGTACTTTCTTTACTCCCAAATTTCGCCAAAACTTCTCATTTTTGCGTTCATCAAAAATCGAAAAAAGTACTTTAAAGTACAAAAATAAATCACATTTTTGATGGACGCAAAAAATGAGAAGTTTTTGCGAATTGCGTTTTCAATTGAGAAAAATACAGTGAAATCAGTCTAGTTCACCGAACAAAGAGTATACTTCGGAAGAAATTTTCAAAACTTTGCGTTCTCTAGTTCATCAATTATTGAGAGCGAGAGAAAAATAAGCTATTCGTCAATTCAGAATAATTAAAATTTATGAATTTCATAAATTATCTAGAAAGCTGAAAAAAAAGCAAAATCCATCAAATTATATCACATTTAATCATGTTTGGAAACATGAAAAATAAGTACAACTTTTGATAGTTGCTGCTTTGATGTTAACTTTTTTTCAAAAATAAAATAACTTTCTTCAATTTTGAAATCAGACCCAATTTCGAAAACAAAAACAAATTACCTCTTGGAGCGCATGTACCATGCCAAGCACTTCCGCACGACCAGCATTCGACGTTTTCAGGATCGTTGACAAAATCATCGCATTTTTTGCAAGTTACGCACTGAAACATCCGATGATAAGGTACGAAACTGTTTTTTTTTTATGGAGAAGTACTTGGTTTTCAAAAAGTACTCACCCTTGCACACTTCCAATATCGCGATTTTTCATAGTTTGCTGCGGCTTTCGGCTTGTATTTAAGACAACGACGGAGATGATCTGAAAGATCAGTTGGATATTGTTGTCTTATATGAAACTCACAGAGTTCCATACAGTAAGAACATGGTTTGAGAGTTTCTTCGTAATACGAATATCCTTCCTTACAAAGTGCACAATGTGGCTCATTGACGATTTCCCTGAGAGATGAAATAAAATCTGCGATTTAAAAGGGGAACTAACGTTTTCTGAGTTCCTCTGGTTTGAATTTTGTCGTCTTTCGCACTAGAAGGAACTGTAGTAACTGAAGGTCGACTTTTTCTCTAAACAACTTTCGATTTAATTTTACGAAAAAGTAACCCACTGGAATAGTAGACAAGGCTCTAACCGCAGCTTGAGGTTTCGATGGTCTAACTCGTGTTGAGTTGCTCGATGGAGTTGTATCAGGTTTTTGTTTTTTCTGAACTTGAATTCACAAAACTAAAGAGTGGAAAAATACCGTCGCAACTAGAACACCTGCGTCGGAAACCTTCCTCTTCCTTGTGTCTTTCTTAGGAGGAATTTTGTCTGAAATAAAACATTCGAAAATAAATTAAATGAATAAAATACCGTTGCTTTTGCGAGAGGTATTTTGTTGGAGCGCTCTCGGCGTTGTGGTTGTTCGAGATCTCGGTGCCATTCCTGAAATTGCAAACTGATTGATTTCAACAGATGAATATAACCACTCGAGAGAAGACGCAAAAAAAATTCCAGAAATTTAAATCGCGCTCCATGAGAAATTAAAACGGTGACCTAGTTTGTCAAAAGAGCGCATTTTGAGTTTATTTATTTTCTTTTCGTTTTCTTTGCAAGAACTAGCCTGTATCTCGAGCACAGAAGCTAAATTCATTCTCAATCGGTACAAAGTCAAGTAGACAATACCATTTGAACATCTATGGTTAGTAGTCGTACTTCTTCCAATCCGGTGAGCTTAAAATTGACAGTTTGAATTTCAGAATAAATGAAAACTGAGAATGGCCACGTCAATATCGACTCTACATGGTTTAGTTCTAATTTTAATCACTCTGCAATTCAATTTTAGATTTGGTGACAAGCCTGCTCGAATCTGTTTCTACGACTGGAGACGACATTCGAAACGAGGTATTTTCGAACAGAGTTCTTCTCATTATTTTATCAAACCATTCAGGTTGAAGAATCTCTTCGGTCCATCGGCGATCATCAACCCAATGTTCTATTGACTGCCGCACACCAATATCTTCTCCAGAATCCTAGGGTTCGGTTGTTTCTCGGTAAAAGTGCTAAAGGATCTTCTCAGATTTGTGCTTCAAAAAAGTCCTTCGTTCTGAAGACCATCGCGACTTGTTTGACAAAAGATGCAAATGTGAAGAGCGTTGATGAACAGTTGGTTCTTCTGATCATCAATTTGGCAACTCAAGAAATGACCATGACCAAGGTTCGTTTAAACGTGGTATCTTGAAGTCAAGGTTTTTCCATTTTTCCGTTTCACATGAGTAACTCTGTTCACAGACAGGAATGAGAAGAAAATGGAAGAAAAAGGTTCTAGAAAGGATTGGACCATCGGTCAACGTATCCCAGCGTCCCTCGGTTTTTGAATTTCGAATCTGTTGATAGATTACGGAGTGTGAATCATTCAGGAGGTCGATAGTGATTGGGCAGAAGCGTCGAAGAATGTTTTAGTGACCCTCGCCAGAAGCAAACGTTTCTGCACGCAGGTGGTCGATGCCGCACTGCAGAAGTTCCCTCCAGGACTTCCGACCAGTCCACACAAATACATTGTACTGACCATTGCTACCATAGCAGAAAATAACCGTAAGTATTTCATTCACTTTCATGGGCACCAAAAAGATGGTCCTTAACACCACGAGTTACACCATCTAGAGTCTGACACCAAACATGAGTTTGTGTCAGCGGTGACTTGTACTAATTTCCATTTTCGTTTTTCAAGGTCTGCCAAACGAGGTCAATTTTCCTTTTTTAAAAAAGAAAGTCCAGCAAGTTAAATTATCTGGCTTAGCCAAGTGAAACGATACAGATCTTCTGAGAAGAGGGAGCTGGCGCGGGTCGGAACACCTCCGTATATGCTATTTTTGACAAAATATACGATTTAAGCCTTCGGACTGGTACCATTTCTCACGGATATACTGTCAAGAACTGTTCCACTTCTTCAACACGTCAAAACCGATTCTTTGAGGTGATTTTCCTCAGATTACGTAAAAATTAAAGAAAAGTGGGCAAAGTGTTTTCCTGTTTTTATGACAAAAATATGACAATCGGCGTTTAAAACTTGGAATTTCTAAAGATTCAATACTATTATCGAAGCTTTCGTTGAAATTTACTTCGAGTTTGGACTAATATACCTTCATAAAACGTAATTTTCTCGTGAGAATTTTTTTCTTCTCTTTGTTTTTGCTCTCCCTCACTGTCCAGTTTATTTTTGTTTCAAAAGGTTTAGTAAAATCATTTAACATTGGTCATCAAAATAGGAGAAAGACTGAATTCATCATAACAAAACAGCCCGTATTAACAGATGTGCATGGGCCAGAGCGATTTGTTTATTCTGTGAAGCCGTCAGAGAATGTGAAACCGAGCGTCCACAGGAAGCTGATGAAAGTCTCCGAGGTTTGTGATTTTTGATCCTGTAATTAAAAAAAGAACTTATACAGAAGAATCTCGACCTAACTCGGCTCTCGACGATTCACAGGAAATCTCGAATCGAGCAACTTACGCGGATCAAGCTGAAGCACTATACGACGTGGTATTCGGATGGGTTTATAGCAAAGATCCCAAGGTATTATTTTTGATTAAAATTGCTGTAATTATATTGGTAATGTCTCGAATTCGACTGAAATTCATAAAATCGTCGAGTGTTGAAAGAAACAGATTTTTCATGTTTCAAAATATCGTCAAAAGTTGAAAATGTCTATCAATCGCGTTCCTATTTTACACTGTGGATCAGGGATAAGTGGTGTTAGCCGCTCTGCAACTGCTTTGCACGACCCTCAGCGGAGCGCACTCACCTCATCATTTTAATTTCGAATGTTTTTTTCTGACGTTTCAACATGATTTCATCGTTTCCTCATCTCTGTAAACGCTGCGGATTATTCTCAAGGGTAGTTTTACCAACTTCAAACATTTTCCTGATGAAATTTGTGACTTTGAGATGAAAAAAAGTAGGAAAAATGAAATTTCTCGAACTACAATAACAGAAATTTTATTCACCATATCGACTGTTCTTTTTTTTCAACTGCGTTTACCGTTTTCTGCTTAGAACTTTGGAATGAGGTTGGGCGAATGATGTTCATTTGGACTGAAAAATAGAAATCTTTACTTTTGTTATTCGAATCAGCACCGAACTTTTGTAGACGACTGTGAACGGTTTTTTGAGAAAATTTCGAATTTGAAATCTTTCAGACTCGTGCAGAAGCCGCAGAATGTATTGGAGAGCTGTGCCTAATGATCAGACAACAGAAACTCATAGAAGAAGTGAAAAAGATTGTCACAAATCTCTTACCCTTGTATAAGAGAGCGTACAACGAAGCTCATCTGATTACAAAGGTATTTTTAAAAAATTACTATTAAATATCTGTTATATTTGTCATTTTGCGAAAAAAAATTTTAAGAAAATTAAAATGCATTGAAAAATGAAAAATACTGGTTTTAGGCGTTCTGTCGATTCCTCGAAGCGGCTTGTGTTGATGATGCGTGTCCTCTTGAACCGTACCTGGAAGATATTCTGAACGCATTGTTCCCGAATGCCTGCTTGGATGTTGATGACACGACCATCGAGTTGTCACCACATGCTATCAAGAATCATTCAGAAGCGTTCCGGTGTTTCCATGTTGCTGGTGAGATTTTGTGTGTTCTTTTTCAATTCAAAGAAACGATTGTTTTGCGAATAAAAGTCAAACCTTTTTTATTAGGTTTTTTGAGATTCGCAACGTGAGCGCTAGTTGTTCGATTAAAATTGAGCTAGCTTCAGAAAAAACGTCGGGTTCAATATTATTTCTCTTTTTTCCCGAAGAATAAATTAAAAATCACAAAATAAAATATTCTTACGGAGCTGATCTAGCTTTGGAAAAAGTTGTAAAAATGAATATTATTTCTTTTTTTCGAAAAAAATTTTTTTGAAAATTCCTATGACGAGAATTGGACTTGGAAAAAAAATTTGGAAAAACCTTCGTAAAGACTAGTGTTTCACTGTTTTTTCAGGTCATCTGGGGAAGTTTTTAATACTCTTGAGTGGTTTTAGGATAAGTTAAAACGTTGATATTTCGTCATTTAGTGATAATTTTTCGTTCAAACTATCAGAAATGACTGATTGTTCCAGCTTCCCGCTTCGCGGATCGGATCGTCTACTACCTACTACACAAGATGCAGAACGTTGCTGACGTTCAGAAACTTGGCGCAATCAACATTTTGAGACATTTGGTCAACTCTAGTGGTATTGTGTCACCTTATTTTTTGGAAATAATATTTCTTTTTAGGTCAACATATGGAAGACAAAAAGTCGATTGTGATGATGGGATTGAAGAAACTTCTTGCTTCTGAGAACACCAGCTCGACCAGGGTTTGTTTTCAATTCAGGAAATGTGATATGAATTCTGAATATTCGTCTGAAACTGCCAAATAGTACATGTTAGTGAACATTTCGAGATAAAACAGCAATAAGGCAGATTTATTCAACTAAACAAACCATCACTACATACTAGAATCATAAAATTTGTTAAAAATTATCTTTTCGTACGGTAAATTTTGTCGAATTGTGGAAAAAATAACCGAGTTTGGGAACAAACTGAATTCTTATTCAATCTATTTTTCTGAAAAAGCGCGGATATCTACTCATATCTGTTTCATTCGCATTTTTCATCTACAAAAACTGAAACGACGTTTTCCTTCTAGAATAAATGTTTTATTATACTTTCCCTGAAGTTGAAATAGCTACAAAGACATTTTTCTCTTGAAAAATTTTTGTGATCGGAAATTATGATACCTGTTGTTTGAACCGCATAAGATTTTGTCCGATACTGTATATTTATTAAGGTTAAACGAGCAATCGTGCAACTTTGCGTCGCACTGGCCGACCATTCGTACGTCGACACCGAAGGTGGTGACTGTGTCATTGCGTTCCTTGTCAGAAATTTGGTTCCGCCGACAGAGCAGGAAATTGTAGTGAGTGTTTCTTGATGAAAGAATTTTTGAAAAATCTTCGTGCAAAGTAAACGACAGTTTTGTGTTTTCGTCTTGGTCTTACTGGTTTCGTTCACTCTGACTGACTTTGATTCCCAGTTCTGCTCGCAGTCAAAATGCAAATTCTAAAGGTTATACCTTCGTTTAGTAGAACTTTGGCCCGGCTACTCGCCAAAGGAGAAAAATCTGTAAGTTTCAATTGGAGCGAAGTTATTAGAACAAAAATATAGTGGTTTCGCCACCACTTTTGGAGTGTAGCGATTTTTTTCTCGCTTAGTGAGTCCAATTTTTTTGAAAGTCGTCATTACGGGCATTACCTTTTCGGGCGTATGAGAGAGGAAATATGTTTCCTGGCATGTCCCACCCCCGGTAGACGATAGTGGGTACCACCTTCAAGCCAAAACGAGCGTAACTGAACCTAAGTCGCCGCAGACGCTCTGGTCCTATTTAACCTATTCTTCTCTCATGTTGTCACCATAATAATCTAACATTACAGTCATGTAATTTCATACTCGCTTTGCACCGCTTTGGTTCGCTGCTCATGGTAAACCAGTGAAAACTCCCTCAACTAACTCTAGTTATCGTTTATCGAACTTCCTGAACTTGTTCGAATCAGGGCTGGTTACGAAATTTAACGAAATTAACGAAATTTTTCGTTAAATCCGATTTAACGATTAACGGATTCGTTAAATTTGGAAAAACCGTTAATTTAACGTTTAACGGTTGCGTTAAATCGGAAATTTAGTAACCAGCCCCGGTTCGAATCATATTTTCAGGCGAAAAAACTCGATGTAGATGTGGCTGGCAGTAATCAATTGAGAACACAGTGTGCTCAGGCTCTTCATACCATTGCGAGCACTTGCTCATTCGCTACAAAGGTGAATTTTGCTCTCTCTCTCGCTCTCTCTCTCTCTCTCTCTCTCTCTCTCTCTCTCTCTCTCTCTCTCTCTCTCTTCACACATAATAATCTTCCAGTTGCTCTGGCCTTACTTGCTCGAATTCGTATGTTCGGATCGTTACACCCAAGTCATCGGAGACCTTTTCAAATGCATTCGAACCCTATCGGTAAAAGAACAAGAAGCTGGGTTCAAGATGGACTTCGTGACTGGTTTCGATAACGGTAACATGATTTATAAGAAAAGTGATAAATTGCAACTTTCAGAAAAAGTCGCCGGACCTCACGCGGTTTTTGCCCGACTCTTTGTCTGCCTGTGTGGTGCGCCATTGAATGGACTGTTGGCGAGAAGAGCAAGGTAATTTCTTCTTCTTTTTTTTTGAATTATCTTTAAACGCGTAAGAAACGTAGTATCGTAGGAAGATGATCAGCGTATGTTGAAGAATTCGTCATACTGTATCAAGAGTGTGTACTGTAACTATATGACAGTAATCTAACATGAGATAATTGGATTTTTTTGTGAAATATTGACGTATATTTTTATGGATAGGTTATCAAAAGGTATTAAAAAGTTTTACCTAATATTTGAGGAATGTAAGACATGATAAAAACAAAGAAGTCTCGTCACACTTTCCATCATTCCAGAGAGTCCGGACGTCTTCTAACCCTTCTGGTCGATTGGTTTGTCGATGAGAAACATCGACCGGCATTGACGCAAGCGATGGAGAAATGGACCAATCGACTGGAACCGCTGCTTGACGAACTGACGACGACGACGAATGGTGGAGGTGTAGGAGAGACGACACAACCACAGTCAGAGCTCAGGGGAAGAAGAGTTGCAAGGTATGTCTTTGACTCGAACTGAAATGAGTTATTGGATCGCTCGAAGGTGAATTGAGACTAAAAGTCGTGCATCGAATTCTCTTAATCAGAGTAGACTGGATTATCATTTTTCCTTACTATCAGAGTTATGATTTCAAAACAATCTGAAAAAAAGCATTTTTCTTCATCCAATCCAGCACAAAATATGAAAAGGCTAACTAGATTGCACGAAAAAGATTTTTGTTGTTTTCAGATAAAAGTAAGAACAGATTTCCCAACGAAAATTATTATAAAAAATGTATCAATAAACACAGAATGAAGACAAAAAATGATCAATTGAATTGAATGAACTCAGATGGCACGAAGCATGTTTGACATGGCTCTCGGATTGCATCAAAAGTGTCCCAAGTCAAGAATGGAGAAAAGAGATTGCCGCGTCGATGGGAAAACATCTGGATCTATATAAGGAACTCAGCGATGAGAAGGTTTTTTTCAGTGTTGAATTTAAAAAAATTAAATTTTAAACTTTTTTTGTTGAATTAATTCAACGTTTAATATAGTTTAATGATTTTTCTGTTTCTCTCAGTCGAGTTTGAATTTTTAAAACTAAAGAAGCAACAAAAATGAATCAAATCTTAGTTCGACAGATGTAACGTTTTTTGTTAAGTTTTAAGTATGTATTAGCTGATTTAATGATTACCGGTTTCTTTAAATCGGAAGTTTAGTAAACTTATCATAGCCAAATCCAATTTCCACTAAATTTTAGGTCAATTTTCCTCTTTGGCTTCCTGTAGGTACACGGAGTGCCAAAATCAAAAAAATCGAGTGGGGGTGGCGTTTCAAAAAAGGCGCGAATCATCCGATCCCAATCAATAGATTTGAATTTTCGCTCCGGATGACCGCTTTGCAGCCGTCTGTAATCTGCTCAATTTTAGTCCCAAATGAATAAGAAAATTGTTGTTAAAGTTGTTGTAAGATATTTTGGGGAGATCAACCAGTATCGATTTCGAGAATGTAATTCATCTCTCGATTTGAAAATTTTGCAACTAAGCGATTTTTGACCGACCATCCTTGGTTGTCCGACCCCCATTAAGCCCACTTTTGGAATGGCCGAATGGGTTACACTGTGAAGTATTATTGAGATTTAAACTTTTGAAAACTATTCAGACAATACTTGAAACACATAATTAATTTACACAATTTTTGTAGGGCATCCTGCTCCAATGTCTAGGACGGTCACTGGCGAAGGTTGAAGCGACCGAATTTGTACTAGAACATCTAGTTCTCATGTTCAAGTCAGTTTTTCCCTCAAATATTCTATGATTATCTGAATCTGTTTGACGAGTTTCGGTCCGCGCGTTGCTGTGCGGCACGTTCTTTGATTAGAGCTGCGCGGAAGTCAGAAGTAGAAAATGTTATAAGGGAAGAAAAATTGTACTGTCGCTTTTAGATGAGCAAGAATGAATTGATAAAGTAGATCTATGTCTTTTTTCCACAAATTTGAAAAAGTTTATCATTTTTAACTGAATTAATATCATGAAAATATTTTTTTCCAAACAATGGTAGAAATTACGTGCAGCCCTAATGTATAGTGATCCCGACCGTCGCCGAACAGGACAGAAGTTCGATCTTTTCCCCCACCCACAAAGAACCATCATCGTTTCAGATCAACAAACCACGCCTCACCATCAGAACGTCAGGGCTGCGCCAAGGGAATTGGTGCAATCGCAACAGAACACACCAAATTGGTCTTGGTGGAGCTGGAGAATGTCTCCAAGTGGGAGCATGCGAAGAAGAGTACAGGGCTTTTTGGTTTCATCAAGGTGTGATTTCTGAATTTACTGGTAAAATTGAATTTTGAACATGGAAAAGTAGATTTAGAGCTTTGGTTCCGAATAAGCAGACTTGTAAAATTGTAAAAATAGTGAATACGCATGAAATTTTGTCCAGTAGAGAAATTAACTAAATGTAAACTCATGAAAAAGTGCAGAAATTCGAAAACTGGATATCTGAAAAAAAGGAAAACGAAAAAGGGAAATATTGAATAACAATACTTTTGAATATTTTAATTCCAAAAAAAAATTACAGGATACGATGCCAATGCGAAGTTACCCCGACGTCGAAATGGTGAATCTCCGAGCGACTCTCATGTTGAGTTACGGTCATCTGGTCATGGCCTGCCCGTTGGATTCAGTTGGAAAAATTCTGCAACAAACGGTTATCATATTCCTCAGGCACTACTTTGCTAACGCTAAGGTATCTTTCAAGCGGTTTTTGGGATGTTGTAGAAAAAACCGTTCTATATTCCTTGAAAATAAAATAGTGACTTTAGGGAAGATATTTTTTTTCCATGATCGCATATTCATTGTGAAGTGACGTGAGTCAGAGCTACACAGAAAATGAAATAGAGTCGTTTTTTGTGGTGTCCTATTGTTTTAGGTCTTCAAAAAATGTTCTCTGTCATTTCCTTTAGTTTCCGATGTTTCTACCATCACTCTACGTCGATATTCTTTGAAAATACCTAAAAATATAGTGAAATTTCCAAAAACGATCAGAGTTCGATATCTAGAATCGTTATTTGCTAACTGTCAAGACTTTCTCTTCTTTTTCAAGTGATAGAACATCTTACCAAAGGCTCCATATCTGCAAAATCTCAAAAAATGTCATTTACAGCAAGAAACAGTCGTGCGCGAGGCAATGCTGGAGACGATGCGACTGATCGCCACTGCTGTTCATCCACAGAGAGTCAGTGTCAAGCTGGATAGCAGAGATGAGCTTCTTGCATATGTTAAGGTAAGCTATTTTAAGCGGACTGTTACAATGAACTTTCACACATTTTAAAGTTTGAAAAAAACAGGAAATAACATTTTTGATCGCGACTTTCTTTGAATATTGTTATTGTGTAATTTATCTGGTCAAAATTGAAACAAATTGACGAATTCAAATTAAAAAAAAGACTTTTTCCAATCGAATGAAAAAAAAGGAAAAGGGGCTCTGAGCGTAGCGAGGACTACCTGCTTGTTATTTAATATTAGAAACATAAAATAATATTTGATCCATAAAATTGATTGCAGGATTACGTTCAAAGTGAAACTCCAGAAGTGCTGTCCAGCTCAATTCGTCTTTTGGCATGTAAAGCGACCTCGGCGTTGGTGTGAGATTCATTTCCATTTGAGTGAAGTAGATCAAATTTATGTTACTGTAGTTTTCCATTTTTACGGTTTTTGCTGTGAAAAGCTATAACTATATTTTGAAAATGTTTGTACTGTTACTTCCAATATTCTCCAAATTCCGGTTTTCCATTGAATTTCAAGTTGTTTCGTGAAGATTTTATGTAATTTGGTAGGTAAATTAAAATTATTTTTCTCGAAATCCCACCTCAAGTTTTGCTTTTCAGACAACTGGAACCACCTTTGAACGACAAAGATTTGAGAGAACACGCTGCAGTTCTGACTGGACACATTCTGCCGATGTGCAGGGAAAAAAGTGGCCTGAAAACGGTAATTTTGAGTTTTATGAACAAAAAAGATGGGGAAGTTACAAGAAGCGCAGAGAGTGGTGCAGAATGGGCGGGAAAAGCGCGAATTTTTGGAATAGTCAAGAAGAATGTGGAATATGTAAACGACTTTTCGCTTCTTCAAGCTCCAAGTTTTTTTTCGAATGACGGGGACCGTAAAACGTCGAAGCAAGGGCTAAACTTTGAAGAGATAGGATTATTAAAAGTTTCTAAATTCAACCCGTGCCGCGCAGCAGCGTGCGATAAGGTTGGATGTCCGCGCGGTGAGGTTGGATATCCGCTCGGTAAGGTTGGATGTCCGCGCGGTGATGTTGGATGTCCGCTCGGTAAGGTTGGATGTCCGCGCGGTAAGGTTGGATGTCCGCGCGGTGAGGTTGGATGTCCGCGCGGTAAGGTTGGATGTCCGCGCGGTAAGGTTGGATGTCCGCGCAATTAACAAAATTTCTCACTCTTGTCTTTTAATATTGCGCTTGATAATCTTTTTGACTTCTGGAGGCTTCGACTAAGTTCTACGTCACTAATCAGTTGTTCTCACTTCTCACTCTCACTCTCTTTCTCTCAGCTTGCCTATGACCTATTTGACCACGCTTCCAACTCGGTTCTATCAACTGCATCCTACTACATGGGCGGTGCAAGTGCTACGGTAACCACGACGAGTCCCTCAACTACCGTAGCAGATGGGCCACACGGAACGCCGCTTCACAAATCCAACTACCGTAATGTCAAGGTTTTCGTTTGAACCACTTCTCATTCACCAAAACTAATACGTTGAAAGCTTTTGGACCTTGGTTGTTTGTTCATATAACTGCTGTTTTCGTTGTGAAAAAGCGAAATTCATGCATTTCAACCGAAAGATGATCGTTTTGCATTTTCCCGCCGAAAATGCTCAGGAAAAAATGATACGAAAAATTGATTAATTTTTTTACTTCGAAAGAAGTAGATTTTAGGCCGAATTGAACTTTTCTAGACAAAAATAATGAAAGTTCTAACGGATTCCATTCTTTGAAGATTTTTTTTAATTTTTAAATGAAATGTATCGCAGTTACGTTTCACGAATGAACAAAAAATGTTTCAGATACTGTATATAGAAATAAATGAAAAGAATGTACTCCATTTTGAAGTAAAATTTCTGTGATCAGTTTAAAATATTCCCAAATCTGTAGGGAAATAAAATTCCACCTTCAATAGGTCACTTCACAGACAAAATTTAAGATGGAAGACGACGAGTCGGCTACAATAATGGACGCTACTGTACATCAATTCGGTCTCACGTTGGAGAATATGATCCGAGCGAGGCCCACCACACAAACGTTGGCGTTGTTGTTGAAGGTTTTTCTTTCTGATTTTCATCCGTTCAAAAAAATTACTGTACAATTATGTACCAACAATGTTTCCAAGTTTTTGCTTGCTACTGTATATGTAGAGATCTATTAAGAGAATAGTGTGACGTTACAAGGTTCAACTTGAGTTTTTTCTTACAATATCTTATACAGTATAGGATGAAATTTTATGTGGTTCGAACAGCAGCTATCATTTTTTGTTTACGGAAATTTTGGGTTCGAAGAGAAACATGCCTTCCATTTTTGACCTTCACCATTTCAACTATAACCATAAGTAGTAATAATAACTTTGTAGATGATCATATCAAAAGTTCAGATTGTTTGATAAGAGGTGTCCGAAAACAAAAAAACCACATAAGATTTTGTCCGATACTGTACCTAGATTACCAAGTCATACCACAAAATGGATCATGGACGTTACTAGGTCTTTGAAATTTCCAATTTTTCGAGTTTGTCAGATCAAAAAAACGTAAATTTTGATCACTAGTGTGACGGAACCCGTGTCTTTTCAGTTACTTCAAGGCTACTATGGGAACGTGTCGGAGCATCAGAGGGCAAGAGCTATTGATGCATCTGTCTTGGTGTTGAATGTATACTATCAATCTGCCGAGGATATCACTCTTGGGGTAAGATTTCTATTTTCTCTCACATTTTTGAAGGTTTCCTCGAGTTTTAGCTGTTTCTTGAAAGAAAAAGAAATGCGTTTGAATAATAGATACTAAAAGTATTGATTTTCATATTTACGAAAAATCCATTTTTTCAAGACGCTGCAAAAGTCGATATTTAGTTCAGAGAATATTGAATTTTTGAAAGTTATGTGTCGAAAGCGATGCGAGTCAAAAATGAAGATAAATAAAAAAAAACATAAAATATTTCCGTTTTTTATGATTCACAATATGCTTCAGCACGCCACCGATTTTGGGCCTTTGGCATCACTTTTGGGACGGCTTTCACCACGTCTCGTGGATTCTTTGGCTCACGTTCGTCTCGAATCACTGGCAACTATTCATTGGGCTTTCCGACTGGCGCACTTGCATAAGGTAAACTTTAATTCTTACATAGGAAAACGGGAAAAAGTGGTATTCTGATATGTGTTTTTCTGGTTTTGAGAATAAATTGCATGTCGAAAACTTGGAAGCTCTATGTAAACTTCTGGTCACTATTCTAGTGGACACATTCCTCTTGAATCGGAAATGTTCAACCGTTTTGTACAAGAAGCCCTAAATTTCTCCTACTTAAAACATCTGACTAGGCGATAACTTGTAGGCTGAAGAATCTCGAATGTTACTGTGTCGATCTAATTACAGAGGTTTAGAAAACTGCTTTATAGGCTTTGCTAGATTTTTAAAAAGTATTCTCTCAAAATTTCAACAGCCGGAATCTATTATGGAACTTTATAAGACGTACCGAACCCAAAAAGACTAAATTAATATTCAGGGACATGGTCATGACGCCGACCCGTCACTGTTCACCTATTCAGCTTTCGCCGAAAAATATTTCACGGGTGAAGGAAAATTGGATGGACAGACGGCCAAGCAGGCCATCAGAGCGATTTCGCAGGTAGTTCTATAGCTCAAAATCCACACTTGAATATTACTTTGGTGAAACTTGAGCTTTATGAATTGATATAGTAAAAATTAATATCTGAGCGTTGTCTTTGAAAAATTCCCTCTGTTTGAGACTGGCTCAAGAAAATTATAATGCAAGATCGGTCTGTCGAAAGGAAAATCGTAGCCAGAAACGATAATTTAGATACAACATCAGGATCAAACTTTATTGATAAGAAGTTTTGCCTAGTGGAATGCCAGTTTATCAGAAATTTATTCAAAAATTCAGTTATGGACGGTAATATTAATAATATTAATAATGATAACTTTATTCATCAAGAATAAGGTTTATACGCTTTTGAACAGAGCAACGAAAGTCTCTAAAAGCTCAAAATCTTGTTTAATAATACACGTCAGGTGATCGAATGCCGCTTACCACAGTCACAGATGCAAACCTACTTGACAGTACTCATTGACATGTTAACGGATCGTCAATCTCAAGTCAGCTCGGCGGCAGCTCAACTTTTGACCTACTCGCTGGCGGATAGAGGTACAACACTCAATTCGGAGGTGAGGTTATTTCAGTTCTGCCACGATTCTTAGCTTTAAAAGTCTTTTGGATAATTCAGATCATTTTAAAGTGACTTTAGTTGAATTAAACTTTTTTGTGCCGTCCAAAAATATATGAACGATGAATAACTCCGATAGGTGACAAATTTGAAATGTCCGTTCAGTCTTATAATTTCAGAGATGATAAACGAAATATTTTTATTGACTGAAAAGGTAGTTTTACTAGATGAAAACTCGACAAACATACTCGAAAACGACATTTTCTACTTTTTTCGTCATTTTCACATGAGTTTGATTTAAAAAAAAACTTCCAGGCCGAAACCCTGGTCGCAACGATGCTTCAAAAGCTCGGTGACGTCCAAGGATGCGTTCAGACGTACACAGACTTGCTATCAGCACTGGTGGCGTTCGCCGCGCACCAACAACAAACTGTTTGTGATTTGATGTTGGCACAGCCACTGCCATATTCTGAGTGAGTTTTTACAAATAGCAGTCGTTTTACTATCACAATTTTCGCTTTTAAACAACGGAAAAAGTTTTTGTGAAACACCAATCAGAAATTAAAAAAAAAAAGAAAAAAATCAGGAAAAAAAGAACTTTTCCTCGTCCTTTTGGGTCCTTTTGGGTCCTTTTATTGAAAAAAGTTTTTTTTATTTCATTTTTGGTCGATTTTCAAACATTTATACTGATAATTAAAATAAACCTCAAATAAAAATGGCTTGAATACCGACTATTTCCCTGAAACTTTGTGTTTCAGAAGCACCTCAGACGCGTGGAGATGCCTGTCCCGTGATCGCTTCATCTTCTCCGGCATCGCTGACTACATTCTGGAGCTGCTTACCGGTAGCCTTGACGCTCCTTACGAGACGATGGACGCCGGAAGTGGAGTTGTCAAAGTTGTTGAGACTGCCCCGTGTCAGTATGTAGCAGCGCTGACGGAAATTGTTGTGGTGAGCTTTTTTTGGAATCGATTTTGCATTGTTTGTTGAAAGTTTTGATTTTCTAATCCTTACCCAGTTCATATAGCTTTCAATGAGAGAAACTATAAAAGTTTCGAAGTTGAAAGAGAGAAAGAGAGAGAGAGAGAGAGAGAGAGAGAGAGAGAGAGAGAGAGAGAGAGAGAGAGAGAGAGATAGGGAGAGAGAGAGAGGGAGAGGGAGAGAGGGAGAGAGAAAGAGAAAGGGAGAGAGAGAGAGAGAGAGAGAGAGAGAGAGAGAGAGAGAGAGAGAGAGAGAGATAGGGAGAGGGAGAGAGAGGGAGAGGGAGAGAGAAAGAGAAAGAGAAAGGGAGAGGGAGAGAGAGAAAGAGAGCTAGATATTTCATTTTCAGAATGGCGAACCAGAAGGAGCCCTACTCGAACGTCTTCCACTTCTGATCGCATACCTCATCCACTTCATTTGCTCAGTATCAGACACAGAGTTCCCAGTCCTGCAGAAGGAATCGCCCAAGAATGGTGAGTTGATTGATTGAAAACAGAAGAAAAGTGTTATTTCCAGCACCCAAACCAGTTCTGATCATCACTCCTGAACTACGCCGAGCCGCTGACAAACCGGCTGGAATGGCGGTGGC
This sequence comes from Caenorhabditis parvicauda, assembly GCA_963978915.1. Taxonomy (NCBI): domain Eukaryota; kingdom Metazoa; phylum Nematoda; class Chromadorea; order Rhabditida; family Rhabditidae; genus Caenorhabditis; species Caenorhabditis parvicauda. Next base: position 9,156,449 of record OZ022254.1, read on the forward strand.
AGCTTTGAAGAACATCTTCACGAGGTGAATTTTTCATTTTTATTGTTGAGAAATGGGAAGTATCTGGAATGGGGCGATCTCCTAATGTCTTCTAACAATTTGAACTGATTTCCGAACTAAAATTCGATTTCAATTGAGAGCTTTTAGAACTGGAGCACAAGCTATCATAGAAGACATGAACCAGTCGAGGAGCTGGACAGATTGTCTCGATAAGGAGCAGTTCATCAATGCGGTTCGATTTGATTTCATTTAGAAAATATTAAAAGGGAAAGTTGTCCATTCGTTCGTTTTTTGCTAGAATTTGCAAGTCGAAGCAATAAGTAATTTCAAAAATCTGTTAACTCAGAAAATTGAAATTTTATGAGACTTAATAAAAAAAAACATGAGATCCATGTAACCTCTTATAGGTCTTATAGTGTAATCTCAGAAATTTTTTGAGTTTCAGTTAATGTGAGATTAATGTGGGCTTATAAGGTCCTATGTCGAGGTTACCAAGTCTTATAAAGTTTCAATTTCTTGAGAAATGATAATTCATGTTCGTAAAACTCAACGAAATGGCTGTGTTGGTAAAAGGTGATATAGAAATCTTTCATTTTACATGAAAACTTAAAAATTCACGATTCTACACGGCTTATCGTTTCAGATAACTGTGCTAGTTCGAGCGATCGCAGACCAGAGACCGTCATGGATCGGCCCACTACAACGAACGACTGAAGAGCATGCGACTAGCGAGTGCGAACCGAGACGACTTGCGGCAGTTATTGTTGCCTCCGCTTTAATACGGTAAGAGTTGCTTTTTCGAAAAATCGATCCAGAGTAGTTCCAAACGGAAATACACGGGTTTTACAACTTCAGTAGTCTGAGACCCGGATTCAGCTTACAGAGAGTAATATTCAATCCAAAACGGGCGCAAATGAACCTAAATGGACCTTTAAAGAATAAGTATTGATTTTTTATTCATCAAAACGAACCACAAATTTTCAGAAACTCGGCGTCTCAAGAAGATTCGAACGATCAAATTTTGGTGAAATCCATCAGAAGACTAGAAGAATCGTTGACAGACCCCAGCTTGCGGATTCGAAGGGTGAGAATTTCAATTAGAAATTTGATATTGTGTTATTTTAAAAAATACCCGCTGTTCATTGTTCTGCAGAACACCCTTCCCGCCTATAACATAATACAGTTAAAAAGTTTAAAATATGCATTTTAGCTCACTCGAGCTCGGTGAGCATTATCCTGCTTGAAACCGTTTTAGGTTTATGAACATCTTCGTTCAGTATTACTTCTTCAGTACTTCAAATGTAATTTGAAATTAATTTCTTCCTATCTTTTGAGAAAATTTTTTCTAATGAAATTCAAAAATTTTTATGGTTATCATAAGAGTGTTCGGTCATAATTTTCAGCCTTAATTTTTAAATACAAAAGTTGCAGCTGTGCGTCAGAGGCCTCGGTGACGTGTCAGACTGCGGTCGAGCGGAAATTACCAAACGATACGTTCACATGTCAGTAGAAGCAGCGATGGCTGGTCTAGATGATATGGGTGATCGGAAGGATACGGTGAGTTTTTACATTGAAAAAGTTAGAAAATAGGTAAAAATGAAGATCAGAGGAGAAAAAAGTTTTGTGTTTCAGTAGGTAGTAAGAAGGAAAATGGTTGAATTTTGTTTGCTAATCTCTTCGCATTTCTCGCAATAAAGAGGTAGAAAATCGGTGGTTCCAACGACTCTTGGGTACCGTAACATTGGAAGATGCTCACTACTACAATAATGTAACCGTAGCTTGAGAGGATTACTGGTAGATAGATTGTTTTATTTTTGGGAAAAGAACAAGGTAAGTTTTGAATATGGCAATTTTATTATTGTACATAATTGAAAAGTGTATGTATTCACTCGATGACTATAAGGTACAGTCTACTGAGTACTGTAACTCCGCGGAGGATATTCTGCTGTGAATATAATAATATGATTATAATTTTCCTTCAGGTCGCCATGGAGTCGATCCTTGCTCTCAATAAACTGGTTTCGAGCACCAATGACGAGCAACTCGTAGCAATTTTACCGCAAGTACTGCTCAAAATCAGGCCGTGTTTTGAAAAAGTAAGGGATTTCTCTCTGATTAAAAAAAAGTGAATAAAATGATAAAACAAGGACCTTTTCGATTTTTTCATTCAATCTAATTATTGGAATTTGTGAACAAATTTTAGTGAAATTCTATTTATGGTCTGATAGCTTCTAACAAATTTACAGTGAAAAACTTGATTTTGCAGGAGTCAGCATCTCTCCGTGCAGCCTCTTTCAGCCTTTTTGGTGAGTTGAGTGGTCGTGTTGGTGAAAAGTGTGAGGATCTGAATGGTCATATCCACACCAACCTGGTGGCACTCCTCCTTCACCTCAACGATGAAGAAGTCGATGTCAGAAAGGTGATTTTCAACCTAAAAATAGTTTTATATTGATTTCATGCCTTTTTTCATGAAATTAGAAATATTTATTTTTGAAGTTATGATTATTGAACAATTCACACTGCGCAAAGGTAGTTGAAAAGTGTTAGCAAAGCAAACCGATAGAGTAGATCAAATTTTAGTTACTGTAGTTAGAAAAAGTTTACCTTTTCTACTTTTTTTCGTCCCAGATTCACAAAACGTAACGTAAAAATGTTTGAAGTAGGTGAAACTATCGTTGGAAATGTCTAGAGAAACATTTTTTGAAGTACAAACACTATCGAAAATGAAAGCGAAGGTCGGCAACGCGGTTGCGAAGCGGTTCCTTTGTCTTATGCCTTTGCCGAGGTGTGCAATTCACGATGAGACTTGAATTAAAATAACTTGAAAAAATTTAAGAGAATTTGTTGAATTGTGTTTTCTGAAATGAAATGAGCAGATTTGAAAGATTTTTGCAACATGAAAAAAAGAGTCTCGGAATGTTTAAAAATCAACTTGAAAAAAAATTTTTTTAATTTCTGAGCGAAATTGAAAATCTATAATTTTTCAATGTTTCATTAATCCTTCAAAGATAACTTCAAAATGGAAACTTTTGCTTCTTAGCAAGCACACCTAGGCAAAGGAATAAGACAATAAAACCGCTTTGCGGGCCTCCGCTTTCATTTTCGAAAGTGTTTTTTTACTTTAATGAA
>OZ022254.1:9164577-9172577 GCA_963978915.1 Caenorhabditis parvicauda
CAAGGGGAGGTTTCATTTGTCAGTTTGAGATGTATTGAAAATATAATTTACTAATGATAAAAGCGTTGATTGGAGTTCCGACTCTTAACACTTGTGCACTGAAAAGTTATCGTTCCGATGTTCTAGCTATTTTTTTTCTAAAAAATGAAACTACAAGACCTGGCAAGTTTCCGACCGATCTGTACGCGCGTTGCTTCGCGGTGTTTTTTTTTCTGTTTTCTGGTTGACCAGATATGAAGTTTATGCACTTACCCAGCGCAAAGTTTCTGCATTTGACAGATAATCGGAAGGAAGATGAAAATCTTCATTGTAAGGGCGATTTTCAGAACCTCCTGTACCACGACTTCAAGTGGATTTGTTGAAAACGGAAAGTAGCGACGAACCTGTGAGCTTGTGGGTTTATTTCAATAATAATTAGCTTTTATCATGATGTTTCTGCCTTTGAATGTATTTTTAACAAGTACCAGCTCATATTTAATTCTTGAAAATTGAATCGATATTTTTTAGTCCAAAAAACTTTTTTCCCAATGAATATTCTGGGAATAATGATATTTAGAATATATAAACAAATCTAGAAAGAAGAAATAGTTTTAATAGTAAAAAAGTGAATTTGAAATGAAAATGATTTTAAAAGTGACCAGAAGCTGAACGTTTGCAAATAAATTTGTAGAAATAACAGATTAAGAGACGAACATCCGACATCAGAAGCTCCTTCTGCAAGAAAAGATGGGATGAAGAAGAATTTGGAGTCGAAAAAGAAGGTTTTTCAAGATTTTTTTCAATATTTTATTTCTTAAATACAGCAAATAGAGAAGGTGTTCGCAAGAATAGCAGGAAGAAAGTCGAAGAGTTCGAGTTTATGAATGAATATGTTTTGATTTTAAATGGTTTTCTGCTTGAGAAATGGTAGTTTTTAGCATTTTTACGTTTTTGGAGGCATTTTTTCGAGAAGATTCTCCTTTTTTTTTCAAAAAGTATGGAAAAAACTGACTTTTGAATAAAAAAGGACTGAAAATAAGATATTTGAAAGCTGTCATTGTTTTTACGAAGATCAGAAGGAATGCCCCTACCCAAAACTATAAATTTTTAGATTCGAAAATATTTTTATGACGAAAAAATATTCCTTAAAATTCAAATTTTCTTGAAACTTGTTTCCTCGTCATTTTAAAACCTGAAAAATGACAACCGACGATTTTTGATGGTTTGAGGTAGTGAACGACGTTTCATCATAGTTTTTGTGAATTTACTCTCGAAAACTGAAAAATACTTCTCCCTACTGGATAATTGGCTGGCCACGCCCCCTTGACAACCTCTAAACTTACAGTCAGCATCTGCCCGAAGATTCATCCGGTCCAGACCACTCAGCCGAGCTGTGAATTCGGTGATGTGTCAGACAAGAAGTCAAGATGTGTGTAGTACCAGTGTGCAGACCGATGGTTCGTTTTGTTGATTTTTAAAGTTTAGGAGAAAATTGAAATTAACAGAATATACTGAGAAATTGGAGCAAAGTAACAAAAGTGAATTTGTTTTCTTTGAAGATTATTTTAAATCCAATAGAATATTCTACAAAACAACAGTTGAAGTGATACGGTTATTCTCAAATATTAGAAACTCAGTTACCATAGTTGCCTCTGAAAATCACTTCTTTTTTCAATTAAAAAGTCTGAATATGTGATTTTGCAAAAAGGGAAAAGAGGGCTTTGAGCGTAGCGAGGACTACCTGCTTTCAGAATACATTGGAAATACTTCGAATATCATCTCTAGATTAAGAAAAGAGCCTGAAAACATGCTATAAGATTTTCCTGCCTACTTGTAGTTCGAAATGTTTTTGGAGAAATAATGAAAATTTGAACTTTTATAGCACAAAATCTATTACTGGTCGTTGACGAAGCTTACGAACCTTATTCTTGATGAATGAAGTTATTAATATTGTAAATCTAAATTTTAAAAGTTTTTGAGATTGACGTAGCTGCACTGTTTATATTGTTATATCCAACAAAACCTTTGCAGACCGGCTGTTCCAGATGTCAGACAGCGACGAGCACGAAAAACGTGTTGCGAGCAGGTGATATATTTGTTCTTGTTCCAGTTTTAATGAAAATTCAGAACGAAAATGTTCACGGATCAAGTTGAAAACATCAAAAACGCTCTGAAGGATATCAGTTTGGATTCGGTTACAGGTATTTTTGCGATTCGGAGGAAGAGAGAGAGAGAGAGAGAGAGAGAGAGAGAGAGAGAGAGAGAAAGAGAGAGAGAGAGAGAGAGAGAGAGAGAGAGAGAGAGGGGGGGAAGAGAGTAAGAGAGCATAACTTTCAGAGAATCCGAAAGTTTGGGACCTCTCCGATTCCGAAATGATCGACCTAAAAACGGAAGCTCCAGAAGATATAGGTAACATTTTGTTTATTTTCTCCTCGAAATTAGAGAAAAAATCAGTTTCAACCTATTTAATTAACTTTCAGACGAGCTATCTGCTAGAGGACTTTGAAAACTGCTTCATATAATGTGAATTTTACTTTCTATGCAACAATTGATTCAAGTTATCGACTAATATAATGTTTCTGTATATAATTTTAACTACTTTCTGAAAAATATTTCTTTCTCGAGTTGTTGTACATGGTTCAGTTCATTTTGATCTCAATGAAATTTCTGATTTTTCCTTTGTTTTGATGTGGTTTGTACCGGTAAGATACCGTGAGATACCTCAAACATCAAGAATTAACCCTAAAATAAATTATTTCCAGCCACCAGCTCATCATGAGTGGTTGTGGGATTGTCGAGTAAGTTTTCAATTTTTGAAAATTCCAAAAATAATTCAATTACATATATTTCAAAAAAACAGTTTGTCACAAAAATTTTCGAACACTTCTAATTTTAATTCACATAAAATTGAAATTTGGTTTTTCTAAAAAAAAATTCTGAGAGATGAGTGTGAAAGAAATAATAATAATTTATTTCAGTACAAAAATTAGAAATTAAAAGATCGATACCCTAACAAAAAGTACGATAAGTGAAAATAATAGATAAAGCGGGGAAATTAAAAGACTGGTTGTTTTAAAAAAGTGAAGAAGTTGGGATCTGGCGAATAGTTGTCGTAATTATTTTTGAATGGACTACAGTTTGTTTTTGAGTTGGGATAAGCTGAATTTCCAGCCCAGATTCCGATCCGCCCAGGAAGACGTACAAAAACAGAAGGGCGAAGCACGGTGAATCTTATGAGCCGACGATCCACGAGCACTACGCGAACACCTTCAGTCATGCGGTTTGCTTTCGGTATTTGGCAAATTTTCTATTGAATCAAGCTGTAAATCACACAGCGTATCACTTTTAACCATCCCAAAAGTGGGCGTGTCCGGGGGCGGAGCGACCGAGAGTGGTTGCTCAAAAATGGATCACCTGCGAGAAAACAAATCATCAAATCGATTTCAATACTGGTTAGTCTTCTTGGAAAAGGCTAGTGAAGAATGTTTTGTATAAATCACAATAGGTGATTGCAAAGCGGTCATCCGGAGCGAAAAAACTGAATGTGTTGATTTTAGTAGACTGACTCGTCTTTTTCGTGACTCCGCCTCATATTCGGATTTTTTGAGCTTGATAAACTGTGGATCATAACGTATTTTCTAAAAATTATCAAAAATATAAAATCTATCATTCAGATAGGAATAATTCCGACAGTTTTGGTCTTCCAAAATTACATGCTGGCTGAAGCGTACAGAGAACTACAGTATCGGTTGATGTTGGTATACGGTATCTTTACAACCACCCTGTTCTTGTGCTCGACACTCTACCACTCATGTGAACTGCTCTATAGGCCGGTCAATCAGTGAGTTCTTTTGAGCGAAAAGAGAGAGAGAGAGAGGGAAAAGGATAGAGAGAGACAGGCAGAGAGAGAGAGAGAGAAAGAGATAAGAGGAGAGTGAGTGAGAGAGAGGAAGAGATAAGAAGAGAGTGAGTGAGAGAGAGAGAGACAGACAGATAGAAAGAGAGAGAGGAAGAGATAAGAAGAGAGTGAGTGAGAGAGAGAGGGACAGAGAAAGAAAAAATATTTTCAAGACACCGTAAACTACGCTACTATCTGCATATTTGTGATAGAGCTGCGATTTACTTGTTCATTGCGGCCTCCTACACTCCGTGGCTTACATTGAGGTGAGTTTCAATGTTGATAGATTGTTTTGGTTTTTCCGTGAAGGTTCAATCCCGGTGGAAACATTTCATTTTTGCTTTTTCAGGCATCCCGGACTGAACCTCAAATGGATCATATGGGTGATGGCGATCCTGGGAATCCTTTATCAGTACAATTTTCATGAAAAGTGAGTTTTTACAGTACCCGATTTTACGGTATTTTGACCTACAGTATCCGGAAACACTGTATTTTTTCCACAGTATTATAGTTTTTTTTAGGTACAGTACCCAATAGTACGGTATGAACATCTATAGTACCCAAAACTCAATTTTCCAGATACAAAACTCTCGAAACGGTTCTCTACGTCTTTATTGCAGGAGCACCGTCCATCGCCATTTTCTACATGGTAAGTAGGGTTACAGTATCCGAACTGCAAAGCTTCCTCTTCAGGAGGACAAGTCGGGTCTTGAATGGATGATCATAGGCGGTATCATGTATGCGATAGGTGTTGTTTTCTTCAAACTCGATGGAACCATGGCGTTTGCTCATGCTGTATGGCACTTGTTCGTACTTGTAGGTGAGTATTTTGAGTGCGACGCGTGTTGCAGCGCGGTAGAGTTGGCGAGATGGGTGTTTCTATGTTCGTCTATACTCTGGGAGTGAGATAGTGTCGATACGGAGAGACGAATAGACAATCCGCGGCTAGATAGAAGGCCGACGATTTTGACTCATGTTTAGTGTGGAAAACGCGCGTCACCTCCTAATCTCGATCTGCAATCTGCAGCCAACAGTAATTTACTTTTTTAATTAAATTTAGGCTTAGGTAAGGTTAGGAAAACACTTTTTGTGAAGGTCCGATTCTTGGAAACGTATTTAAACTAAAAAAAAAGTCCGGCCGTTAAACGAAATCGCCGCGTCTGTTAGAGAGAGTTAGTGTAAAATCACATGGCTCCCGCTGTTCTCCCGGGGATTTTTGTCACCGCATAATGTTAGCGCGAGGGCGAGAGAGTGCATGAGACGTCGACGCGAAAGAGACAAACGAGATAGCATGAGGTTTTTGGAGAGGGTAGACCTTTAGACACTAAGCAGTGAGATTCACCGCGCTTCTCTCGATGGTCGATTCAAAATTAACAGAAAATAAATTCAGGCGCATCATGTCATACATACGCAGTGTACGCGAACCTCCTCGGACCAGATCGTTTCAACCCACTACCCAAAGATTAGTTTTTTCGCCCTTAATAGCTTGTAAATAGAAGTCATAATATTTATGTCATTTTAAGACCCTTCAGTGCTGCCCATGATGTGTTAGTGATATCGTTATGGTTCTGAGCTCGATCGAAAAGTTACAAGTATAACGATCATGGCCAGTACTGTCGTAGAAAGTAGTACGTAGTGCATACACCTAGTGCGTACATTGTCACTAGGTAACGACATTTAACGCCCATTAATTACAGCATTTTATTGTGATTGTAGTGCGAAAAGCCCAATTTGATAGTCGATCTCTATCCCTTTTCTCTCTCTCTCTCTCTCTCTCTCTCTCTCTCTCTCTCTCTTTCTCTTTCTCTACGATAGTACAACTCTTCAGTTTTTCTCACCCCTCCCCAAAGTGCTATAAAAAATTCTCTTGCCCTCAATTGCATATTAGCGTGGTCACAATGCCTGAATCCGTCACAATACTTATGTTTCAAAATGCGAATAAATTTTTCTAGCTTTTTGATTGTGATTCATAAGTACACAGTTTGGGGGGGGGTGTTAAGCTGAGCTCTCAGGGAAACAGTTCGGTGACTGTATGGTTTTTACCGTACCATCTCTCGTTACTTTCGTGTGCAACCCAGACTATTACCGAGGGCAAAGTTAGAACTAAAAACAGACATTCATTTTAAGCTACTTTCGTAAATGAAAAAAATATTTAGGAGCCTATGAAGACAGTAGGCAATGCGAGAAGACCGTTTCGTGGTCTGTGACAGGGAAACTTTGGCGATCTTTCAAAATTTACTCATTAGAGGAAGTGGAGAAAAAGGATGAACCGGGCGACAGATGGACTGCGAATGGACCAGCATTGGACTGCAATTGGGCGACAGAAGTATGGACCAGCTGTCACTCATTTACGCTCCAATGGTGGTCCAACCCAAACTTCGAAAAACAAGTTCCATACATTCGCCCTCTCTCCCGCATCTGTCCCATTTTCAAAAATTGGAGAAAAAACCGAGAAAAATGGCCGTTCGAAGGTTTTTTTTGAGTGTCGCACATAGCTTCTTCTACCTGTAAAAAATCTGGCCTCCGTAAATCGGTTACTTAGTACTGTAGCAGTTTCGCCTTGAAACACAAGAACGATTAAGTGATGCGCCTTTAATTTCAATGAACTGTAAGTAAGAATAAAAAAATTAAATCCACAAAGATCTAACTGTTCGTTGTGAGAGTTACCGTACTCATTCTGCAAAATTGAGATTAGAGCGCGTTTGAAAACGGCCATGCTTCTAGCGATATATGTGTGTCGTTCTGACAAAGATCATTGTATTCGAGTCTTCTAAACATGGTCCAGAATAGAATCAACGTTTCCTAGGTAAATTTCATCAGCTCGCAAAGCACTTTGTGTTGTGGCGACTGGTATTGATAACAGATAACGGAGGGTTGATCAGCAATCGCTCACAAGACTGTACGTGCAATGTCTTATCGCTGGTACGTGCTCCATTCTGCCCCTTTTTGCTCGTTAACGAGCATTCTTCATCACGTACATTCACCTCTGGGCCTGCACGGAGCATGGTTAGAGAGTGGAGAGGGCAGAGAAATAGACAGCATGACCAAAACAGTCCCTGTGTCAAGGAAAAGGGTTGAGATTATAGTGTGACTGTAGTCTTGGTGTGGGTAGATCAAAAAATTGGTTACTGTAGTTGTTGAGATTTCGAAGGATACTGTAACTCTGTCAATTGTCAAGAAAAAGAGTTAGGATCACAGTGCATCTGTAGTCTTGGTGTGGGTAGATCAAAAATTGGTTACTGTAGTTGTTGAGATTACGAAGGATACTGTAACTCTCTCAATTGCCAAGAAAAGAGTTAGAATGGCAATGCTTTCGTAGTCTTGGAGTGGGTAGATCAAAAGTGTGGTAACTGTAGTTTCAAAAATTTTGGAGAGTACTGTAATCTTGCTATGCTTCTCTAGAGACGAGTTGAGATTACAGTACGACTATAGTTCAGAGGATTGTAGATCAAATATTTTTGTTCATCAAGTTACAGAAAGAACACGGTACTATCACAGTGCGGAATGGGAAATAAATAGGTTTGTTAGGTGACTGTAACTTTGAGAAGTGTTACTGTAGATTTACAATCGGTACAGGCCAAAAAATCTTACTGTAGTCACTGAGTTCACATTATCTTCACAATCATAACTCTAGACAGTTTCCTAGTAATGAAGAATGACGGTTACTTTATCTTTGAATGCTATGGTGAGTCACATATCTAGCAAAAAGTCTGACCGATTTCAAACGCGCGCCAGTCGCATTTTTGTAAAATGAGTACGGTAGGGTCGGGACTCTCACAACGAACAGTTAGATCTTTGTGGATTTTAATTATTATTCTTACTTTCAGTCCATTGAAATTAAAGGCGCATTACTTAATCGTTCTTGTGTTTCAAGGCGAAACTGCTACAGTACTAAGTAACCGATTTACGGAGGTCAGACTTTTTTACAAGTAGAGGAAGATATGTGTGAGTGGAATTGTGAGAGGTAGAAAAGTGGCTTTTATCCCAAACAATTTGAGGAAAAAATGACCTCGAATATTTTTGACCTACCAGATCGAATCTGACATTCTGTGTTTGAGGATCTCTTTTATCATCACTCGTTTTCCATTCGACTACCTGATTGATACCCTATATTCCTACTGTA
>OZ022254.1:9172777-9182777 GCA_963978915.1 Caenorhabditis parvicauda
TATTATGTGGTGAAAAGTGTATGTAAACAATATTTATACAGATAAAAGCTGAGCAGGTTTTTCTTTTTGTTTCACTAAAAGAGGGCCACTAAGATTTCTCATATTTACCTCGTGGGTGGTCATGTTCAACACAGTCATATTCCTCCTACAGTGATTAAAAGCAACTTTCAGAATGAAAAATCTCTCTACTCTTACGAAACGTTACTAACGTGGGGTCCAAAGGGTAAGAGATTTTTCTTTTTTTCACAGCTCAATATAATTTTTCCAGTGCTCCATCCGCGAGAACCATATCAAATATTGATTCTTTTGACTCTAAAAAGCTGACCATCAGAAAAACTGAAAATCCGGCACAGCTTCCAAATGACGTGAGTTGATGAAGCAAGGCAGAGGGTGAACTGAACAAGTTTCAGAAGGATACCATCCCGTTTGGAAGTCACTTCTCCGACCACATGGTCTCCGTGAATTGGAGCCAGGATAAAGGCTGGGCGACACCTAAGATTGCACCATTAGAGCCCATTAAACTACACCCTGCCGCCAAAGTTTTCCACTATGCGGTTGAAGTTTTTGAAGGAATGAAAGCATACTATGGAGTGGATGGAAAGGTTTGGAGAATGGCTTACCTAGGTTTTAGTTTAAAGGTAGCTTATTACAGCTCTTCAAATTTCATGCCGTGCAGTGACACGCGGGTAGTGACAAAAATCTTATTAACTGAAAATCGCGTTAAAAAAGTTTTCTGAAATGCAACAAAGATGTGGTTTCAAGTTACCCTGATATACGGAACATGATACATAGAATCAGATTTGTATTTTCAGGTCCGACTGTTCCGACTCAGAACTTAACATGAGAAGAATGCGTGAAAGTGCAGCAAGAAGTTGTCTCCCAGATTTTGACGAAAAAGAAGCCGTCGAGGTTATTAGAAAAATTTGTGAGTTCATTTATCGTTTTTCTCTCTCTCTCTCTTTTCTTTTCTCTCTCTTTCTTTTCTATCTCTCTCCTCTTCTCTCTCTCTCTCTCTCTCTCTCTCTCTCTCTCTCTCTCTCTCTCTCTCTCTCTCTCTCTCTGTCTCTCTCTCTGTCTCTCTCTCTGTCTCTCTCTCTCTCTCTCTCTCTCTCTCTCTCTCTCTCTCTCTCTCTCTCTCTCTCTCTCTCTGAAACAGAAATTTTAAGGTATCAACAGAAATCCAGTGGGTTCCGAAATCGGAAACTAGTGCTTTTTACATTCGACCAACACTGATCGGAACAGAGCCATCTTTGGGTGTAGCTGTATCGAAAGCCGCCAAATGGTTCACCATTGGCTGTCACGTCCAAGGCTACTTCAATAACACGTCAAAAGTGAGCAGACCCGATCCAAAGACTAATCCAACTCGACCCACCCTACCCCGCAAGATCGGACTCTTTTCAGGGCCTCTCACTACTCGCCGACCCCAAACATGTAAGGTCCTGGCAAGGTGGAGTTGGGGCATACAAGATGGGATGTAACTATGCCCCGACCTCTCTACGTGGCTGAGTGAGTTTGACCGCGACGCGCGGCCGCGTTGCTTGAGACGGTGTTGATGATTAATTTCCAGGCACGCAGCGAAAGAAAACTGTCATCAAGTTCTGTGGTTGTCGGGGGAAGATCAGCGTGTGAGTTTTGTCCTCTGACTGTCTGACTGTTTGACCGTCTGACTCTCTCTTCTCTCTCTCTCTCTCTCTCTCTCTCTCTCTCTTCTCTCTAATTCTCAATCTCTACTACAGGTAACTGAAGCAGGGGCCATGAACCTGTTCATGTTCTGGAAGAACGAACAAGGTGAAGATGAAATCATAACAGCGCCGATTGAAGACGGTAACTGCGTTGCAGCCGCGCCACGTCCAAAGATGCTCGTTCAGGTCTCCTTCTGCCCGGAATCACCAGACAATCAGTACTCGAACTGGCGAGAGAGTGGAACTTGTTCAAAGTATCCGAACGAAATTACACAATGGACGAAGTTCGAAGAGCGTCGAAGGAAAATCGGGTGAGTGTCCGATCTTAGTCTTTTGAATGGGAATAGCCATAAAACTACAGTAACACAAAATTTGACCTACTCGTTTCAGATTTACGAAATTTTCTCGTCTGGCACTGCTGCTGTAGTAGGACCAGTCTCTGAAATTGTCTATCGAGATGGGCAAAGGAATATCAATGAAAAATTGTACATCCCGACTATGGAAAGCAAGTCGAAGCTGTTCATTAAGTGAGCTGAAGAGCGTTTGAAAAAATTATCGATTGATTTCAGATTTTACGATGCAATAACTGGAATTCAGTATGGAAAAGTTGCCCAAGATGATTGGACGTTGATTGTCAACTAATTTTTCTTCGTTTTTGGACTAATAAATTTATTTTTTGATGAAGTTTTAAAGAGAGGATAGAGAGAGAGGGAGAGAGAGAGAGAGAGAGAGAGAGAGAGAGAGAGAGAGAGAGAGAGAGAGAGGGAGAGAGAGAGAGAGAGAATGAGAGAAAGAAAGAAAAAAAGAAAGAAAGAAAGAAAGAGAGAGAGAGAGAGAGAGAGAGAGAGAGAGAGAGAGAGAGAGAGAGAGGGAGAGAGAGAGAGAATGAGAGAAAGAAAGAAAGAAAGAAAGAAAGAAAGAAAGAAAGAAAGAGAGAGAGAGAGAGAGAGAGAGAGATGAGAGAGAGAGAGAGAGAGAGAGAGAGAGAGAGAGAGGGAGAGAGAGAGAGAGAGAATGAGAGAAAGAAAGAAAGAAAGAAAGAAAGAAAGAGAGAGAGAGAGAGAGAGAGAGAGAGAGAGAGAGAGAGAGAGAGAGAGAGAGAGGGAGAGAGAGAGAGAGAATGAGAGAAAGAAAGAAAGAAAGAAAGAAAGAAAGAGAGAGAGAGAGAGAGAGAGAGAGAGAGAGAGAGAGGGAGAGAGAGAGAGAAAGAGAGAGAGATAGTAAAAGAAACTTCGTAGAAAAATTTATTACTAAATTTCGTTTTGAACAGCGTGAATAAGGAAAAAGAAAACCAGGGAAGTCAACCTCAGAAAGGCGCAATTTTTAAAGCACATGGTATAAACAGGTAAAAATGGTTTTGTAGAAGTGGAAGCTTGGCCGTTTTTCGTTGATGATTTTACAGGCGGTCGAGTGAGATTTCGGCTTCTTCTGGGTATTCCAACTCCCAAATACGCTTCAGATGCTTTCCCTTTACGTCTCTTGGGGCTCCGAATGAGGTCATTCTCTGGAAAGTTGGAATTTACTATTGTATGAGTGATTTTCTATCAATTGGAAGTGTAGATGAGACTGAGTACAAAAAAGCAAAAAAGATCGCCTCAGCGGTGATCGAACCTTTGCGCTAAATATTTTTTCCTACAGCTTACCCCACTAGGCTAAAGTGTCAAACTTAAAAATTTTCAGAGAGATGTCGTGTTTCCACTTTTCCGAACCGGGATGATGTGAATAATCCATTTCTTTGAATTATTTTCAATAATATTCACCTTCTGGGAGTCTCCCTTGTTCCAACCGGCTTGACTTGGGATGATTGTCTCGGAAACCTTCTGCGCTTCGTATGGAAGCTCTCCTCCTTCGGCTTCGAAGGTTGTGTTTCTTACTGTTCCGAAACCGATCATTCCCTGCAATTTCAGAACTTTTGATGAATTCTTTTAGTTTTTTGCAAAAAAGCGAAAAGTCCTCACGTGAGGATCGAACCCACGACATCAAAAACTCAGTATCTACCGCTAAGACCACTACACTATACTCACCGACTGGGATGCAAATCTGTTGGTTCCGGACTGGAGTCTGACCATTCCTTGGGACTTTCTGTTCTGCCAGGAGATTGATGGGTCGAGGACCTGAAGGAATTGATTGAAAATCTTTTTTCAAATTAAAATTCGAGTTTCAGAAGCTTCAAATTGTTTTTCTCGTGTTTTTCAGGAAAAATACCCGGTTTTAACAATCAAAATCTTGTTTTTTCGAGCATTTGAAAAAAACTATTCCGAGTTACGCTTCAGTTAAGCATATATAAAAAGAAACAATCTTGGAATGGGATTTTCGAGCTTTTTTTTAAATCAAAACAAACTATCCTACTGCGCAAAATCACAGTTTCTAAGCTTTTCCGTGTAAGCAAAGACGGTACTTTTTCATGAAAATGACTTTACGGTTCATCCCAACTTTCTCATCAACCTGCTTGAAACAGAAAAACAGCAAACCTCCCATCTTGGCTGTCCGAATCCGGTCATTCCCTTCTGTGAAGCATACTTGTTGGAACCCATTTGAGATGGGATGGTCGTCTGGTCGATCGATGCCTCGTGGTCGTAGTCTGGGTGGTTGGTATCGACCATCTTGGTGGTTTCACGACGGGCGGTACCGAATCCGGTCATTCCCTTAAATACGTAGGTGGAATATAATTTTCTGAGTTATCCGGTGTTGTGGTTACAAACATCTAAAATTCAAAACTTTGCCTAATTCTTCTGAAAGTTTCATTTAAAAAGTCTTTTTCACATTGGAATTCTCTATCTTTCTTGCGAGTAATAAAGCACAGAGTGATTTTCCTGTAATGCTAAATTTGTAGGAAATATAGATGAAACCCAAGGTAAAAGGCAAAAAAGTTCCCACCCTGAGAATCGAACCCATGAGGTCAAAATTCATAATCTACCTCGCAGACCGCTACACCCCACTCACCTTCTGTGAAGCGAACTTGTTGGTTCCGGACTGGAGTGGAATCTCTGCTTGATCTGGTCTTTCGTGATCGTATTCTGGGTGCTTGGAGTCGATCATCTTGGTGGTCTCACGACGTCCAGTACCGAATCCGGTCATTCCCTCAAATTTTTGATTTTACTACTGAAAATGACTGCAGAATCAGTTTGAAATGACTTTTTGTACGTCTCATGGGAATTGCAAAAAATATCCCGCCGAGGGGATCGAACCCATGACATAATTTTCGCAGACCACCGCATTCACCATTGTACTATACTCGCAAAAGTTGAGCAAATCATGTCATTCGACCACTTTTTCGAATCCTCGTAACATTTGAAGTTCGAAAATCGTAGTCTCAACTTACCTTCTGCGAGTCATATTTGTTGGTTCCTGATTGGAGTCTGACGATTCCCTCAGAGAGTCTGATCTTCTCCTCCGGGAGCTCCTGAACATTTTTTCTTGGTCTTTGGGGGTTAGTTTGCGAACATTTACGCGGTAAGCTGGTGTGCAAACTGTTCAGAGCCCACTGAAGTTTTTGCTCATCTCAAGTTAGAATCGCTTTACACTTTGTTGAGTGGCTCATGATCAACAAAATCGATCAAGGACGCGACAAAAAAAGTGTTTAATTACGCTGGGGAAGAGAGCTCCACCTGGCAGAGTCGGGATTACACAACAAAAGGCACATTTTATTCGATTTTTGATTGTCATTGCAGAGAGGTGTTTAACGGGCAAAAAAGTAAGTGATCAGAGGTGGTTGTAAGGGAACTTTGCACTATACTGTAGTTAGGGTACTGTAGTTATTACTATTCCAGGCTATTTTACGGAAAAAGATAATTCACTGAAAAACATGAATACTGTAACTTTTGAGGACAGATTTTCCTGTATCAAGTTTTTCAACAATGAAACACCTCTTTTTCTCCGTTTTTGACCGGGTGAAAGGTGATTTCTATGCATTTTTTATTGTTTTTCTTCAAATTTGCTTCAAAAACTAACCGGGAGGTCAGCAGGGTTGGTAGATACGTGTTTCCCCTCTCTGCACACATCACGTCCTGTACCGAATCCGGTCATTCCGCGTTGAGACGCATACTTGTTGGTACCGGACTGGAGTCTGACCTCTCCGTGAGTTCTCTGAGCAACGTCTTCTGGCAACTCCTGAATTGTTTAATTTTTACCACAGAATATGCTGGAAATCATTTAATTGTTTGGGAAAACCCCTGGAATATGTAAAAGTTCCTGGCACATATGTCGCTAGAAGCATGGCCGTTTTCGCGCTCTAATCTCAATTTTACAGAATGAGTACGGTATGCCTATCCTAGGGTCGGGACTCTCATAACGAACAGTTAGATCTTTTTGAAATTATTATTCTTACTTTCAGTCCATTGAAATTGAAGGCGCATTACTTAATCGTTCATGTATTTCAAAGCGATACTGCTACGGTACTAAGTACCCGATTTACGGAGGCCAGACGTTTTTTACAGGTAGAGGGAGCTATGTGCCTGGGAAATTCCGAAATCCGACAAAAATTGCAAACTTATCAAAATTAATAGAAAAATAATGAAATCTTGAAAGAAAACTCCCTTTCGTTACAAACAAATACGAGTTACGACTATCTCAGGCCGCTTCACAGGTTTGTAAATTGAACCCATTCAGAAACATGAAAAAGTATCAATTTTCATTTTTTGCTAAAACTTGAATTCTTCACATCATACTTCATTCGGAATCATATTAAAATCTAAAAAATAAGGAAAATTTGAGAAAATCAGTCACAAAGTATGAAAAAATCTTCTCAAAACTAAAAAAAAAACGGTTGAAGACGTGATAATTTAATCATCTTTTATATCAACTCACAGAAAGGTTCTCCGACTTGACTTTGGTGTTGGTGTTTCTTGGTGTTCCGAAGTTTGTCATCAACTTCTGGGAGTCTCCCTTGTTCCAACCGGCCTGGGATGGAATTATTCCTGAGAAATCGATAATATTGATTTTTCGATGACGTCACAGACCATCGGTCTGCCTCAGCTGAGCGAGGGTCCATCTTCCAACTCGTTTCGGCTGTCCGGTACCGGTCACCTTGGTTTCCATCGTGGCATTTGGTTGCTCTTCTGGAATTATTGATTTTTTTCGATCAATAATATTGATTTTACACATTTTGTTCTATTTTTTCGCTTTCAATGAGAACTTTCCATTTTTTCAGTTTTTATACCTACAATATCAATTAATACATCTTAATCTTCATTAATTTCAAAATTGGGAAGAAATGTTTCCCCTCTTTACCTTTATACAAATACACAGGATGGGGCGATACTGTCCTCTGCAGTTCATTTAGATCTTGAGAAGTTGGTGGTGGCCCTTGGGCGCCCTGGGCGATCGGGGCAACCTTCGGGGCGACCACCGGGCTCGGCTTGCCAGTCAGCTCCGGGTACTGTCCATAACTCGATGGACTTTTTGGTGCTGCCACCAAAGTCTTATAGTCGACTTTTTCCTTTGTCTCGGATGGGAAAGTTGGGACAATGGACTTGGGTTTGAGCCGGTCTACAGCTTCAGCCTGTCGCGGACTAAGCGAGAATGGGGATGGATAGTAATGGGATGGGAATGGTCCAGATTTCGATGGGCTGAGAGTGTATTTGGAGGAAGCTTGGACAGTCTCCATGGAAGTGTATGAAATCATGGTCAAGCTGTCGAACTGAGCGATGGTTTGACAGCAGAGGGAAGCCCGCTATGTGAGCCCTACTGTTTGCACAATCGAAAACTTCTTCTTCTTCTTTATTCTTTTCTACTAACAAACACTCGAACTTGAGCTCAAATTAACTTTACCGTTCGCCCCGGTGAGTTTAGGTTGTTAAACACGCTAAGGTTATTGTTTTTCTTCGAAAGTAATAACTCAAACATCGCGGTTTAGGCTGTGTTTCTGGTTGTTACAGTACTCTAATGTGTTTCTAGTTAGAGATTGCGAATCAAATGAACTCTTGTTATTTTTCTTTTTTTTTATTCGCAGCTGGATCGACAGAGGGACCTCAAGAATCATTGTAAATGTGCGTTTCGGAGCATTTTTTAATGTGTCTCTAAGGTTTAGAGCACAAATTAACTTTTTAGACTTTTAAACACGCTGAGATTATTGTTTTCATGTAAAGGTGAAACCCAAGGTATAGACTATGATTCTGACTGTTACAGTACTCCTAGTGTGTTCCTAGTCAGAAATTCGCGATTAGAATTTCCAGACTGCAAACTTAAACCTTCAAGATAATTGACTCAGACCGACCCACAGTGAGCTTTTTAACTTGAGGTAATTCGACTTTATTTTTTTGATCACAAGATTTTTCAACTCACCAGCGACTGGGACGGCATCTTCGGAGGTTGGCATTTTCCTGAAATTGTGTTTTTAAAAATAAAAAGGAGTTTTTCCAACTTGAAAAATCGATGATAGTCACAAACATAGTCTCCCTGACCGTTTTCGATACGGTACATTGGGTCGAAAAATGGGTTTCGGATTATGACACGCGGATCACGTTTATAACAATAAGGAATGATATGATGAATGAAATTTTGTTTTTGATCACTTTGAATTGATTTGATAGACCGGCCAGGTTTGTTCAAGAGCTCAATGTTGCAGAAGATCAACTAACCATGACATAAGAACATGATCTTCGCGAGGTTGCATACTCTCCGGGAACCAAAGACCAACTGATAGTCTGATTGAAATAAGATCCGCGAGGTTACATGCTCACAAAGGAATGAGCGTAGACTGACCATGAACTAATCAGATTAACCTCGCGAGGTTACATGCTCACAAGGGAATGAGCGTAGACTAACCATGAAGTTATCAGAGTAACCTCGCAAGGTTACATGCTCACAAGAAGATGAGCGTGGACTAACCATGAACTAATCAGATTAACCTCGCGAGGTTACATGCTCACAAGGGAATGAGCGTAGACTAACCATGAACTTATCAGAGTAACCTCGCGAGGTTACATGCTCACAAGGGAATGAGCGTAGACTAACCATGAAGTTATCAGAGTAACCTCGCAAGGTTACATGCTCACAAGAAGATGAGCGTGGACTAACCATGAACTAATCAGATTAACCTCGCGAGGTTACATGCTCACAAGGGAATGAGCGTAGACTGACCATGAAGTTATCAGAGTAACCTCGCAAGGTTACATGCTCACAAGAAGATGAGCGTGGACTAACCATGAACTAATCAGATTAACCTCGCGAGGTTACATGCTCACAAGGGAATGAGCGTAGACTAACCATGAAGTTATCAGAGTAACCTCGCAAGGTTACATGCTCACAAGAAGATGAGCGTGGACTAACCATGAACTAATCAGATTAACCTCGCGAGGTTACATGCTCACAAGGGAATGAGCGTAGACTAACCATGAAGTTATCAGAGTAACCTCGCAAGGTTACAAGCTCACAAGAAGATGAGCGTGGACTAACCATGAACTAATCAGATTAACCTCGCGAGGTTACATGCTCACAAGGGAATGAGCGTAGACTAACCATGAAGTTATCAGAGTAACCTCGCAAGGTTACATGCTCACAAGAAGATGAGCGTGGACTAACCATGAACTAATCAGATTAACCTCGCAAGGTTACATGCTCACAAGAAGATGAGCGTGGACTAACCATGAACTAATCAGATTAACCTCGCGAGGTTACATGCTCACAAGGGAATGAGCGTAGACTAACCATGAAGTTATCAGAGTAACCTCGCAAGGTTACATGCTCACAAGAAGATGAGCGTGGACTAACCATGAACTAATCAGATTAACCTCGCGAGGTTACATGCTCACAAGGGAATGAGCGTAGACTGACCATGAAGTTATCAGAGTAACCTCGCAAGGTTACATGCTCACAAGAAGATGAGCGTGGACTAACCATGAACTAATCAGATTAACCTCGCGAGGTTACATGCTCACAAGGGAATGAGCGTAGACTAACCATGAAGTTATCAGAGTAACCTCGCAAGGTTACATGCTCACAAGAAGATGAGCGTGGACTAACCATGAACTAATCAGATTAACCTCGCGAGGTTACATGCTCACAAGGGAATGAGCGTAGACTAACCATGAAGTTATCAGAGTAACCTCGCAAGGTTACATGCTCACAAGAAGATGAGCGTGGACTAACCATGAACTAATCAGATTAACCTCGCGAGGTTACATGCTCACAAGGGAATGAGCGTAGACTGACCATGAAGTTATCAGAGTAACCTCGCAAGGTTACATGCTCACAAGGGAATGAGCGTAGACTAACCATGAAGTTATCAGAGTAACCTCGCAAGGTTACATGCTCACAAGAAGATGAGCGTGGACTAACCATGAACTAATCAGATTAACCTCGCGAGGTTACATGCTCAC
>OZ022254.1:9187777-9247777 GCA_963978915.1 Caenorhabditis parvicauda
GCAAAGCAAATTAGAGTAGTACGTTGGATGCACTGAGAGCTGAAGAAGTCGGCTCCTTATTAGACACGTTAGTTGTCAATTTCTTGAAGAGTTAAGCTGAGAACTCATTTGGCCCTCAGGGGTCTTCTGACTCAGAAGTTGCAAAAACAGGCTAGAGGGAGGCTACAAAGATAGGGAGAGAGAGAGAGAGAGAGAGAGAGAGAGAGAGAGAGAGAGAGAGAGAGAGAGAAAGAGAGAGAGAGAAAGAGAGAGAGAAGAAGAAGAAGAAGAAGAAGAAGAAGAAGAAGAAGAAGAAGAAAAAGAAGGAGAAGAAGAAGAAGAAGAAGAGAGAGAGAGAGAGAGAGAGAGAGAGAGAGAAGAAGAAGAAGAAGAAGAGAGAGAGAGAGAGAGAGAGAGAGAGAGAGAGAGAGAGAGAAAGTAACAAAAACAGGAAGCGAGTTGCTATGAGCCCCAAATCATGCAGATCAAAATGTTTTGAAAGAAATGCTTTTTGGTGTAATCGGTCTGGAAGAATTTCAAAATTTTTTTCCTCAAGTTCAATCCGAGCGCATATTTTTGCATTTTCGTATAGCTGAGGTGTTGGGGTTTCTACAGAAAAAGGCTATTGTTCGCGAGAGTAAGTTGATTTAAGTCGTGGAGTTGGACAACTAGTACTGGAACTTCAGAAAGGCAACCGGAGGAGGTAGATCAAAATTGTGACTATCCCTAGTCAATGTTATAGACAAAAATGTGTCATTGAAAAGAGGCCAGTTTTTTTTTTCAGAATGTGCTCTAATTTGTGAAAATATGATTCGATTGGGTTAAAAGTTGGCTGGAAGAACCGAGAAAATAAGAGAAGAAGGTAGATCAAATTTGTGACTACTCCAAGTCAATGTTACATCTGGCGAAGTGCCAAGAACTTACCAGGACAGCGAGAAGAAGAAGGGTCTTGATCAACATGTTCATTGAGCAGGGGGAATCTGCGCGGGACCGATTCCGTCGAAATGACTTCTACGGGTGGGCGTGGCCTTCTGGGAAAAAGGGGCGGGGCGAAGCGGAGGAGCCAGGCCAAGTACAGCCACGACTCCCACGTGAGCATGATGGATTGTCCTAGGTTCTTCTTTTTTACTTGGGTGAACAGATTGAAGAGCAGAAACGTTGTTGATGACGTCAGAAGACGGAGGCGAAAAGACAAAAATAGCCGCTGCCGAGCGAGATCGTACCTGAGACACAAAATTGTCGGTTCAGCATTTTTTCCCGACTCTACTGTTTTACTTTCGAAAAAAAAAACGAAAAAATATAAACTTCACTTTTCTCGAACGATTTGAATCGGTACCAAGAAAAAGGCAACCTGGAAGAAAAAACAAAAATTGCTATTCCCTGACGGGATCAAACCCGCATCGTGTAGTTTTCAGTTCTCCATTACTGTTATATTCCACTCTGATTAACATTACGCCTATTACATCCCTGACTTCTAAAAAGCAAAAAATCTCGCCGACGAGCAAGATCGAACCAAAGACCAAAAACTAATGTTCTATAATCGTTTTCATTGAGCTATTAAAAACTTGAAAACATATAAATCCTTAGCATAGTGCATAATCACCTTGAGAGGTCATTAACGTGTCCCGAAGCACGCGAACCGCTTTTGAAATGGATGGGCCAATCAAATCAAGTGGGCGGAGCTTGCTTTTTTGCAGTTCAATTTTTCGTTTTTCATCTTCTCGTCTAATGAAACTCTGCGTGAAACAATTCGGACAAAAGTTCTTATCAAACGAACCAAATCAGTGAGGGTGTGTCAAAATTTGCAGTTCAGACCAATGGGCCAATCAAATCAATAGGCGGGACTTGTCCTTTTGCAGTTCGGTTTTTTTTGATTTATGATTTTACGCGATTGTCATTTATATTAAAGACATCTCGGGAACTTTTCTAAAACATTATGTTTTAAATTTACAGTTCGAACTAACGGGCCAATCAAATGTAGGGGGCGTGGCCTTTGCAGTTCAGGATCAAATTTGACTCCCTCGGGTCACGGAAGTTTGGACTCGTCAAAAGAGTTTTGGCATAGTTGAAGACTCTCTTGGGATTTGCCAACACCTTGGTTAGAATTCCAATGTTGCAATGACGGAAGGATTATTGAGAATTTGAGAATACTATTGAGAATTTTGATGTTAACAGTTCATAACGAGGAATATCAGTGTCACAGAGCATCAGATTTGTTCCCAGTATTTGAAGTTCAACATCTACAATCTTCACTTTTAAGATGTCTATTTTTAGATCACAAACGCTTTCTACCTCGTCTAATTTGCTTCAAATTTGAGAAACGACTGGCCATCTTTCACTGAAACACCCCGTGTTTCTTTCTCCGTCTGCTCAAAAAATCGTCATTGCCCAGATTTAGTCGGTTGTAAAACAACTTCTCGCCAGATGAGGCTAATTTTCTATTATAGCAGACCTGCTCGATGAGCACTACACGTTAGTGGGGGAAGAGGGAAGAGGGGTCCGATTCAGAAAAAGTTACATTTTTACAGATTTTGATAAAGATTGAAAAAAAAACTTACTGGATGAAACTACAAAAAAACATCAAGATTTTGTCATTTCCCAAGTTTCAACCCAGTAGGTTTGATGAAATACATTTTCTATTTTCTCTAGAAACTAAATACCGTTGATATGAAGTTCATAGGTCGTTGATATCTACAGCACATTAACGTCATAGGCCGTAGATATCAGCAGCCGATGAAGTTCATATCAACAGCCGATGAACTTCATAAATTTTCATCAACGACCTATGAACTTCATATCAACAGCAGATGAACTTCATATCAACAGCCGATGAACTTCATAGAGATTCTATCAACAGCCGATGAACTTCATAGAGATTCTATCAACAGCACATTTTTAAGTGCAAAAAATATTATTAAACAATGTGACCTCCCTTCATTGGGAGATGGTCACCGGAGACACCACCGGTAGGCCGTGACAAAAATCTTAGGATCTACATCCTGTTCGATAGATAAGACTTCGAACTTGCTTGATGAAATGCATGATCTTTATGTATGTTATCGTGCGCCGACCTTCTGCGGGTTTCGCCTAACTAACGTGTTTAGCGACTTCTGTGAGGTGTATGTAGTTTTTGACAACATTACTGGAGTTTTCCACCATTCTCTTTCACATGGAACAACTCAAATGACACAAAAAGTGATTACAAACGGAGAAAATTTGATATATAAAATTAATCGACCATTATTCAACAAAAAAATGCGATGTGCATACTTGTAAGGTGGTTAAATATAATTAATCGAGCGACAAACACTTCTATTACTTTACACAATGGAAAAACCTAGAAGAAATACTTTCGAGACTCATGAACCTGAACTTTCATCGAGAAAAAAATTTTTTTAAGAGTTTTTCGATGACAAGCGGCACCTAAAAACATAAGAAACGTATAAAAATATCCGTATTCCGATTAGATAGTGAATCTATCATCACATGCAGTACCACCTTCAGTGTTTATCAATGTCTGTTACTTCAAATGATGAATTCGTTATAATCGAAAACCGTGTTAGTATTGACAGCAAATCAGCAGCACATGAACTTCATATCTACAGCACATGAACTTCATAATCTGCTATCAACGGCTTATGAACTTCATATCAACAGCCGATGAAGTTCATATCAACAGCTGATGAAGTTCATATCAACAGCCCATGAAGTTTCTATCAACAGCCAATGAACTTCATAAATTTTTATCAACGACCTATGAACTTCATAAATTTTTATCAACGGCCTATGAACTTCATAAATTTATATCAACGACCTATGAACTTCATAAGTTTATATCAACGACCTATGAACTTCATAAACTACTATCAACGACCTATGAACTTCATAAACTGCTATCAACGACCTATGAACTTCATATCAACGGTATTTAGTTTCTAGAGTTATTAATACAGCTTTATTAGGTCACGAAGTGTTTCCGGGGTTCGTTCTCAGCTCATAGGCATCGGCTCGAGACAGTATAAACGCTGTTCGAAAGCTCGTAGTGTCCCCGAGGTGCAAAGCTGATTTTTAATTTGTTCGATCCGTACGCTGCTGCGCGCCATCCATTCTCTCAATTTAGATATTTGAACGTGTTCCCCAAAGTGACCGTTTTGCCATTGGACACAAGGTGTTTCCACAGCTCTTTCTCAGCTCATAGGCGACATATCAAAACGTTATATACAAAAGCTCTAGGTTACGCGGATGTATGTGCCAAGTTTGACTGTGAAGCTGTAACCAAGGAAGTTACTAGGGCCACGAAGTGAACCATTAATTGACTTGTAATTTGTAAAAATGTTAACCTTCTGGATGTTCAAGCATTTTCTCAGGTTTTCCTCGCTTTCCGAGACTTAATTCTGGTCTGATGGATCGATCCCACTCGACTCTTTTGCTCTTTCCCACTCAAAAACTCATCAAAACAAACTTGAACGATCACACCTCCTACGATCTCATAATCGTAGTGCAAATTGTATGATAATTGGAAGAGCGAAAACAGAGAAAAAGTACTTGTTTTCGTGACCGTTTCGCATTCCGTCGGTTTTAGGGTAATCTTGTGGCTGCTTGATAGAGTTAATAATAAATGAGAGTACACAAGTTTTTGTTGCTTTATTTTCATTACGTCACACATTTAAAGGCAGTCCCTCGGGGGAGGCAAAGCCTTTTGACTATTGCTGATTTTCTCCAAGATAACCTATGTTTTGGGGATAATTTTTCAAAATAAGGAACTTTGTGGGACAATTGCAAAGGGGCGGAGTCACCACGCCCCTTTCTGTATTTCATACAGTAATCGACAAAACATATGCTCCTGCTTGCAACAAAGTTCGCCATAGTTGGACACATATATCGCTAGAAACATGGCCGTTTTCAAACGCGCTCTAATCTCAATTTTGCAGAATGAGTACGGTAGGCCTACCTTAGGTTCGGGACTCTCACAACGAACAGTTAGATCGTTGTGGATTCAAATTATTATTCTCACTTTCAGTCCATTGAAATTAAAGGCTCATTACTTGAGTCGCTTTGTGTTTCGAGGCGAAACTGCTACCGTACTAAGTGCCCGATTTACGGAGGCCAGATTTTTTACAGGTAGAGGTTTTTTTTAGAAAATATTTACAGTGATCGTTTCTGTTCACAAAGAGGCGGAGTCTGCAATCGACGCACAGAAATCTATTGTGAAATGTATCGGTCGTTCGTCTCTTGTACCTATCGAGAAAGAGGCGGAGTCTGCAAAAGACGCACAAAAATCTATTGTGATATGTATCGACCGTTCGTCCCTTGTCATTATCGAAAAAGGGGCGGAGCTTGCAATCGACGCACAACACCTTCGACGTCAGTTTTTTTCGTTAGTTGAGAATAAACTAAAAAGTGGAACCCATTGATCGTCCGTTCCTGTCACGACCAAAAAAGGGGCGGAGTCTACACGTCATAACCAATCAGCTGAGAAGAATGTAAACAACTACAATTTTATGTTCATTTTTTGCTCAGAGCACCCACGGCCAAATCCATTTATGGGTTCTTCTTTAAATTGGAATTCGTAGGTAGCTCGCTTGAGAACATAGGGTTTATGTGAATGAGTAAGATTGACTGTGTTTCAGTGAAAGGTGGCCAGCGGTCTTCAATTCTGGATGCTCATCTGGAATGGAACATTTTGTTGATGACCGTGTGGGATAACTGATATTTCAGGAGAAGATGGCAAGAATCCAGAACCAGCACCATCGTCACGTCTGATTAAAATGAGATTAGAACCTAGAAAGAACTGACAGATGTTACAGAATGTCGGAAGTCGATCGACAACTGACATGATGATTACCTTTTTTAGTTCTGTGATACTTCCTTGTCGCGGAAAGATATATTGAGAGAGAGAGAGAGAAAAAAAGGGGGAGAGAGAGAGAGGGAGAAAGGAAAAATATGAGAACGTAGAAACACGTTATTTTATTGACCTGTTGACCTGGTGGTGACCTGTATGTGACCCATTACGGTTTGCCCTACTTCTCGGATCATTTCTGGAAAATTGGAAAAAGAGTCATAGGTTTGTTCTTTTTGAGAGAGAGAGAGAGAGAGAGAGAGAGAGAGAGAGAAAGAGAGAGAGAGAGAGAGAGAGAGAGAGAGAGAGAGAGAGAGAGAGAGAGAGAGAGAGAGAGAGAGAGAGAGAGAGAAAGAAAGAGATCTTTCTAATCAAAGAATTCAGAAAAACATGATCATTAGCCTGTTTCTCATTTCTATCGCGTTGACATTGGGAAGAGTAGACACTGTATGTTTTCATGCAACTTCCACGAAAAAGATTGGAGAAAATGAACGAACTTTTGAATTTCAGGCGTCTTGTTCTCCACGTTTGTGTAAATCTACTCCATGTGAATGTTTTACTGAAAATGAAGAAAAAGTTTACGAATGGATGTGTGAAGAGAATAAATGTGTGAAAACTTTTACGGTGAGTATTGACTGAATAGTATACGTTGGAAGCCGTGCCGCGTAGCAACGCGCGGTCGGAATGAAGTTCAATGTGTGACAAGAGCCAAATACTCATCTACCAGATTTAAATTTTAATCAACTGTCTTATGAAGGATGCGGCTGTGGCGGTTATCAGCTTAATTACAATTGGTGTGATCCTTATCATCATAGTGGCCATCATCGTTTGTGTCTGTTGTTTCTGCAAGAATAAGAAGAAGTCGGAACGGAATCAGCCACAGAATCCAACAGTCGTAATGGCACAGGCGCCACCACAACCAGTCTTTTACTAATACAAATAATGAATAAATTCATCTTGAGACATGTTCACATTGGATACTTACTTCATACTTCAGAGATCCACTGTTCGCGTTGTCATGTGACGGCGTGGATCAGAAACTTCTAGGTTGAACGGTCCTTTGCCAACGTTGACCACGGAGTCTTTCTCACCAGTATACCAGCACGTCTTCTCTGACCAGACATAGAACGGATGTGAAGAAAATCGTCTCTCGCTTCGATGATGTCGTCGCTCCATCTCAGAGGAGGTCTACCTGCTTTCCTTTTCTGTCCCAAAGGTGTCCACTCGGTGACTTTTCTTGACCATCGGGTAGGCGGTTGTCGAGCGACATGACCTGCCCACGCTAGCTTCCGTTCCGTGATTCGTTTTAGAATAACAAAATCATCAGATTCGATGTCTGCGTCCTCACATATTTTGTTCATCGTGCGTTGCAGTCTTCCTAAGTCATACATACTGTAAAGACAGTAATAACAATGTGTATGAAAATGGAAAAGAGAGAGAAAGATTATCACGAATGAGATACAAAGAGAACCCTTCTCTCAACCCTAATATCACCAGTCCATTCTTGTCAACCGCTTAAAAGGTTCTACTACGGTTCCCACGTCCATTATCTGTGACGGCTATTTCTGGTCGTCACGAAGCTTATGAACTTTATTTTCAAGGAATAAAGTTATTATTATTATTATTATTATTATTATTATTATTATTATTATTAAAGAGTGACTGAAGTCTAGCACTGTGTTACAAAAAGAGCTGTTTTATCATTTTTACCGTAAGGAGAGAGAGAAAAAGAGGAAAAAATATGAAAACGTGGAGAAACGTAGAAAAACGTTATTTTATTGACCTATTGACCTGGTTGTGACCTGTATGTGGCCCATTACGGTTTGCCCTACTTCTCGAAACATTTCTGGAAAATTGGAAAAAGAGTTATAGGTTTGTTCTCATTGAAAGAGAGAGAGAGAGAGAGAGAGAGAGAGAGAGAGAGAGAGAGAGAGAGAGAGAGAGAGAGAGAGAGAGAGAGAGAGAGAGAGAGAGAGAGAGAGAGAGAGAGAGAGAGAGAAAGAAAGAGATCAAAGAATTCAGAAAACCATGATCCTTGAGCTGTTTTTCATTTCTATCGCGTTGATATTGGGAAGAGTAGACACGGTATGTTTTCATGCTACTTCGACGGAAAGGATTGGAGAAAATGAACGAACTTTTGAATTGCAGGCATGCAGTGGCGGTGTCGGTGTCGGTATCCCTTGTGGATCTACTAATTGTAGATGTTTGACTATAGATGAAGAAAAAACTAAAGAAATGCTATGCGACGATAGTGACAAATGCATAGTTGTTGAGAAGGTGAGTGACTAAATAGTTTACGTTAACGAGTTGGAAGCATGAAAATGCCGTGCCGCTTAGCAACGCGCGGATCGAAGGCATTTCAAACTTGATGCGCATCTTCACCATAACAGAACAGAATGGTTTGACCCGACGTATATGAACTGAGAAAGGGTATTTTTTGAAGTTTAATAAATTGTCCCGTTTTTATTTCTTTTTTCGCATATCAGCAGTACAAGGATTCTTCAGGGGTGCTTCACACCTAGGCAAAGGCATAAGACAATAAAACCGCTCCGCAACCGCGTTGCCGACCTCCGCTTGACTGGCATAAAGTTTCAATCATCTGTTTTAAGAGTTTACTTAATACGGTAATGATTGTCGTCATATGCATTGTGGTTGCTGTGGTCATTATCGTCATAGTGGTCATCGTCGTTGTTGTTTTTTGTGTCTGCAAGAATAAGAAGGATCCGGAACAGAATCAGACACAGAACCCAACAGTCGTAATGGCACAGGCACGACCACAAGCAGTTGTTTACTAATACACATAATGAATAAATTTATCTTGTGAGATGTTCACATTGGAAAGTCTTACATACTGTAAAGACAGTACACATAAAAAGTCTGACCGATTTCAAACGCGCGCCAGTCGGATTTTTGTAAAATGAGTACGGTAGGAGTCGGGACTTTCACATCGAATAGTTAGATCTTTGTGGATTTAAGTTATTATTCTAACTTTCAGTCCATTAAAATTAAAGGCGCATTAATTAATCGTTCATGTATTTCAAAGCGAAACTGCTACGGTAACTAAGTAACCGATTTACGGAGGTCAGACTTTTTTACAGGTAGAGGAAGCTATGTGCAGTAATAGCATTGTGGTATGAGAATGGAAAAGAAATAGATTATCACGAATGAGATACAAAGAGAACCCTTTCCTTAATCCTAATATCACCAGTTCATCCTTGTCGACCGCGGTGCCCATATGGAATCGTGTCTGCTATTTATTTCCAAATGAGCTGAGACTGAGGGGTGTCAAGAAAATCGTAAAAACATTACCTAACTCAAAATTATTTTCTGACATCCCTCAGAATCTTCTTTAATTGTGGCCGTTCTGGCCACCTCCTCCAACTCATTTCCTAAAATTTAGACATACAGTACTGTTCATAATCTTATTCGCATTTGACTTTTTTGTCATAATTCTTTTCAAACTCAATGAATCGATCTGAACTACTCAGAGAAAGTTTTGGAGTACATTACACGTTTGTGGTACAAGTTTGGTCATGATTCACAAAGAATGAATATATTTTTGGAATTGAAACGAAAAACATGAATAATTGAAAAAATTTAATTCATGATTCAAAGGCACATAACTTACTAAAATGAGTGCTAGATGTTCCAGACCAGTTATAAAATGTTTGAATATGTTGTTTCAACTCTTTTCGTGTCAGTCTTAGCCTGACATCTTTTTGGCCTAGAGCACAGGAGTTTTACAAAGACCAGCACCTTGAAGATCTGCCATGTTTTTAAAAAACGAGTTATCTGCAATGAATATCGTGGTTCAAATATGCCACAAATCACTCCACAGCTTTTTACAGTATCGAGGTACATTTTTCAAATATTGAAATGATGTTGGACAAATCATAGAGTTCACACGACATCGTTGAATCCAGGAACCCAGATTGCGCACCCTGTGTTCGGCGGCGTTTTCCTCTGAAATCTCGTATCTGAAGGCAACATTCATGAGTTTTTGTTTTATAATGTTGATCTCATATAACTTTTAATTCTATTGACTTGCCATAAGCACACCCAAAAGTCTCAGTAGCAAAATATAACCGTCCAAATGTAACTCATAGACCATACCGTTACCCTCTCCATACTTCAGGGTTGGATACAGATGCTTTTCGTCGTATTCAGTTTACTTTTTTGAATATTCCAGATGAAAAACATTTTTCCACTCTGTTCACGTGATTCCAGAACTCCAGTCGTTATGTGACACGTTCCGACATGTTCAGATGACTTTAGCACTACAACATGCAAGACAGTACTTCCTGTTTCTGGGGATTCGGGTCTTGCAGTGTGCTCGTGATCATGGATTATAACAAAAATTTATGTGTAACAAATATACGCTCATAAAAATTCTAGAATATTGTCATTGAGTATGACATTTCAGAGAAAAATGCCCCCGAACACAGGGTGCGCAATCTGGGTTCCGGGATTTAACGATGTCGTGTGAACTCTATGATTTGTCCAACACCATTTCAATATTTGAATAATGTACCTCGATACTGTAAAAAGCTGTGGAGTGATTTGTGGCATATTTGAACCACGATATTCATTGCAGATAACTCGTTTTTTAAAAACATGGCAGATCTTCAAGGTGCTGGTCTTTGTAAAACTCCTGTGCTCTAGGCCAAAAAGATGTCAGGCTAAGACTGGCACGAAAAGAGTTGAAACAACATATTCAAACATTTTATAACTGGTCTGGAACATCTAGCACTCATTTTAGTAAGTTATGTGCCTTTGAATCATGAATTAAATTTTTTCAATTATTCATGTTTTTCGTTTCAATTCCAAAAATATATTCATTCTTTGTGAATCATGACCAAACTTGTACCACAAACGTGTAATATACTCCAAAACTTTCTCTGAGTAGTTCAGATCGATTCATTGAGTTTGAAAAGAATTATGACGAAAAAGTCAAATGCGAATAAGATTATGAACAGTACTGTACAACTGAAAACTAAATTACTATTCTATTCTGTCTTCGATTGCTAAACCTTGTTCTATTAACTGTTGGGAACCTTCCTAAGTTACGGTCGAATACAATTTGTCAGACTACTGGTTGGAATTGATCTGATTATCCTGGTCGAATAACTAACACCAATATTCTATCACTACTAACAATCATATTCAGTTCCTCTCCTTCTGGTTATCTTACAAACTTATCCAACGTACTTTTTGCAAAAATCGCACAACTGTTCTGATCAGAGCAGTTTTTTTTAAAAGGTTCTCCTACGGTTCCAACGCCCATTATCTGTGCTCATGACGGCTATTTCTGGTCGTCACGAAGCTTATGAACTTTATTTTCAAGGAATAAAATTATTATTATTAAAGAGTGACTAAAAATCGAAAGTTTATAGTTGGAATACTAGCATTGTGTTACACATGATCTGTTTTATCATCTTTACCGTATCTGAGAACCTAGGAGACAACTCACTCCAAAACTTTTGGCGGACCGGCATTGGACCGTAAATGGGCGACAGATGGACCGGGCGACAGATGGACTGTAGATGGGTGACACATGGACCGGTGGCGGGGAGAGTGCGCTGCGTGTCAAATTTGGACCGGCATTGGATCGTAAATGGGCGACACATGGACTGGGCGACACATGGACCGGGCGACACATGGATCGGGCGACACATGGACCGGGCGACACATGGACCGGGCGACACATGGACTGCGGATGGGCGACACATGGACCGGGCGACACATGGACTGTAGATGGGCGACACATGGACTGGCCCATGGATGATCTAATCGGCGAAACCCGCGATATGTCCGCGAGTGGCTGCAATGACCTATCTAGCGCTCGACGACTTTTTAGATCGTTTCTTCTCTGCACTTCGGAGTAGAAACAATTGTAAGCCGAACTATAGCATGTACAGGGTGCACCAAAATTACTTGCACAACTTCTAGATAGCCTATATCAAAAAGTAAAAGTCAGAAAACCGTATAAGCTGACAAATAGTTTATTTATGATCATAAAAACAATTATCAACTAGTCTTGTTGAATATGACTTCCTTCATTGGCGATGACAGCCCAAAGTCGCCTTGGTTAGGCATCGATGGTTGCACGCAGGTAGTCTTCCGACAAATCGTCCCATTACTTGACAATGGTCTTCTTCACGCCCTTGAAACTTGGATGAAGTTTAGTCTTGTTTTTGTTCTGCAAGACCCTAAAGATGGCATGGTCAACCGGATTCAGGTCTGGTCACAACAGTAGCCATTGATCCGTGAGATGAAGGCAGCCAAATGAGTCTCGCACCCTTGTTGCGACGTTTTGGCTGTTTGAACTGGCGCACCGTCTTGCTGGAACACCCAGTAATGTTCATTGAAGTGATTTTGAGTCCAAAAAAGATGTTTCTACGTTAAAATCATAGAAATTGGGATTACTGTGTTGATTTTGACACAATTGTCGACAAAAAACAATGATAACTTGTCATCGGCACAAGCTGTTCCGGAAATGATCCCGCTAGCAGGTTTCATCGCCATTAGCTTCTCATCAGAGAACACTGTCATCGAGTGTTCATAGGGCGCGTGCGCTGGAAGAGCTATCTTGGTATTACGAGCCTTTTCTCGGTTATATCATCTTTGTGAATAGAGGTTTTTTTAATACGACAACAAACCAGCTTAAGCTTGTCTTTGACTGTCGTTTCCATCAAATTCTAATTGATTTTCATATCGATTGCCATCTTTTTGATGATCCGAGTGAATTTCACCGTATCCTAGCTTTCGCAGCTCTTATCCGCTCCGGAATGATGACTATTGGTATTTTTCTAAGCAAACGTTTACAAAAAGACAAACTGAACTTGTTTACATCAAAATTTGAATTATCAACAGTTCATTCTGGAATTCCCAGCCGTTTGATGATGCCGCATAGGTGGACTCCCGCCTGCGACTGGGAGATCATTGTGAGTTTGAGGGCACCATCGCTCTAGAACTGGACCGATTGATCTAGAACTCAGCAAGAAAGTGAAGAACAATATGACAAATAGAAGTTTTGAGAATTCATAGGTGAGGAGTGCTTAAACAAGAAGCTGTATGAGGTCAAACTTTTGTGCAAGTAATTTTGGTGCACCCTGTAATGTGCGTTCGCACATGTTAGTTGCAACAATGGACTTTTTGAACTGATGAACATTAGGCTATATTTGTCCACTTAGGTTCAGTTCTGGCTTGAAAGTGGTACCCACTATCATACAGGGTGCACCAAAATTACTTGCACAAAAGTTTGACCTCATACAGCTTCTTGTTTAAGCACTCTTCACCCATGAATTCTTCAAACTTTTACTTGTCATACTGTTCTTTACTTCCTTGCTGAGTTTTAGATCAATCGGTCCAGTTCTAGAGCGATGGTGCCCTCAAACTCACAATGCTCTCCCAGTCACAGGCGGGTGTCCGCCTATGCGGCATCATCAAACGGCTGGGAATTCCAGAATGAACTGTTAATGATTCAACTTTTGATGTAAACGAGTTCAGTATGTCTTTTTGTGAATGTGTGGAAAGAAAAATACTGATAACCATCATTCCAGAGCGGATTAGAGCTTTGAAAGCTAGGATAAGGTGAAATCCACTCGAATCGTCAAAGAGATGGCAAACGACATGAAAATCAATCAAACTTTGATGGAAGCAAAGGTCGAAAACAAGCTTAAGCTGGTCTGTTGTCGTATAGAAAAAATCTGTACTCATTTGGAGGATATAACCGAGAAACGGCTCGAAATAGCAGAATAGTTTTTCCAGCGCACGCGCCCTATAAACAATCGAGGACAGTGTTTTCTGATGAGAAGCGAATGACGATAAAGGCTGAATTTGAGTCTCGAAATCACAGAGTTGTTGCTCAGATGTTCGTAGAAACTTTTGACAAAAAACAACTCGATCCATCATGCTTTCGACCTGCTTTCCGGAACAATGTCTACCGATGACGAGTTATCATTGTTTTTTGTTGACAATTGTGTCAAAATCAACATAGAAGTTTCTATTTCTAAGATTTTAACAAAGATACTTATTTTCTAGACCCAAAATCACTTCAATGAGCGTCACTGTGTGTTCCAGAAAGACACTGCGCCAGCTCACACAGGCAAAACGTCGCCACAACGATGCAAGACTCATTTGACGGCGTTCATCCCAAGGATTAATCGTCACTGCCATTGGCAGACCTGATTTCGGTTGACCGTTCCATCTTGAGGGTCTTGCAGAACGAAATCATGACTTGACTTCATCAAAGATTCAAGGGTCTGAAGGAACCCCTGGTCAAGTAATGAGACGATTTGTCTGAAGACTACCTGCGTGCAACCATCGATGCCTACCCAAGGCGACTTTGTACTGTCATCGCCAATGAAGAAAGTTATATTCAACAAGATTAGTTGATAATTGTTTTTATGATCATAAATAAACTATTTGTCAGCTTATACGGTTTTCTGACTTCTACTTTTTAATATAGGCTATCTAGAAGTTGTGCAAGTAATTTTTGTGCACCCTGTATATCAGGGGTCCGGATATGGAAGGAAAATATTTCATGTGTCATACCCCCGCAAAAGTTATGTGTGTCCACATAATGTATCAAACTGATATTGAACAGTGAATGAATTGGACAGTGCGACTATGAGTGGGCGACACATGAACCGGGCGACACATGGATCGGGCGACACATGGACCGGGCGACACATGGACCGGGCGACACATGGACCGGCATTGGACCGTAGATGGGCGACACATGTCCGGGACGACTGTCGCCCATCTACGGTCCAATGCCGGTCCACGAAAAGTTTTGGAGTTGGTTCCCGACCCACAGTGCATCAACATCAAAAGTGGCTAGTTAGTCGATCTCAATCAATACATTCAATTTTCGCTCCGGATGACCGCTTTGCAGTTGCCTAAGAAGAAGTGAGTTAGTTGATAATTTTGCGAATAAGCGATTTTTGACCGACCACCCTCGGGCAAATCCCGCCCTAGTCACGCCCACATTTGGGATGGTCAAGACTGATACACTGTGCATGATCACAGATGATATCTAAAGACTGATTGAAGCACGGAAATTTATTAGAAGAAAGATTCAGGTCTGGATTGAATGTAAGGCCGGACATTTGGAAGAATTTCAAACCGGGAACAATAGTTTCGAAGATTTTCAAAGTGAGCCAAGTAGAAGCTGTCGTAGCACTGTTGGAATCTGGTCAACAGCTCGATCAATGCGATGTCAGCCCATGAGTACTGAACAAAATTTTGGAATTGAGTCGATCGTCGGTTTGAATTCTAACCTGTTCGCCGATTATAAACATTTCCTTGGAAAGGGTTTCTTCATACTTCTGAAGCTTCGGGAATAAAGATTCTTCTTTGAACACGTTCCATGCTTCTTTCTGAAAGATGCGTGTGTGTGTGTGTGAAAGATGGAGAGAGGGGGAGAGAGGAAAGGACAGAGAGAGAGAGAGAGAGAGAGAGAGAGAGAGAGAGAGAGAGAGAGAGAGAAGAAGAGAGAGAGAGAGAGAGAGAGAGAGAGAGAGAGAGAGAGAGAGAGAGATAGAGAGAGAGAGAGAGAGAGAGAGAGAGAGAGAGAGAGAGAGAGAGAGAGAGAGGGAGAGAGAGAGGGAGAGAGGGAGAGAGAGAGAGAGAGAGAGAGAGAGAGAGAGAGAGAGAGAGAGAGAGAGAGGGAGAGAGAGAGGGAGAGAGGGAGAGGGAGAGAAAGAGAGAGAGATTGAAAACAAACCCTGGCCTCGTAGTTCTTTGTCAATGTAGCTCTGATGACCGGTGCCAGCTTCTGATTGAGTTCTTCCAAGTCTCTAATAACTTCATCAATCTTCTCCTGATCACTACTCGAACTTCCATAAATACCGTAGTTCAAAGCGATAAATCGACAAATATCCAGACACCCAATGATTGTTTTCTTATCGTTGATCTTCATCACAGGCAGCTTGGTATCGTCGTTGAATCCGTCTGTAATTTTGACCAGTCGCCGACCTGTCGCGGGTTTCGCCATTTGACCAGTTTGGAATGTTTTTGAGACCGTAAATGTCCCGAGATTTGATTTTTCGTTGAGTTTGAGAGTTCCGGAGTGACCATTTTTCGACTTTCATGTCGCCGACCTGTCGCGGGTTTCGCCAATTTTTTAATTACCATAAAACATACCATTTTTTCGACGAAGGTGCCATTGTTGGATGGTTAACCTTGAATCTATGAATTGGTGCCCGGCGTATATTAACCTGAAAATCAATTATCGATTGATTTGAAGGAAAGAAAGAGCTACAGTAACAAAATTTGGCCTAGAGCGACAGTAGTAAATTTTGACCTACAGTAAGAAGTTTTGATCTGGAACCATAATAACACAGTTTGATTTAGCGCTACAGTAAGTATCTCTGACTTGGAGCATCAACTTTCAACCTAGAGCTACAGTAACACAGTTTGATCGGAAACTACAGTAAGAAAAACTCACCTAGAGCTACAGTAACACATTTTGATCTAAACTTTAAGTATCAATTTCGACCTTAAGCTACAGTTCTTTCTATGGTAACACATCAAATTTTAACTTGAAGTTTCAGTAAGAAATTTTGATCCAGACCTACAGTAACACATTTGATCTACTTCCGGAAAAAACTCACATCAACCGTATAGCTTCCGCTCTTCCACGTCCGGGCAAACTGATAAGCTCGATTTTGTCACCTTTTCCCATTATCTGAAATCTCTACATAAAACAGAAATTTTGGAGATCGAATGAAAGCAGAGTGATAGGCAGACAAAGGAGAAGAAGACGACAGAAATTGGAAACAAGTGAACAATGTAATGGAAAATAGACGTCTTGAGGGTAATATTGACCGTCAGATTGTTGACTTACTACTTGAGGGGAAGAAAACTAAATACGAGGAGGAGAAAAGTCAAGAAAGAAGGAAAGAAACAATCATCGAAACAGTATGAATCATGTCAAAACAATGAGAAAGGAAGGTGAAAAGAAAGCTGGAATTAAAAATCTATCACCTCTCTCTCTCCCTCTCTTTTTCTCTCTCCCTCTCTTTTTCTCTCTCCCTCTATCTCTCTCTCCCTCTTTCTCTCTCTCCCTCTTTCTCTCTCTCCCTCTTTCTCTCTCTCTCTCTACCTCTCTCTTTCTCTCTCTCACTTCCTCTCTCTCTCTCTCTCTCTCTCTCTCTCTCTCCCTCTCTCTCTCTCTCTCTCTCTCTCTCTCTCTCTCTCTCTCTCTCTCTCTCTCTCTCTCTCTCTCTCTCTCTCTCTCTCTCTCTCTCTCTCTCTCTCTCTCTCTCTCTCTCTTTCTTTATCTCTTTCTCTCTCTCAATACAATAATCGCAAATTGTTTCACATATCTTCCTCTACCTGTAAAAAAGTCTGACCTCCGTAAATCGGTTACTTAGTTACCGTAGCAGTTTCGCTTTGAAATACATGAACGATTTAAGTAATGCGCCTTCAATTTCAATGGACTGAAAGTAAGAATAATTTAAATCCACAAAGATCTAACTGTTCGTTGTGAGAGTCCCGACCCTACCGTACTCATTTTACAAAAATGCGACTGCCGCGAGTTTGAAATCGGTCAGACTTTTTGCTAGATATGTGTGTGTGTGGTTGCAGAACTGAATTATTATTGTTATCCCGGACAAAAAAATAAACATCGAAAGCGAGAAGTGAGACAACGAACCGTAAGGTGTGCAATCATGCTCCTATGCGAATCCGTTTTACACTTTATTCTTTATCGATCGTTTTTCTTGATTTTGACTGTCCTTCTTAATGATTGATAACACCTTGATCTTCGATGTCGATTATTGATTATCGATTTATAAATTTATCGATTTTTCCATTTTCAAAATTTTGTTTTTCACATGTCTTTTGAATAGCTTATTTCTTGTTTTCTTAAACTATTTGAGAGTTTTTTTTTTATCTTTTTTATCATTTCTAATCATTTTTCTGAACTGTCCAATGTCGTGCTTCTCATTCTTCTTATCGGTTGAATTTCACTTTTCTCCAACCAACAGCTATATTGTCCGTCTTTCAATATCACGTGGTTAAAAAATGAAAATGTCCGTTCCCCGTCACAACGAAGAAATGGGCGGAGTCTAAATAGAACAAGACGCACTAAATCTACAATTTGCGTGTGGATGACTATCATTACAGGTTTCTTCATGTTTTCTTTTGTGAGTACCGTATCAGAACAGTTCAAAGGCGAGTTTCGCCGATTATTTTCTCATTGTGGTGACTGGTGTTTGTCACCATGGTGATGGTGTTTCTCTGTCACCATCGTGCTCTTGGCAGCGTTATGAAGCTTTGGCACTTTGCATATCCTTAGCGGATCAGTTTATCCTTATTATTCACGCTCTCTTTACTCTTATTGTCTTGTGAGTTAATAACAAATTTCACCATCAGTTTGTTTGAAAGTGATATGTTTTATCAGAGTTTTCAGAATGCCGAGTTGTCAAGACTCTTTCTCGCTAAAGAATATGATAGATGGAAGGAACAAACTTCTGAGGTTGATTCACAAAGAAAAACGACAGGTAAAAGCTATTTCTGAACTGTGTTTTTACTGTGAACCACAAAAAACAAACCTTATAGGAATTCTTACTCGAATTCGAACTTAATTCTGAGAAAAAATATAAAAAATCCTTCTGCAGAATTTTCAACTTTCAGACTCTTCTCGGCTTCAATGACTCGCATGAACTTCACATGAATACCGTCAATGTAGATCACCCAGAAAGTAGTCATAGAATAAGCAAGGCGAAAGAAGCTTTGGAGAAATACGGACTGCTCAGTAAGTGTCAGATTTTGGAGGTGAGTCAGAATCGAAGAAAAAAATAACACAGTTTTTTCGTGAATAAAAAGACAATAGCGAGGAAAAGTTTAAAACAACACAGTAACAAGGTTCTGGACTTTTTTTTTCTCGTTACTGTAGTTTTATGATCCATTCGATAACATAGGACCGATACTGTAACTCAAAATTTTAGAGTGTGCCATCCGTCAGCACTGCAGATCTCACGAGAACTCACTCTGAAGACTACCTGAACTTCATTGCGAGTACTGCAGGAACCTCGCAGGAGAAGATAAATGAGGACTGCCAAGCTTTTGACTCGGTTTTTATGACACAGGTGATATTTATGAGACAATCAATGTAAATTTGATGATTTAGAATTCTGAGAATGCCGCTAGAGAAGCCGCTTCTGTTTGTGTTGAAATGACCAAGAAAATACTGACGAGAAAGGTGATTTTTGACTATTTTCTTGATGAAAATGTAAAAAAAAAGTAGCCAATATTACGATAATTTTAATAATAATACAATGTAATTTTCGAGAATAAAAAATATATTATTGAGATCCTTATTCCGAAAACCTAGAAACTGAACTGAGCGTAGCGAGACTTTTTTGAAAAAAAAAAGTAGGAATAAGAATAGTTAAAATTACCGTGTCTTAACCAAACAACATTACGGCTGTCATTTAAGGCTCCAAACGGTTTCGCCATCGTTCGACCACCCGGACACCACGCAGAAAAAGACAGAGCCTGTGGGTTTTGTATATACAACAATGCTGCTCAAGCTGCCACTGCAGCTCTGGAGAATGGAGCAAAAAGGTAATAGAATTATCTTGAAAAAAAGAAAATTGTTTCATTTTATGTTTTCAAAACATTTCGTGACGTAGACAATTCAATAGTTGGTTTTTTTCAAATGGGAAATAACGATTTCTAGCATCTTTCTACTGCAAGGCTTCGTTCCGTAACAAACTTCGTAAAAAAAACACTTCGAAACGCCGTATCCATTTTTAGATTCTAAAACTTATATATAAAAATAGAATTTGTAAAAATATTAATTTTAAGAGTTCTCATAGTCGATCTAGATGTACATCATGGTCAAGGAACTCAACAGATGTTCTATGAATCCAATGAGTGAGTCTTTCTTCAATGAACTTGTACTCAATCAATTGATAGTTTCTTGATACGAATTTTGTGTCGATTTCCAGAGTTTTCTACTTCTCGATTCACCGCTACGAATGGGGAAAGTACTGGCCACATCTAATGGAATCGAATTTTGATGCGATCGGACATGGAGCTGGAAAGTTTTATAATGCGAATGTTCCCTTGAATGAGGTATGCCTTTTTACTGGAGAAATTTTCAAAAATATCGTCTTCTTCCCTGTATTTTTCTTAGTTTCTGATCATAATTTAGAGAAAAAACGATCATATCAGTGTCATACTGAAGCAATCCACAGCTTTTGATGTTTTAATGAACGATTTTTGTTTTTTTACGTTTTGAATGAAAATTTATGAGTAGAAACCAGTAGTTGTTTGTTAAACAATAACCTTGTTTTGATCTTTGTTGAAAATGCTAATTTTGATTTTTCTGTATTTCAAAAAAATCATGATGAAGCTATTGGTAGCCTCTAGATACTAATATGAAAAGTGTTTCAGAATGTAATTTGAAATTTTATGTATTGTAAAAAAGTTTTTCGTCGATAGAACAGATTCTGATTTTACTGTATGGAAGAAGGGTTCCTACTGAAACTTGAAAAAAAAATCCAGTTTAAAAAAAAATAAAGTATACAAAAATAGTTTCAAAAAAATAAAACCACAACCAAATGTTTTCCAGATAGGATGTGGTGATGCGGATTACATGTTCATCCTCTGGAATGTTCTTCTTCCCATGGCATCGCAGTTCGACCCAGATTTTGTCATAATCTCTGCTGGTATGTTTTTTTCAAAAATAATAAAAGTTGTTGAAAACTATCGGATAAAATATCGCCGTGTGGTCACCCATTTAGAACGGTAGGATTATTGTTTTGTTTCTCAGGTTTTCACTTAAAATAGGATCTGGTGAGAATAATGACTCTTAATGACTTCAGTCTCGAAATATTTTTGAAACACAAAATTAAAAAAAAGAAAATATTTATGTCTTGAAAAAACTTTCTGATCATGGTCACATCGTGATAACTCACCCCTAGCTAGTGTATTTTTGTTATTAGGTTGTCGATTAAGTATCCGAATTTTTTGTGAAAAAATTCATTTATCATTATCTTAACACCGCACATTGGTGATATTATATACATTGACCATCAGCATCTATGACTTGTTACCAACGTTTGGGTAGCTTCTCAATGCTATGGCAATATCAGATCTCGCCGTATGACTGGAAGAAGTTGTGGAGTGCGGATTTAACCTCGGCTACATTCGCGTAATTATTTCCATCTATATATCGTTGAAGGCCAAGGACCATATAAAAATAAGATAGGGCTAGATCAAAACTATAGGATGGGTAGCGTAGGACGGTCCAACCGTAATCGAGTAGCTCAGTCTTGGTTAATTTACTATCATGAGGTCGAGCGCTGTCGTGTTGAAGATAGATTTTTGCATCGGCTTCGCGAGTAAAAATGTTATGAGCTTTGAGGGCTCGTAGCTGACGAACATACTCTAGAAACGAAATACCGCTGATATGAAGTTCATAGGCTGTTAATAGCGATCTATGAAGTTCATAGGCTGTTAATGAAAATTCATGAAGTTCATGTGCTGTTGATAAATTTTATGAAGTTCATGTGCTGTTGATGAGACATTATGAAGTTCATGCGCTTTTGATAGAGCTTCTATGATGTTCATAGGCTGTTGATTGGAATTCATGAATTTCAAATTCAGATAATAGATTTTATGTGCTGTCAACAGACATATGGAACCAACCTGTCCCTAGACTATGCTTTTTTTTCTTGAAAAATTGGCATTTTAGACTGCCCACTGCACTATGTAGGAGGTTAGGCTCGGGTTTTCTGGGGTTTAAACATAGCTGCAACGTGGTATATCAGGTTGACTCCCCAAATCAAGCCATTTTGGTCATTCCTAAGCCTAAATGCACCAGTTCCAAGCGTGCTTCATTGTAAAAAATTTCAAATCAGAAGTCAGTGTAACCCAAGAATTCT
Organism: Caenorhabditis parvicauda; assembly: GCA_963978915.1. Taxonomy (NCBI): domain Eukaryota; kingdom Metazoa; phylum Nematoda; class Chromadorea; order Rhabditida; family Rhabditidae; genus Caenorhabditis; species Caenorhabditis parvicauda. Next base: position 9,209,501 of record OZ022254.1, read on the forward strand.
TTATTTTTTTGCAAAACTGATTTTTTCATGAATTTTCGGGTTTATATGAGGAGAATGATATAGTATATCGTTAGTAGCAAATTCACAAATCCAAAAGCAGTGATAGGCAACTCCCAAGTGTCAGGGAAATTTTTTTAATGTTTCAGAACAATTTTCACGGATACATACATTTTCGTCATGTCACTAAACGACCAACTGAACTAATAAATTCTGAAATTTTTTTTCAAACTTTCTGTAGGAATGAATCACTGATATTCGCATCACAACGCGAAAAAATCAGTAACACAAAAAAATAAAAATAAAACATCCTCCGTAAATCGTGTTTACGATCGTCACGCGGCGTGTCGTATTCGCCGTTTTTCTTTTCTTTTTTTCAATCATGTCACCTTTCTTTTAAGTTGTTCCGGTCATTTATTCGATTTCTCTCAGTGTGTATTTTATATCTCTATTACAGAAATATAGCTTGAGATGCTCAAAATTCATCAAATTCAATAAGCCAACAGAAACGGAACCTGTACATTAACGTGTTTTTTCCACTTTTTGAAGCCGGGATTATACTTAATAGAATCTACCTTCTCAAAATCATTTCTTGTCTCCTTCCAGTCACTGGAGATCATGGAAAATATTCAGAACTCGACTGGAGAAAAATGCAGGAATGGTGTTTTTCGAAAAGGTTGGTTTTTGTTTTTAATTAACAAATCAATTTATCTTGATTTCAGGTCTGCCGATGACTCGGATCAAGTCAAAGGGCGACTGCAAATGAAGACATTTAAAAAGCAGAAGTGGTGAGTATTTTCAAGTGAGTACTAAAAAGGCGGGAGTGAACAAGTCGACAGAGTATAAAATCTGGCGTCCACAACGTCATCTAGTAATTTCAATGAAGTAGTGAAAAAGTTTGAATGTTTAGTAATCCTCTCAGTTTGAATTTAGTTAAATCAAGTAGTTATAATATAGTTCATCCCGCAACGCGGACTGAAATGAAAACAGTTGAAATGAAAGAAAAAGGAAGGATAGAAAAAATAACGGACCGTTTTGAATATCTTTTATTAAATTTCTGCTTACAGACAGTCCAACATCAATATGAATTATAAGCGATGTTAATTCACACGAAATACCTTTTCTCAAAAAAGTTCTATTATTAATATGATTCTGGAGTTTTTAGTGTTGAAAAATAATTCCTGAGACCGTGTCGACATAACCATCATAGAAAATAAAAGTCAATTGAAAATTTACAGAACCGAAACCCGCAGCCCAGAAGAGACCGAAGAGAAGGTTCTGCTCAAGCCTCCGCCAATCTTCGAAGAGTCAACCCTCGCCCGTCACCATAAAGACAACGACCCGTACGATCTCAGAGAATGAGAAAAGGTACACTGAATCTCGATTTTTTTGAAAAAGTATTTTCAGGTACGATACCCAGAACTGGCAATCAGATGAAGGACGAAAAAATAAAGTCCCACCTAGTATGCTTGTTCAAATTATATGTCTGATAATTGTTTGTTTTCGATAAATTTCGTTATTCGGTACTGTTCTGATGATAGATTCTTTATGAAGTTCATAAGATGTTGATAGATGATTTATGAAGTTCATAGGCCGTTGATATCAACAGCGCATTTGCGTCATAGGCCGCAGATATCAACAGCCTATGAACTTCATATCAGCGGTATTTCGTTTCTAGAGTAGAGTTTATTGTTCATAATAGTACCAGCCTTTAAGATCTCCCAACTTTCTATATCACGAACGGACCAACAGACGGAGAGCATCACTTTTTTTGCCATGAAAATCAGCTTTGGAAACGTCTGGAGCAGGGGAATCGTCATTTACACAAGCGGACGTTCGTAAAATATTAGGGTAGACTATCCACTTCTCATTGTCAGTAATAATAAGATCGAGTGAATGAAGACGGCGTTGAGAGGCGAGCACAGACATCGACATGTCAACCCTACGAAATCGATCAAAATCGGTGATACCATGGATTACCCAACGTTAGAGCATTTTTTTCTTGTTGATGGACCTGAGATTTTTTTCAATAGTGGAATGATTAAAGCCAAATGTGTACTCCAATTCACGAGTATTCACATATGGCTCAGCCTCCCCGGCTTCAAGTAGCTTGTCCGTATTCATCTCAGATCGACGACCTGACCTGGGGACATCTTCGAGGTTGTAACTCTTCTCATTCAATTGAATGTATCATTTGTTGACTGTACTCGCAGATGATACAGTCTTGTTGTACGTTTGGTTAGGACTATTCCTGATTCTCTTTTGGTTGGAGCCAGAAATGTAAGGAAATAGCAAAAAATGACGGTCGTGAAAATTTCCGCGGAAAAAAGGGGCTACCACTACTTATCAATGAAACTTAGTAATGACTCACTCATACTACTAGCAAGGGGAAGACATGACAATAACAACCCACTGAGTGAGGGAGGCGGTTGTTGTCCAGGAAAGCCAGGACGTGTACTCAAAAACACCCCAAAAAATTCGGGGACTTAATCGACAACCTAATATAAGCGAGATATTTCGATCTGAATAAGTCTTACCAGTTGCGTTAAAATATGTTCGTAAAGAATTTTTTTTTATTAGACACTCTATGAAGTGTCTTTCAGGATTCGATAGTTGTTCTGGAGATCCCCTCGGAAAAATGGAATTATCGCATGCTGCTTACGCCAACTTCATATACCATCTGAAAGGATTAGCCAATGGAAAGATGTTGATGATATTAGAGGTGATTTCCATTGATATGACTATACTAATATTATTTGGCCATTTGAATTAGGTCTAGTGAATGTCGAGTTAGATCTAGTGAAAAGAGTTTTTTGAAGGAAGATTGAAGTTGAAAATTAATTCGAGAATAATAGATCAAATAGGATTTGAAGAATGGATTCAAAAACTGCATTAAAATATATAAAAGATTTAATTTTTGAAATTGAGTTATATCCGAAGAAAATATGAAAAACAATTAATAAGATCCAGTAATTTTATTTTTTTATGCTTCTGCATCATCACATGATAGTCTAGAAGAATAGAAATATTATTCCTTTAGAAATATACAAGATATTAGAAGAATATATTTATCGATTAAAAAATCAATTTCAGGGTGGATACAATCACAGTATCTTGGCGAATGGTGTTGTCGAATGTACTAAAGTTCTGTTGGGACAAAGTCCGCCGAGGATTTCTTACAAGCAAGCGCCGAAAGAATGGTTCGTTTTTACTCGAAAAGATGAAAAATGTTGTTTTTACATGGCAAGATGAGGTATTCTAGGTATTCCAACATTTTGTAGTTTTCATGATACATTTTCACACATAATGCTGTCGGAAATTTGAGATTTTGTTCAATTTTATCTTAAAAACAGACTTTCAGGAGTACTCTAGAAATAGGGATTTTAATTGGGATAAAAAGCGGGCGCATATCAATATGTCCGTATTTCTCTCTCTCTCTCTCTCTCTCTCTCTCTCTCTCTCTCTCTCTTTCTCTCTCTCTCTCTCTCTCTCTCTCTCTCTTTCTCTCTCTCTCTCTCTGTGATAAATTGAAGTCATTTTGTAGAAGAAGTGGAGAATAAAGCCATTTGTAACTGATTTAGTATTGATTTTAGTGTGATCGATGCCTGTCTCTCTCTAATATCATGCCATTCGAAATGGAGTTTCACAGACTTCTGGATGAATATCGGAAAAGAAAATGGAGCCGAGAGGTATATTTCAATGGAGTTGACAAGAAAAATGAGGAAATTTCAGTTTCGAGCCGAACTTCAAATTCGAGACTCCCAGTGAAGAAGAGAAAAAGAATACTGGAAATATCGATCAGAGGACACTTCGAAGCATGGATAAAGGTAATTTTATGATGAAACTTTTAAAAAACTGCTTACTTTAAAGAAATATTAAAAATAGTGACGTTATTTCAAGAAAAGTTTCGTTTTCTGCACACTAGGATTCAAATATGTTGAAATCATAAACAAAACGTCAGGACTTTGGATCTATTTTTGTAGAATAATTCAATTTTTCCGCCCAAAAATAGTTTCAAATTTGAAATTTATATGAATTTGGATCAATCTGGAATAATGTATTGTAGGAATAATACTTTGATTTTGAATTGTATTGTAGAGAAAAGTAGGTTGAAAGCACAAATTTCAGAACCAACTCGCCTGCTCCCAGAAGTGAATGTAGTGTACTACGATAACTTCCAACAGTTGCATTTTGATCGGATCGACGATGAACGAGTCGAATGTCCAGCGAGGAGCAAACGCGTTCGTTTTTCAATATTTCAAGATTTCTACTTAAAAAATCAATGTTTCGCCCCGAATACACAGTTTTTTCTTTAATTCTCAATGAATAACGAGGACATTTGCTCGCAAAAAACTGAAAACTATGCAAAAACTGTAAATTTTGCTTGAATTTGTGATATTTCAAAAAGATTTGAAGCCAATTCAACACCTAATGACAATTTATAGCACATTTTTCAGATCCTTGATGCTCTGAAAGACGCATCAGATACGAAATTCATGTCGAACACAAGGAAGGCGACCTTCCAAGAACTGCGATTGGTACATACTGAGGAGCATATAAAGACGTTCAGAGCGACGAAAAAGGTTTTTTTTAATCATCCTTTCTTTTTGATTGATTCAAATGTAGATTTTAAAAGTGTACTAGATCGTCAACAACATGGGTTTCAGATGAACAAAAAACAGCTGGAAGAGATGGAAGAAGAATTTGACACGATTTTTCTGACAGACAGTTCGTATGTAGCGGCGAAACGAGCAGCGGGATCGGTTTTGCAGGTTAATTTTGTTTTTGAATTTGTGGCTGGTCTTGTTTTTGTCTATGTGCCAGGAATAGTTAACTTCGTGGGTGGTCCCAGTTTTGTTTATGTTTACGAAAAAATAGACTGAATCATGAATCTTTCCATTTATCTTTGTCGACACCTCAAGTTTTAGGGCTAGGTAAGGTTTGAAGCACGATTGAGTTAATCGTTAAAGTTGTGGGTGGTCCCAGTTTTTTTACCCCGTAGAAATGAAGTCGTTGTTGACCATATGGGAGGTCTTGATTTCGTTTTATCTGTTAGAAAAGAGTCAACTTCCTACGTGAGTCCTATTCCGTTTTTCATTAACTTCCTAGGTGAGTCCTATTCCGTTTTACTGCCAGGAATTAACTGTAAACTTCGTGGGTGGTCCTCTTGTTCTTGATGATGATCCCCAGTTTTCAGAGTATCGATGACTTGTTCGCATCAGAAGGACAAACGTCCAGAAAAACATTTGTCGTGACCAGACCACCAGGGCATCATGCATCGGCGTCGGAAGCCATGGGATTCTGTCTGTTTAACAACGTTGCGGTTGGAGCCAAGGTTTGGAATAAATTAAATTACTAACGGGAAGACATTTTTGTTATATTAATTCACTAGAAACTGAAAGAAAACCACAATATTCTCTTGAATTAATTTAAACAATGAAATGAAAATTTTATGTAGACTACTTTACAAAAAAAACCCTCGATTCATTACCGTTGCAGTACGCCATAGAGAAACACGGAATGAAGCGGGTACTGATCGTCGATTGGGACGTGCATCACGGCAATGGAACACAACAGATCTTTGAATCCAACCCCGATGTTCTTTTCATTTCGATACACAGAAGCGATGATGGACAGTACTTCCCACAGCTCGGAGGAGAAATGAGCAGTTGTTTTGTTGGAAAGGTGGGTTGGTTTGGTTTCTATCTCTCTTTCTTTCCGTCTCTCTCTCTCTCTCTCTCTGCCTCTCTTTTCTACTGAAGAACCTTCTGCAGATGAAAATTAATATAGTTCAACTTAACTTTCATTAACTTTAAAATTTCGGTATGATCGATTTAAAAGTCCAGTCCTATTCGGTAAAATTCTACTGGTCATAACAAGACGATCTGTCAACAATCACAATATTCGGTAAAAGTTTTATTCCCAATTAATTGCCTGCTCTTTTCATATACTTTCGTATCGCTCAGATCCCTCGAGAAGAGAATGATCTAACAAGACTTTTCCTTTTCCTCTTTCAAAGTATTTTGCTCAAGGATTTCGAAAAGTCAGATGTCATCTTGTAAGTCTCAATCGATGATCTTTTCAGAAGTCCGGTCTCGGTAGCACAGTGAACATTCCGTTCCCAAAGGGAAACGTCGGAGACGCCGAATACCGCGCTGCCCTCTTCAAGTTGATCATGCCCATTGCAACCGAATTCAACCCGGACTTGGTTCTCATCTCGTGTGGCTTCGACGCGGTTTGTGGTGACCCGATTGGTGGATACGTGGTGTCGCCGGACCTGTTCGCCCAAATGGCCTACCATCTCAGCGCCCTGGCAGATGGAAAGATTATTTTTGTACTGGAAGGAGGTATGCTTTTTATATGGCTACAACATGTTTCATTAAAATTGCAACCTTGATAGGAAAAAGTATGTCAGAACGTTATTTTCATTGGAAAAATGGCTTTAAAATAGGAATTCACAATAATTTTTATGGGTAACACAGTATATAAGGACGTTTTTTGTCAATTACGATGATGGGATAAAAAATTATGATGAATTTTTTCATTGCATTGACTTCAGGCTACAACCTAGAAAGGTCGGCAAAAAGCGCATCACGCGTATGGGATGTCGCAGTTGATCGAGGACTGTCGAGAAGGATTGGAAAAATGAAAAGGTTAGCTTTATCAAACTGATGACTGAACCTCGCTACGCTCGAGTGACAGGATGGTTAGGTTTGAACTCCATTGCGGGCCAGTTATTTTTGCATTCTTCTTCAAGAATATGCTCGAATTAAAGAGTGTTATAGTTAAAGTGTAGAAGAGATTAACGATTTTTTAAAGTTTTTTCACGCAAAAAGTGGTCGGGGACTACCTGTGAGTTCGATTCCCTTTCTTTCTCTGTTATTTTTTGCATTTTCCCCCCGTCTATTGGACAAAAATTCGAAAAACATTTTCTCGGGAAAAGTTGGCGGGTCTGATATGAAAATTAGCCACAACGAATCGGTTCAGAATCGACGAGGAGAAGTGGAACTGCATCAGAAAAGTGGTCTCAGTTCATCAGAAGTACTGGCACTGCATGAAGCGTCAGATTCGCGCGGTTCCATACGTAGCAGGTCAGAAGAGAATTCCCAAGATTAGAACGAATGGTCAGAAGAGATCGTGTAGACGAAGCTAGATGGATTATTTTTGCGTAGTTGGTTTATAATTTGTTACTCACAGTGCATGATTTACAAAGTACATACGAGTTCCCGAAGTATTACAGGGTTTTTCATTAAGATTGTTCACGAATGATAGTACATGCCCGTAAGTTAGTATTATGTGCCTCTTACAACATTCCCTTTTTACATATCATTCATTATTTTTTGAAATCGGTCGTTCTCGTTGATTCATGATAGAGAAACGACACAAAATTTCAAAAAAGTTACTCCACCAAGATTCGAAGAAAATTTAACCTCACAGAGCTTTACGCATCCCCTGCAATCGTTGTTACTGTATCATACTTGTTTTGACCCCTTACTACAATACTTTTTTCTCACATAAATTTTGTTTTGATTCTTATCCAGTGTTTTGAGAACTTTTATGAGAGTCTACTCCCTATGATATCACTTTTGATTTTCTATGAATGCCTACGCAGAGAAAGTTTCCATCTAGTTGTGGTAATCGCGCTTCCATGATAATTGGTCGTATTAGCCCTGACAATTCTGACTTATCGAATCACTATGATCGAAAAGCTGGGATATTTTATAGTGAACAAATAGACAAGATGTATAACGAAAACAGTGAGAAATTTACGCAGTTGGGTGGTGATATACAAGTGGATAAAAGACATTGTGGTGAAATGAAATGAGTCTGGGAATAACTGTGAAAGTACCATATCTTAAATAGCCGTGGGAAAATTGTTCAAGTGAGAAAGATTACCGTAATTCAATTTACATACCGTACTTTAATTGACTGGAGGTGGTGATAGTCTGTAAATTTATCGATAATGTTAGTATTTTCGAGTTGGTTTGAGTTCTATGACGACAAATAACTCAATATTAATTTTACAAGTTTCCCATTTTTTGGGAAAAGCCAAGCGAGAACCGAACCTATGGCTGTTTCAACCAATCCGGTCTCCACTAATCACACAATTTCACTTTTTTAAGAAGAAAGTTCACCTTGAGCTCCTACGAGAGACCTTTTCTTCGTCTCTTACGGAAATCTTGATTTTTGCAGAACGTTTGGTAGTCACGACTGCCTTTCTGACAGACCTTGATACCGCCAGTGCGCGACGTGATGATGGAGAAGCTTTAGTCGGCGTTGATAGCTTTCTGAAACTCTCTTTATCAAATATTTTGAATAGAAACGAACCGGGAGGCTTTCCTCGCTGCCGTCGATGATCGTTTAGCGGCTGTTGGACTAGTATTCGCCGAATTGGATAGTTTTATTTTTGTTTCAGCTCGTGTGGGAGTAGTTCTGTAAAATCTATCTCTCTCTCTCTCTCTCTCTCTCTCTCTCTCTCTCTCTCTCTCTCTCTCTCTCTCTCTTTCTCTCTCTCTCTCTCTCTCTCTCTCTCTCTCTCTCTCTCTCTCTCTCTCTCTCTCTCTCTCTCTCTGGTTTTTTCTCTCTTTCTCAGTTGAACAGAGTACATGGTTTTAGTACGTTTCAAAAATTTCATAAGAACAGTTGAACTTCTTTCCTCTATTGAGCACTCTCACTCCGATCTCTAGCATCAGACAATAACCTCGGACTTCGGCGTAGTTTCACTTTCTCTTCGTCTGGCAGATGTGACGATTTCGTTGGAGTTGTTGGCGATCTGTAACATCGTTTCAAATTACTTTCCGCAATTCGCTGTCTCAAAAGTTCTTCCGATGAAAAGAAAAGTTACCTCGGACTTATCTTAACATTTGGTTTTCTTTCAGCCTCCGGAGACTGCTTCGATCTGGAAGTCATTGTGTTCGATTTATAGAAAAAGAGGCAAAATCATGTATTCTCAACAGGGCAAAGATGTTTTAAGGTTAAATGGCACGTGAGCCGCGCAGTACTTAGTACAATTCCGCAGCACATTAGTAGGACCTCATCAAAATTCAACCTCTCATATTTTCTTTCCTCGACCATTCCATAATTATTTGAAATGATTCTGCTTTTGTAGGAAAAAATCACCTTTTGAATGTTACAGATCTGGATACTTTCGGAGTTTTTGACAAATTCTTTCTCGTGGTTTCACTGAAAATGTTTGCATTCTGATCAAAGTTGAAAACCAAAAACTTACGATTTGGATTCACAATCGTCTGATTCAGAACCCGTCGAATCTGAGTCGCTCGATGCGTATACATCATACGTAACTGAAATAATAATTTTGGCCAAACCTAAGCCTAAATCCACCAGTGCCAATCTCTCTCTCTCTCTCTCTCTCTCTCTCTCTCTCTCTCTCTCTCTTCTTTCTCTCTCTCTCTCTCTCTCTCTCTCTCTCTCTCTCTCTCTCTCTCTCTCTCTCTCTCTCTCTCTCTTTCTCTCTCTCTCTCTCTCTCTCTCTCTCTCTCTCTCTCTCTCTCTCTTTCTCTCTCTCTCTCTCTCTCACTCTCTCTTTCTCTCTCTCTCTCTCTCTCTCTCTCTCTCTCTCTCTCTCTCTCTCTCTTTCCGATACATCTCACCATGTTTCTTCTTCGATCTTCTGACGTCCAACTTCTGTTCAGTTTCTGAGATCGCTCTTTTCTTCACTGAAAACGATTGTGAATATCACTTTTCAAAATACAGTAGCGTTCAAAAGTTTAGAAAGTTTTTATTTTCGGCCATAACTCTTGTCAAACCTCACCTATCGGTCTGATTTTTTGAATGGTAATACTTCAAACATTATTACATCTTATGTCAAAACGAATTCAAATCAGACCAAAAGAGAAAAAAAATCTCTCAATCTCAATCAAGTTCTCCAACTTGCTCTCAATCAAGTTCTCCAACTTGACTCGCGGAATTTTTTTCCACTCTTCTTGTAAAACCGCGTATTTTTGCGCGGCATTGGATGTGTAATGGCCGGAAACGCGTCTCTCGAGTTCTTCCCATAAGTGCTCTATAGGGTTGAGGTCTGGAGACTGACTGGGCCACGGAAGAACATCGATAGCCTCATCCTGGAGACATTCGCGAACAAGACGGCTAGTGTGTTTCGGGTCGTTATCTTGTTGAAACACCCAACCAATCGGCATGTTGGCACCAGCAAATGGTACAAGAACATTAACAATAATATCCTTGTAGTCATTGGCATTCATTTTGCCCTGAATCCAGTGCAATGGGCCAAAGCCGTCGTAACTAAACGAACCCCACAACATGACGCTACCGCCACCGTGCTTCATCGTGGGCAGTTGGTACCTAGAACTGAACCGGCTGTTGATTGGCCTTCTGACATACTTAATGCCATCGGAACCAAACAAACAAAACTTACTTTCATCGGAAAAAAGGATTTTCCTCCAGTCGTGGACGGTCCAGCTCAAATGGTCTTTTGCCCACTCAACTCTAGCCTTTCTGTTTTTCTCAGAAATCATTGGCTTCTTACGAGGACGTCTTCCAAATAACCCAGCAGCTCTTAGACGACGTTTGACTGTAGAAACAGAGACTCTGGCAACGTTTCCAGCGACCATATCCTTCTTGATGTCTTCTCCGGTCAGACGCGGATTGAGACGTGAATGGCGAACAATCAGTGCGTCGTCTCTTGCTGTCGTCTTCCGTGGCCGTCCTGATCTTGGCAACACTCCAAAAACTCCAAACTTTCGGAATCTTTTCAAAATTCGGGATACAGTGGTTTCGTGAACTTGAAATACTCGTGCAACTTGATTCTGTCGTATTCCTGACAGGACAGCATCGATGATCAGTTTCTGCTGGTCGGTGGGCACTTCTTTTCCTTTTCCCATTACTTAAAAAGTATTGTTAGTAGTATAGAAAGAAAAAAGTACAAAAAATCGGGAAAAAACCTTCAAAAAAAATAAAAAAAAAGAAAGTGAAAAATCAGTTCAAAAGTCGCGGTTTCGTAAAAACGCTGTAGATCAAAATGTAGCTACAGTAATCCTGATTTTTTTCAAAATTAGATTTCTCATGAGTTGATGTGTTCTCCGACAAAAAATCATGTCGATTGGTTAAGTTTGACAAGAGTTATGACCAAAAATAAAAACTTTCTAAACTTTTGAACGCTACTGTATTTTACCTCTCTTCGTATCCGCTTCGACGACTTCTTCATCGTCCGATTGTTCTGTAAGTTCATTGTTCGTCTACACTATTCAAACTTTCAATCTAAAATGAATACCTTCACTCCTATTCAAAAAATTCGCCATACGCTCATAACCGATAGATTTCTGAAAGTGAAAATTCCAAGGGACTTTTAACGTTTCTATCTCACCTCGACTTCGTCGTGCATTTTCATGTGGAAAGCGATGGTCATTTCGGTTTTTCGCTTCTTGATCGAAACTTCTTCTTCCTCTTTTCTTCGCTCTTTTAGTATCTCTTCGACTTTTTCTTTTTGCTGATTTTTTTAAAAATTTTTTACTTATATGAGCCACACTTGCCACTTCCAGTACAGATAAGTTTTGTTAGGCTTATTCGAACAAAAAACTGAATTTGAGAAAAAAAAGACAATAATATTCTATTTCCGTTTTGGAAATACCTTCATGCATATCTTCATAGAAACCTATTGCGATTTCTTCTACGGCGTGTAATTTTTTCCTACACAAAACACTACCCCTCCTTCAACAGCAGTTATTTAAAAAGAAAATTCTCATTTTTCTCTCACTGCCCATGTCTCTTCATACGTCACACTCTCTCACCTCATCTGTAGCGAGTGTCTCCCAGTCGAGAAGAAAGTGTCGGTGATTGTTGGAATGGAAAACTTCTATGAGAATGAATTCTTGTAGTTTGTTGAAGATGTCGTCGTAGTTGATCTGAACGGAGTCATTATATACTTCTCTCATATTTTTAGCCCAATTTTAATACGAGATCTTGACATTACAGTAAGGAACATACCGTGGTTGCCCAGGTCTGGCGAGTTTTCGGCTCCGTATATACATTCTGAATCAGTTTTTCTCTCGAAACTATTGCCAGAATTTGTTCAGCCTTCCGTATTTGATGAATGAAGGGAAGTAGCCTGAATGCTCCTTTAGAGAGAGAGAGAGAGACAGAGAGAGAGAGAGAGAGAGATAGAGAGAGAGAGAGAGAGAGAGAGAGAGAGAGAGAGAGAGAGACTCACAATTGAAGAACCGGTGAAGGAACGTAGATTTCCGGATTTTTCAAAAAATCGTCTTTCGATTTTTTAATCTGAATTCAACATTTCAATGTTTTTTCTATCCGAAACAAAATTTACCTCGTAGTAATCTACTTTTCCCGACCATGGAAGCATTCCAGTTGAGAGAGATAAAAAGATGTAGCAGGCCACTTCAAGTTGGTCTTCTTCAGTCATTTTGAACTCTGGAAATTTTTGCTTAAGTGAAACTTATTGATTGGACAAAAACCGTCAGTGGAACGACGCTTCATGTATCTCGATGGGGAAAACTGTGTGGTTCCTCTCCATGGTGAAGAAATCGATTCCAGTGTTCGGATGTTGATGTTGGAAAAGCGGACATCATAGAGATTTGTGACCTAGAACAATATCATATATTGGGTTGTCGAGAAGGCATTGAGCGCATGACATTGTGACTCTTGGATACCTTGCTTCTAACAGCCTTCCTGGATGGGGTCAAAGTAATGAGTTTTACGAGGCAGCAAAGCATACTACTAACATGTTAACGCCCGACAGCATCTTTCGGAAATGCTAAGAAGGAGCTGGTAAAGTATGAAGAGGCTATCCCTCTAACTTATTGTACCCTGCTGGAATTGCTTCGATCTATGAATACTGTCTTTTTTATATGAGTCAGTTTCGAGCGATACGGTCCGTTTCCAACATAGTTCTGATGCGCAAAACTGCGTGGTCTACGTTGACAAAGGACCGTTCACCATGAGAGTGTCTGATCCACGCCGTCACATGACAACGCGGATATTGGTCTCTCAAGTAAATCAAGTGAGTAACTATCACAACGAGAGAAAATATCAAGGCTCAAGCACGAAAGCCCGGCTGGCTGTTATAAGTAGGAAGTCCACAAGTTACATGAACATTGGTAGTACATTTCTGATGATTATAGTGCATAGATTTGATTTCTTGATTTCATTTTAAGAAAAAAATATGCAAAAATAGCCCATTGAAGTCGACTTCTAGACAATATTCAGTGAAAACTATGAATTTCAAAGTCTTTTTTTCCGGAAATACTCACGTCCATAGGATTAGATAGATAGACCATTCTTGAGTACGGATCCCAACTCCAATGATCCAAGTCAAATGACGTCAACACGAATCCCGACATTGAAAGAACTTCCATCACCTAAGTTTTTGTATTTTCAGAAATGTTTGAGAGGGGAACCTTCAACATATCCATAGCTATGTATGCAGCATTCCTCACTGGGAAAACATAGTTATTGGCAACTGATGACCGTTTATAATCGAAGATTTCGGAGATCGTCGGCCCATTTCTGAAGAATTTAGTGAATACTACGAACTCACAATCCTCTTTTATGTAGAGAAGTTGGAAATGCTCGCAAGGCAGCTTTGAGGACCCTTTTGTGAAATCATGTATGAACGAGGTCTTGTGATCATTACCAAAATAAAGAACTCGCCTTTTATACGTAACAACGTAAGTTAGGTTATTCTTCACAATTCCAACTGCAGCAATGGTGAGAACAAAGTGTTGTGCGTTCTTACTTTCAAGCTAAGGTTAACGTTTACTTTGATAAAATCAGTTTAAACCTTTCCCAACATGTCGACTATACCAATCAACTCTTCCGAAATTGAAATTGGCTCGAGCCAAAGTGTGAACTTAATAGTTTTAGTTGTATTTCATGTATAGAGAACTTACATAAGCGGTGTCATCAATGTCTGAGACTAAGTACCTAACAACATTCCTGTGTTTTCCGAGCTTTCTCACAATCTAAAAAATTTCTTCGAGAAAGATGCATTTAATCTCACCAGCCAACGACTATCGATCATAGTTCCGCGCTCAAACTCATCAATGTTCAAGCCTTTGACTGAATCTGCATGAGAAGAATCACTCTGCAACAATTGGTCCAATTTCCAGTTTCTTTAAAAACATAATGATAAACTGGAATTCAATCTTTGTCGAGTTAAATTTTTCTTGAAAACTGAAAACTCACTTCTGAATGCCGATTCTCCATTGAAAACCGTTGAACGAGCTGTCAGAAATGGAATAAATTGAGAAAAGGGAGAAAAAACGAAAAATTCGTAAAGGCTGCGAGTTACTGTAGAAAACTTAGATCAAAAAATATTCATGGTAGATCAAATCCCACTTCAATCGATTTTCACTTTTTCGAATTTCATTGTTTCTTTTAGCGTCTTTTCCGGAGTTGTCGTCAGTTTCTGCTCATGTTGGATGAGTCTTGAGTTCGAAATAGTGAGTTTTCTCTCTCTAGTTTCATCGAAATCTTGCAATTGCAGTCTGTTGTCATCCCTGTAAAAGATGGAGAGAAGTTTCTGCCGGAAACGTTAGACGCTCTGCTGAATCAAGTGAATGCTCCTACATTTGAAGTGAGTTTTGAAATATACAGTTAGAGTTTCCTCCGGTTATAATCATGCTGAATGATGTTTTATCTTCATTGTTGTTCCCGATCATAAGTTTTACACCCAAAAAAAAATGCACCAGTTCCACTTTCAAGGTGTGCATCTACAACGATGGTAGTTCTGACGGAACTCAGTCGCAAATAGAAGTGTATGTACAGAGGTTCCGTGATGCGGGAATCGGTTACAAGTTCAGTGGAGGCGATGTTGCGGGAGGTTTGTGTGAGGTACCTATCATTACAGCTGGAATGTTTTAGGAGTTGGGTACGCCAAGAATCGAGCCGTAAGACTGGCCAGTGCGAAATACGTCTGCTTCAATGACGCTGATGATATTTGCCAGCCCAACAGGCTCAGAACGATGTTCGATGAAGCTGAAGCAATTTCTTCTGGTCATGAAATGTTGTTCCTAGGTTCGGGTATTTATATGTAACCACAGTGAACTCATTTAGGCAGTCAGTTCAGTCGTATTCCGGATAATTCTACCACCAGGTATACGAATTGGGCGAATTCCATAACGGATGAGAGTATCAAAGTGCAGGTATCACGCTTCTATGAACATTCTGTTACTTTTTGATCAGCAAGATTATGATTTTTGTTTTCTTGTGATGTGAACTCGATTTTGGAAGCTGAGAGCATCACAAAAATCTTTTTAAAAAGATTTCATTGACTTTCAAATGCGGAACAAGCAACTGGTTTATAACTAATTAGTCATCCTGTGTGTCTTAAAACATCATTTCGAAGATCTCAATGTTTTCAGATATACACTTCCAACGGCCCAACTCTCACGGCACCCACATGGTTCGTCTCCAGATCCATTTTCGAAGTTATTGGAATGTTCCGAGAAGAGAAACACGGATATCCCGAAGACCTTGAGTTGTTCTACAGATGCTTGGATGACACGAGAGTCAAGTTTCACATGGTGAGAGGCCATTTTTATTTTTCTTTTGTTTTCGTTGTCCGTATTAACTCGAAAGAGAGTGACCATTCACCTAAACAAAAAACATTATCAGAGAACATTTTTATCAATTCGAAATATAGAATTTTTGAACGATTAAAAAAACCGAATTCTATCGATCACAACTGTCTGCATATAACAAAGTTAAGATCTCCAGTGGCTGAACCACAGTGATTTTTTTTAAATCAGAAAGTCTCTCGAATTTTGAAAAATAGAATATCCAAACAGCATCAGTAAGGCTGCGCTCAATTTTTGAAATGAAACTGAAAGTCATTCACTGTTTAGGTCCCAGAACAATTGGTCGTCTACCGCTACCACCCAGAATGCGCTTCGTTCGGGGTGTCAGAGAAGACCATTCTGAAACTCAGACAAGAGAGGCTGCGCAGAGACGTGCTGTCATCAGGTCACAGATTTATCATCTGGAATGCTGGTAAACAAGGGAAACAGTTCTTCAAGTGAGATTTTCTATATAAATTTTTTCCATATATGATGTCTGGCGCTGATACTGATTGTTACTTCCAGCATGTGGCGTGAGTTTGATAAGCGAATCTTTTTTTTTTAACATTATGTGTCTTCTCTGTGTTGTTCCAATCGTATTCATTTGGACACAAAATAATCATTTTAACTGTATGACGACCAAGTCACCAGCGCGGTAACTATAATTTCAACCCTCATTATTTTATTTCAATAGTAAATTTTCTGCTCCGATTCTCGTATTTTATGTCATATTTCACGTCATTTTCATTTTTTGAACAACCAAATTGTAATCCAAACTTGGGTAACCAAAATTTTGATCGTTTCTTTGATTTTTTTCCTGTTTTTGGTGATTCTGTTCCACACGGCTTCGATTACAGAAGCCTCACTGCAGACGAGAAAAGTCGAATTGTCGCTTTTTGTGATGTCGATGAAGCAAAGATACGAAGAGGTGTTCATGAAGAATTTGACGAGAAGACAAGAAGTATAACCCACAGAATTCCCATCTTGCACGTCAGGTAATTTTTCATAATTTCTTTTCAGAAAAAAAATTTCAGAAACGCTGTCCCGCCTCTAATCGTCTGTGTGAAACAAGATATGACAAATGGTGAAATGGAAGCACTTATAGCCGATAAAAAGTGGAGAGATGGGGTCGATTTGGTTCACTTTGGGTTAGATTTTGTTTGTGTTTTCCGAAAAGAGTTAAAAAGAGACTTTTGATCAGGAAATCGTATTTCTGTCCAAAAACAGAAGAAACTTCTTGAAATAGAAAATGTTAACATTCTCAAATTCTGATGAAAATCTAGCTCCGAATATCGATTTTATCACAAGTGCACACGATGACTACACAAAAATCAATGACGTAAATTGACCTTGGAGAGTCGTATGGTTCTTTGCAGCGGTGATAGTTTACATATCACGCTCTATATCTAAACACACTGGTCTATGTATCAAATTACAGCTAACCCGCGAGTGGAACCGCGCTCCATTGCATTCCATCACTGATTTATTTGATGAAACAGCCGCAAAAGGTTGAAGAAATGACGAAGTGTCCCGCTCGTCTAATCAAGAATCCTCCCAATTTAGTGTCCTTCTCTGTTTTGGAACCTCTTCCAACGTTCATTAGCTCATTTTTCGGGTTATGACCGGTTATAGACACTTTTATACACATTCCTTCTTGTTGCCATGGTTTCAGATATTCCCTGAATTTTTGAAGCGGAAACGTATTTCACACCGACGAAACCTTTCTGAATTTACCTTTCTCGATTATGTTTCATAAATTCTCGTATATTTAGTCTCGAATCCAAAAAAAAATCAGTGCATTAAATTTGCACGATTAGTCGCTAAAATAGAGGCATTCAGCTTGTTCCTTTCTCATTTTTCAAGTATTTTACTATCAAAAAATCATCTATTATTGAACATCTGTGTTTCGAAGCGGAAAATAGAATAGAAGAATCGAATTTGGCTGTTTTCCGTTATTCTTTTCAATTTCACAAAGTCGATATTTCCATACATTGAAAATATTTTTAAAAAAGAAAAAATCGAAATCGAAGTTTTTTTTGAAACCATCGCAGTTTTCCCGCCAACGAGTGCGAAACGTGTGTGCGCCTCACTGCCCCCAGCTAATTAGACATGGGCTAACATTCGGGAAATGTTTGCCGAAAGCTTTCTCCCAATATCTGTCGCACCAATAAGTAAATCCAACATTCTCGCCTTTTCAAATGAATTTTCACGATTTTCGCCTCTTCTCCTCTGTAAAGATGTTGAAAACATCGGAAAGTATCTTTCTTTAGATTAATTCTGATACATGGAGAATCTTGCAGAATAATCTACTTCAATCATGTTTTGGTTCAAGAATTTCCGATTAATGGAAACATTTTGTGTTGTCTAATCCAACGTTCTTAATATATTTTTGGCCTCATCTTTTTTTCTGATGGATTTTCTCACGTAGCAGATCGATTGTGACAAGGTCTAACTGATATAGAGAAAATCTTTCAGAGTTATCAGTGCATTTGCATTGTTCAAAAAGCTTTTATTTCCTAGTTCGTACCCGCTTCCTCGTCAAAATGACTTATTATACAGATGGTCTTCACTCCTGTACACCCAGATGAACAGCTTTTCTTCAATACTGCTCTGAATTTGGTCAAGACGGCTGGATCGGTCAGTTTATTTCGATAAAAAGGGGGGGGGAGTTTCAAGCCACTTTCCGATATAAAAACTACATCTATTTCTTTTCAGCAGTCTTACAATTTTATTCAAACGTAGTACGATCGAATGGTGAAATCGAGAGAAATTGTTTCAAAAGGCTCTAGAATATGCTGAAAGAGGAAAAATAATGATTTTCCTGATGTAATTTCCACAAAATAACGTATTCAGCTAGTCAGACAAGCGTTTGAGACTCCAGAGAGCAAGGTTGACACCAAATCGTCCGCAACCGACTTGGTTACCGAAACTGATCAAGCTGTCGAGAAACTTCTTATTCAAGGGTTGTCAAAGGCCTTCCCAGATCATAAGTTAGTTTTATCCCTTGAAAGAGAGAAGAAAAAGGCTACCTGATGGATCAGATTTTTTACTTCTACGCGAGAAAAATGAAGAAATTTCAGAAAAAAAATGCTAAGTTTATCGTTTAGTTCAATAAGAAATTAATTTTTGCATACCTGGATGTTGTCTTGCAGATTTCTTTCAAATTATTGAGTTAGGAAAATATTGTGCTCAAACAGTACAAGTTTTGTTCTAATTAAGTTCAATGATTTCTGTTAGCAATAAGATCGCAGTGAAAATATGTAGCTTTCGAGATGATGAAACTCCTTTTTGTTCTTTTATTCTGACATGATCTTCTTCAGATTCATTGGAGAGGAATCTGTAGCCGGCGGTGCGAAGATTGAGTGGACCGACGCCCCAACATGGATTATCGATCCGATCGACGGAACGACCAACTTTGTTCATAGGTGTGAAGATAGTGTTCGTTCACTATGATACTTATAACCTTCCAGGATCCCCATGATCGCCATTTGCGTCGGACTGACCATCAACAAGCAACTGAGAGCTGGAATTGTCTTCAATCCGGTCACTCACGAACTTTACACTGCTCAGGTTAGTTTTGAACAATTGTAAATGTCGATGGTTTCTGTCATACTTGTCTACAAATGAAGTGCACATAGGCCATTCTCCGAGCTTTAAGTGATATTCTCTCACTTTTCTTGGTCTGATACAGTGAATTGTTTTTGAAAATTCGCATCGAACAAAAATGAACATTTTAGGCAGGAGCCGGTGCCTTCAAGAATGGATTCCCTATTAGCGCGTCGAAGACAAAAGGTAATTTATAAAAATACGCACTATTTCACTCAATGCATGGTACGCACACCCCTATCTAAAGAAAAATCACTTCTCTCTGTGATATTGTGGTTTTACACAAGGGAAACATGTAGCTCTTCAAGATTATTGAAAATTCTGAATTCAGAGTGAAAATAGTTTTTATGTGTGTAAATGATGACAAGATTTCAGATAATTAAATTAGATGATTTACAATGAGATAGTAAAACATGAACTATCGAGAACTATGACATTATTTATAATTTGCATATAGAACGTAATTTATTTCGAGCTGTCATAATCTGTTCAGAATTTTTACTAGCACCTGAAATAACGGAATCCTACAAAGACGGGAGTGAGGAATTTGACACATTGTAAAAACCCGCGATCATGACGTCATTTATTAATCTCAATCTGCAATCTGCAGCAAACAGTTATTTCCTTTTTTTTTAATAAGCTTAGGTTAGGTTGAAAGAACAACTTTTGTGAAGAGCCAACTCTTGGATACCCAAGTACACTGTGAATTTAACCATTTTATGATGTGTCAAATTCCTCACACCCGTCTTTCTAGCACGACGTTCTGCAATATACTGAAACAGATTAAATAGGAGTATTTATGACAAAACGGTGAAACAAGATTTACTGATTTAAGTATTTAACCGAAAAGTTCCATATTGAAACATTAACTTACAGAAAAATTCAATTTCTAGCGTTTTCCTGAGGTATCCGAGAAAAATTACAACCGAGCTTTCCGAATGAAATATTTGAAAATAGGGTTATGCACTCTGAAAATGAGCGAAGATCAGCTAACCAAAAGTTCAATATTGAACTAGTGAAACACAATTTTCATTTTCTAGAGCTTTCCAAAAGCATTCTGTGCCAATCGATGGGAATCCACAATCGTACCAAATTCGGCGACGCTTGGATCGACATTGTCCAAGGGAGCATGAAGAGACAAGTGTTGGCAGGCATCCGCGGGTTCGCTTTTTACTGCTTACAAAATGAAACGACAACAGTAATGGAGTCGGGGGTGTGCGTACGTGTCCAATGTCCCATGCATGTGATCAATCTCGTTTTCTCATTGGCACTCGATCTTCAAATGGTTTCTGTGGTTTTCAGTCGGTTTTCGATCAATTCGACACTTTTCTAAGTTTCTTGAGATTTATTTCGAAATATGTCCAATCTAAAGTTTTCAAAGTTATTTTAATCAGAACAATATCAATTTCTGTCTTTTTATTCATTTTTCTTCTGATGGAACAATCAGAGCAGAAAGAGTACGTCTAATCAATTGAACAAAGAGAATTGGATATAATGAATTTCTGACTGTTATAAATTTTCAACTTGAATTGAAAAAAACAGTGTTCTTGACTCCGGCTGGAAACCGACTGAAAACAACAGAAAACTATCAAATTCAAATTCACGAGATATGTTCTGTTCATATTACAGCGATCAAAGACGCTGTTCTGATCACTCAGCTCGGTTCACATCGCACCCCCGACTTCCAGAATTCCTTCGTCGAAGGATACAAGACGATCATGTTTGACAAAAATTGCCATGGGTTCATTTTTAGCCTTTAAAAAATGGAAAGTTGATTGAACTATGGAGTTTGAAGGGAGTTTTGTAAGAAAAAAAGTTGATTTTTATCATTACTCTATTGAAATTGGAAAAATAACTTCGATGGTAGATACATAGTAGCAGAGGTAAAGAACGTGTTTCAACAAATCTCGTAATCAATCAATTTGAACAAATCAAACATAGGATGTATCGACTTTTCGAAACAAAGACAATAATCGTCAAATGAACTTACCTAACGGAAGTGTTAGGCATGAAACGAATTCACCGAGACTTCTTCTCGAGCCAGTTTAATTAATTTTGAAAAAATGACATGGAAGAAGACTGGTTATTGGATATCAATATAAATTATTTGAATTTCCCTTGAAACATGGAAGAATCTTACTGACATTAATTTCTGAAATTGTCGTCAACTCTTAGTGAGTGGTTGTAACTCATCTTGATGCTATTTTAAACCGGAAAACAAGCGAAGAAGGTATGAAATAATAGAAATAAGACGATAGTTCTTTTTGCATAATTAAAAAAAACCCAATAAAATGCAGAGATATAAATTTATGATTGCAGTCACCGTTCGTTCGGATCAGCCGCCATCAATATGTGCATGATCGCGCAGGGAAGTTGCGATGGTTATGTCGAGTATGGAATTCACGCTTGGGACATTGCTGCTTCTGGCATCATCGTTTTGGAGGCTGGAGGAGTCCTTCTGGACCCGACTGGTTCGTTTTTTATAAGAACTCTAATTGTTAACACGCTCTTCTATGATTGCGTGAACACATACTGTAGAAATATTAGCCCAAAAGTTTTGTGTCGGTTAAGGACCGAAGGTTCGGATCCGTAATAGTTCATTGAAAAAAGATTTTCTGTTGGTTCACTAGGACTAGTCGTAAATTTTGCGCAGTCCATGTTTATGACCAATTCAAGAAAAAAGACGGTAACCTTATAAGAATGGACTGTAACGGGTCCGAACATTCTCTGAGCTGTATTTTTGTCGAAATAATAAAAATACTGTTTCAGGAGCTCCATTCAACGTCATGTCCAGAAAAGTCCTGTGCACTGGGACTCAGCAACTGGCCGGTGAACTCTCAGCTGTCATGCAACACGTTGAGTTTGAGCCAGAAGCATAATTCTCTGAACTTTTCCCTTTAACGAACGTAGCTTTGACCAAGAACACATTCCACCACCCTCGCCCATGTAGACAAAAGATTAATAACATCTAGTCACTATTTTCTGAGAAAATAAATCTGTTTAGCCCAGTTTGATGCTATTTCTTGCTTATTGACAGCGATTTCAATGTCGTTTGATATCTCACCTTGTAACTTCTTATTTTTTTCCTATTCTTCAATTCAGAAACCTTCTTTTTGACAAGATGACCGCTCTGGGAAACGAAGAAGTCTCTAAGATCATCAACGAGGTAATTTTTTATTTACTCATTGAAAAATTCAATTATGTTGGGATAAATTCATTGGGGACATTTGAAAAGTGAAATTTTAAAAGATTAAAAAAATAATTCATTTTAGACTTATGAAAAGTTTTGGAAAAATTCATTTCTCACTTTCGAAGATGAAGTCGAGAATATTTCTAAATCTTCGAAACCAACGAACTTGTTATCTTGCAGGTCATGGACTCTGTGGTTGGAAACAAGGCGTACACCCACCAGGAGAGTGTCGAGTGGAACCAACAATCAGTAGAGCAAATTACAAAGAGACTTGTCGCCGCTGGAAAACCATACAAGTACATTGGTGAGACTTTGTTTTATAAAAATACCTTTTTTTTTCATGGAAATCAAGTTTCATGTTTATTAGTACTGAGAAGAAATATCCGCTATAAACTTCAAAATATGCAAAAAAAAAAACGTTGAACCTCTCTGAAAACCGGTGTCGAAAGCTGCTCCGATCTAAGTAAGCCATTAGTTGAAACATTGCCGATTTCAGTCATCTCGTCGTTCCTCCAAATCGCTAACGGTTCTGGACTCAACGTGAGCACCATCTCGTACTGGAACAAGGTCACTGACCGTGAGTGTTTCTTCTTCTTTTTCTGCTCGAAAAATCATGATAACATGCATTGAGAAACCTGCAAAAGTCTAGCAAGTCTTGTTACTCTGCATTCATCTTTCAAATTTATGCCATAGACCTTGAAAAAGTTGATTAGTGGAACAACGTTCTCCATTCTTCATGAAAATGATTTTATTATATGTTTTAAGATTTCATTCATTTTGAAATTATTCTTGATGAAAAGAGAAAACGGGAACCAGGAAAAAGTGAAAAAAAAACTGTTATTCAAATTTAGGTTCTTAAGTACTTAAAAAAAGTCATTTTTCGACTATTCCAATCATTTTATACAAAAAAGTGTACTGAATCGTTTCTATCAAGAATCATTTTTTCATTTATCATTATCACAAAAAATTTTCACCTTCTAAGCTTTCCTTAAGGAAATGATTTTGGATAGAAATGATTCAGTACACTTTTCGTACTAAGTATTCCAATCAAAAGAATCAAAATCTAGAGGAAAACGTTTCGGTACCTACTTATTGATAAACATTGCAGTGTCGTACATGGCTCGCTGGGAGACTAAACAGTGCCTGGCCATTGTCTACGTATTCGCCGTCGCCATCTAACCAACTGTGATTTCTTCCATTGGCGTCGACGCTTTCACAGCAAACAGTTCATGGTTTTTTTTTGTCTTTTCCCCCTTTTACACACACTTATCACGTTAACTAAGCCTTATTCTACTGGTCCTAATAGTTGTTACACGAGATTACACGTACAAGCAGCCACTTTCCATGTGAATTTCGAGTGATTGTCGTCTTATTCGATGTCAGGAGTGCATTTTGGCGAGAAGTCGCTGAAAAAATAGAGCCGATAGGGCTATGCACAACTTACACCATATTCGACGACAACCACAAGAATTAACTGGTTCGTGCATTGTTTTCTGTTGTTTTCTCCCACTTTTCGAAAGTCTATCTGATGGATCGTGCTCATTATTGACAGCTTTTGAATAGGGAGACGTCTGGATGTTCCATTTAGATGTCGTTCCAACCCCGTTCCCCGTTTTTTCCTTATTTTCATCATCTCGAAGATAACTATAAATTTCTATCTGAAAAATTTCTACGGACCACCCAGCTCTTCACTGATTTGCCTTTTTCTCGTTTTTTCTTTCTTTTGAGTAAAGTTTTGAGTCGTAATTGAATGGGTCGCGGGGCGTGTTTGGTTCACTAACAATACTTGTCGAAGCGTGTGAATGTTGATAATGAAGTGTGAACAGGAGATGTCGAATGGAGAATATCTGCTGAAGAAACTTGAGAAGAGTTATCTTGTGAGTTTTTAACAGTTGATTTCAAAATTAAGTGGATCAGCATCAGACCGTAATTGGGCAAGACATCCGCTAGCATACGTATCATAGCCCTGGTTGGATTAAACGGGCGAAAGATGTCCGATATGATAGTCGCCCATTTTCGGTCCAATGCAATAGTCCTGGAGTAATTTCAACAGTGAGCTTGTTGTCGGAATACAAAAATGGGAGTGAAGAAAATCAAAATCCATTAATCGTGAAATCAAAAATTCACCAATTTTAACAATCTTTTGAATTGACGGGGGTTTTCTAAAGGAACTGTTCAAATAAAGACTCACTGCTTATAGCATTCGATAACATTGCTCATAAACACTGAGACAATGAAAATTAGGAATGGGAAAATCGCCAGTTATTGGCTAACGATTGGTTATCCTCTTTTCGCTGGCCAATTGCATGGGCGAGCGATTGGCTATTCAATTGGCGAAATGATACCATCTGAACAACACCATAGTCAACGTCGAGAATGTTTCATAGAGCGAAACTCCAGGCGCTCGCCACAATAGAAATATTAAAAAAATGTTTAGAATTGTCATGAAAACTGCAACGTCACAATCGAAGTTGACAGCTCGCCGGTGCTCCGAGCTCATGGAATTGTGTTGGCTGCGGCGAGTTCGTTTTTTGAACAAGCTTTGACTGCAGTCTACCCACCAAGAGCCACAATTGTGCTCGACCTGCAATCGGAAGTCTTGGGTGAGATTTTTAAATGTTAATTTTCTCGATAATAGGATGACTGTAGTTAGTGGTTCAGGGAAGTTTTTGATCTACAACGGGTAAGAGAGTTACTGTAGTTAGGGGTACCGACAAGAAATAATCTTCAAAAATAGAAGTGAGACCAATTTAGTCGAATCTTTTTTTTAAAAATCTTTTTTTGATGGCTTAATAGTTTTTAATAAGGTTTACCTGTAAAAATATAATTTTTGTTTTTAAAAAATTAATCTTCGAAAAAACCAAAAATGTTAATAGTTTTATTGACAAAAACTGAACACGATGATTTTGATTGAAATTTGAGAGCTGAAAACTTCTTTGTAATTTTTTTCGAAATATTTCGAGCGGAAATAAATTTTAAAAATAGCGTTACTTTTCATCAGACGAAATTTAAAAGAGTGGCAAAAAATCTCGTGTTTTAATTTAATTTAATAATTTATTTTAGGAATCACCCCAGAGATTCTGGCTGAACTCGTAAATTATTGTTATTCTGGAGTGATCAAATTCTCAGAAGATAATGTGAAAGCTTCAGAAACCATGAATTTCACATTTCTGACAGATTTTCTTCAAAAAGTCAAGAAAACCGATGGTGAGATTTTGATTTAAAGAGTTATTTGATTAGTGATTCATGTCTGAAACGTACTGAAGTAAAATATTAACATCAAATTGGAGACTTAACTCTGATAATTTTTAGAAAACACAATGAAACGCATTGAGAGTAAGTGGTAGTAGCAAATTTTTCCTAGAGAAACTAGTTTCAGTATCGTTTTCGTATACGGAACGAGTGCACAGATATCTTGAAGTGACAAGTTGTTTACTATTAGCGAACGTAACTTTTCTAACAGGGTCAACCTCAAATCCGAAGCATTTTTCCGAAATGCTCGGTTCCATGAAGAGCCTACGAGAGAAAGGAGTTCTCACCGATTGTGTTTTCTATAGAAATGTGAGTTTTTCGTCATATTCATACGTTATACGGTACTGAACAGAAGTTTCTGACCGTCACATGACTTTCAAAGTACCAAATTTCACTTAGTATTAACCTGAACGTCTTGTTTCAGAATTGACCGTTTCGAGTAGAGAGGACGAGAAAAAAGTAGAAATTAGAAAGAGGGAGAGAGAGAGAGAGAGAGAGAGAGAGAGAGAGAGAGAGAGAGAGAGAGAGAGAGATAGAAGGATAGAGAGATAGAGAATCGTACTTCGCTTTGGTTGCAAATTGTATTACTGAAATCGTGATTTCCAGAAAGTTGGCGTGCTGCCAGCACACAGACATGTCGTCGGCGCCTTCTCTGCAGTTCTGGCAAGAATGTTTGCTGCATTGAGTCAAAAAGCGCTTGTCACAGTCGGCTTGGATGCTCCAAATTTTGCGGTTTTGAGGTATTTTTCAATCGCACTTACTAATATTTAGTGTTTCTGGGAACAATTTTATTATCATTAAAATTTAGAGAATTTTGATCCGTTTATATTTTTCGCTCAGTGATTCCTAGTTTCTCAGAATTCTTTCTTTCTAATAAAAGTATGAGAATTTTCTTGAAAATAAAAGTATGCTCATGAAAGCTCTCGATGTTATTTTGTTAAATAAAAAGCAAAAATTTATTTTCAGGAATCAAATAAAAGTCGCAGTGGACTATATGTACACTGGAGTCGTCGGAAATGGTGAGCGGTTGAGGACATTGGATACGATTGCTCGAAAACTCGATATAAAAGTGAGTGTTTCATTAAAATAGTGCCAGAGAGGAATCATTCCAGGTCCTGCTTGCGATAACTGAAAAGAAACTGGCAGAGAACGAAGAGAAGATGAACGTAGAAGATAAATGCCTTCAATTTGACGATGAGCTGGCTGAAAAACAGTACAAAAAGTGGGTTTTTTTATACGGTAGGAAGGTGACTACTGTACTTTTCTCATAGTATGCAGGTTCTCACTTTAATTTTTTTGGTACAGTAGTAAGTATTATGCTGTACTTGTGGATATTGTAATCTATGTATATCATTATTTCATACCCCCATTGCTTAATGCACTTTTAGATGAAATAAGTCCATTTCTAGAAACACTAATCATATTTTCACAGTATATATTGAAGTTCAAACCAAGATTTTGAGACCGTAGTCAATTTCATACCGTACTTTCTGATACTGTAACAAAGTTTTTGATACCGTAATAACTATACAATTTGGCTACTTGTCACCCAATTTTCATACTGTAGGCAGCTTCAATCCACTTATTCTTGATCGGTTGTTCTTGATGCAAAACTCATATTCTCATGATACTTTCTCTTACTCTAGCTCTCTTGTGTTAGTGTTGCCAATCTTCATGCTGTGCATTTAGATACCGTAGTCACGTTCTCACTGTAGTTTTCAATCAATAATTCCAGAATATACGGAGAATATGTGAACACAACTGGAATCACATCGAAGTTTCTGACGACGCACACGGAAAAACCGGACTGTTCACCGTCGACTTCGTTTGTGAGACGAACCGGAGATGAAATGGTAAGATTTTACTGTATTTTGTGAGAAAAATAAGCTGAATTACTACTTTCCCGAGTTTTCATATACATTTTGTCGTCGTTTTTTTCTCGAGAATTTTTGTGCTTAAACATCCGAAATTGAATACATTGGTTTAAACATATCCAACTTATGTCAAATTCCGATAAAAATACATTGAAAACATTTAATACACTTAAAAAAACAATTTTCCGTTTCCGAAAATTTAAAAAATTAAAATTTTTATATTCAAAAAGTTAAAAATCATTGATTGAATTCAGAGACAAGAAGAGCTGTTCCGTTGTGCAAACTGTGATCATACAACGAATAACAAGGATTCACTGAATAAACACCTCAAGTGAGTTTTAAAAAATATATAAACTTTATTGTTTTGGACAAAATTTTAAAAATTATGTTTTATTTGTTGTTTTCAAAAAAATGAGCTTTTAGCTTTTTTCAAGCTTTTTTAAAATTGGAAAAAAAACTTTTTTAAGTTAATATAATATTTTTTAATGTGAAAAATAATATTTTTCAAAAAAAAAACAATTTTTTCTCATTATTCAGAGTGATGCACACCGACGACGTTCCGTTTACATGCGAAATTTGCAACATGGGCTTCAAGGTTCGAAGCAATTATTTACGGCATCAGAGGTCTCATCAAGGTAGTTTCCGGTTCATTTTGGATAAATTTGGACATCCGGCCATTTGAAAACAGTAATTATAAGGAAATATCAATGAAATAAAATGTAAACAAAGATAGTCATGATGAAAATAATATTTTGAAGGAATTTTGATGCAAAATCATAATTCTATTGAAGAGTTTTTATGTTGATTGTAGTCTAAAAACAGATAATCACCATAAAAATTGCATTTTAGAGTTATAATGCAACATCAGAATAATCATCGAATTAATCAGTCTAGAAGAAAAATCTCTCTCGGAATATGCTATTTTCCAGGTGCTCGTCCATACGAATGCAAAAAGTGTAAAATATCGTACGCGGAGAAGAAAACAATGGACAAACACGTGCTGATGACGCATCTCGGTATGAAACCGATAAGTTGCACCCATCCAGGGTGTAAATCGAAGTGAGTTTTAGACACCAATACATATCTTCATGTCCGACATGCTGCTCCAAAAAACCGAGTTTCAGATTCCTGCGGGTTGATCGACTACAAGCGCATACAAAAAGGTTTCATAAAATTGAGAGCTGATTTTTTTCAAATAAATTTTTTTCTTTTTATATCTTCCTCTTGTTTATATAGTGTTTTCAACACTTTGATATCTTTTTATCGAACAATCTTGCTTATGGATTGTGAAAAAGAGCTGACTTTTAAATGGTTTGAGAAACTCGACTTTTTAACTCTGAGAGTGTTGAGTTTCATTCAGATCACTAATAAAGTGATAAATTTCGCGAGAATTGTATATTTTCGATATTTTTTAAGATTTAAATTTATTCCATTCAACTTGGAATCTAATTTTTTCACTTTATTTAAATTTTCATCACCAGATGGACGTGGACGAGTGTATCAGAACGAACATCCCGTGGACTCAACTCACCGGAGACGTCAGAGCGATTCTGGGAAATTCGTCGAAAGAATACGAGAAGAGGATTGTCGAGTATTCGATCAGAAATCAGTTACGGTATAAGGAGAACATTGGTGAGATTTGAAAAATTATAACCCTTGACGGATCTTATACGGCGATTCAGAGCCGAGAACCTCTAGGAAATATGGGTGTTGACGTTTCATTGAAACAGAGTGTATGTTCAACAAGTCTCTGTAGTTCCCTTTATTGTCGACAAGGTTGGGGTCAGTGAGTCACCTCGCGCCATCAGCACAGAGACATGGAATGATGGAGGTGGTTGGTGATAATGAGGACCACTATAATGCTTTTTCCAATAGGTTTTAACTAAAAACGCAAGTAATTTTCTCTTTTTTTGCCATTGAGAAAAATGAACGGAGCTAAGGAGCGCTAAAGACACTGTATTGATTGAGATTCAATGTAAAATGTCCGGCTCATGTAGCGTTAGGCATAGGGGCGGAGCTAACGTGTAGGCTATGCGCAAGTAGGTAGATCAAAATTTCAATTTGCGAGTTACTGTACTTCACTCACAACTTTTACAGTAAGACACGTGCGAAAGAATGAAGAAGCTTATTATGAAGAGCTGATGAGACACAGTCAGTCTCATTGCATGCTGTATCCATATCACTTGTCAGATGTCATTGTTGGAGATCTTCGGTTGAGCCCGTTCAACTATTACGTCAATATTATCCTGGTGAGATTTCTATTTTAAAAATTATGAAAGGTGAGATTGTGGAGATCATTAAAATCCGGCATTCATCTGCTGTTTATGATCCTGTTCTTCGAAAAACGACCGAAAACAACATCAGTTTTTGTTTTTAACAGGAAAAAACGATTCTGAAGTAACATATCTCAATTTTTCTTCAATATCTGACTACTTCAACGTTTTTTTCACGAATTTTTAATCTAATCAAACGTTTTTTTTTTTTGAAATTTTTGACTTCATAATATTTCATATTTTTACCGCTTAAAAAATTTGATCGAAAAATTAGTAAATTTTTTAATTGGAAAAAAACGTTTCCCAGGACATGCTGGGACAAGAGAAATCCTACGATTCCCTTCCGAATTTCTCAGCTGCGGACGCTTTCCGACTTCTTGGAATCGGCAGAAATCAATATATTGATTTGATGAATCAGACTCGGTCAGGAAGGTCCATCTTCAGAAAAGCCAAACCGCCTAGAGAGTTGTTACCAAAGGTTCCGACTAAAGTGAGTTCTTGCGAATTGATTACGTGCTCAAAGACAAAGTGGCACTGTTCTCATGAAACAATGAAGAAAAATAGGGATTTCCCACTTTTTGGATACTCTTTTGAGAAGTTTAAAAGGGGTGATTCGGGTTTTTTTTACTCCGCAAAAGATTTAATTTTCTCGAAAAAATCAAAATTTCACCTGAAATAAGAGGAAATGATCGAATATGCACAGTATTTTTTTTATAGCTTTTACGAGCTTTTATAACACCATGTGGCATTGTTTCAATGACACAGTAGGGGTAAAATATATAAATCTTTTTTCCAGATGATCATCGAACCATGGTGGAAGGTCTGCGGAGGGGCAATACTTGAGAGTGATGTGAAGGTAATTTTTTTCTTGAAATATGAGTGTTGACCTCAAAAAAAAGCTTTTCTGCGTCAAGAAAAATGCTATTCTACACAGTAAAAACACTTTTTGTGCGATAATGACATTGACAGTACTGTACGCAAGTACGTACTTTAGTACGAATACTTTAGTATTGATTGGTGTCGCGACAGCGGTTTTGCAAAGCGCTCGAGATTCTGATGAAGATTGCTTCAGAAGTGCACAGAAGACGAGAAAGTAGTCATTGACGCGCTTCTGGAGACGGGACCCATTGATGCCGGCACTCTGACTGCGGACCTTGTGATATCTCTCTTCAACCGTGGTCTCGTTTACTTTGATGTTCCTGTATATGATAAGGACTTTATCTATGGTGAGATTTTGAAGGGAGAGAACACTGGTTCGCCAACTGTCACGCTGGAAAAAGGGGCGGAGCTACTGACTCTTGAAAAGTCTGCCTTTACAGTTCCGACCCTCGACGGCTTTGTGATGAATCGAGTACAGGGAGACTACTTTGAGAATCTGCTATACATGATTTTTGTTGCGATTGATGACCAGACTACAGTAGAGGAAGTGAGTTTTTTGCTCTCTCTCTCTCCCTCCCCCCTCTCTCTCTCTCTCTCTCTCTCTCTCTCACTCTCTCTCTCTCTCTCTCTCTCTCTCTCTCTCTCTCTCTCTCTCTCTCTCTCTCTCTCTCTTTCTTTCTCTCTTTCTCTCTCTTTCTCTCTCTCTCTTTCTCTCTCTCTCTCTCTCTCTCTCTCTCTCTCTCTCTCTCTCTCTCTCAAAATATCAATTTTTCAGATGTCTCAGGTTCTCCACATAGATCTTCAACAAGTCAAAAACGCCATATCCCTTTTCCTCCGTCTCGGCTTCGCTCGAAAACGAGTTACCGGGGTTGAGAATCTGCGATTAGACTCGACGTGGCTGACGCTGAATCTGTCTACGAACACGGAATCATCCCTGAATTCACCAAGAACAGGGTGAGTATTCTCATTATTCGCAGGAATATCTAAACATTTTTCACTTTTTGGACGTTTTGAACTCGAATTCACACTTCTTTTCTCTGAAAGTCGCTGAAAACTATTGAATTTTCTCGACCAAAGATTAAATTTTTTGAAGTACCGTATCTCTTTTTATCTGAAAAGTAGTTATCGACGGTTGGAGCGTCTCCCATGATTCACTGTAGATGTTCGTTACTGTACCTTCTTTAACTACTGTAACTCCAGACCGCTCTCTCCGACCGCGTCGCCGATGAATCTCGACGCGTGTGATGAATTGTCATCGACACTACTAGGAGAAGACGATAGCGAAGAACCACAGTCGCCGACGTCAGAAACGGATGACAGCATTCTGAGAGCGACGTCGCCCATGCATACGTCAGTCAGTTCTGAAGTGAGTTTTGTGAATTGCGAAAGCGGGAAGGAAGAAAGTAGCGCAACGCGGAAGCCGGAAGGTAGGACGCGGAAGCCGAAAGGTAGAACGCGGAAGCCGGAAGGTAGAACGCGGAAGCCGGAAGATAGAACGCGGATGCCGGAAGGTAGAACGCGGAAGCCGGAAGGTGGAACGCGGAAGTCGGAAGGTGGAACGCGGAAGCCGGGAGGTGGAACGCGGAAATTCACAAAACATTGATTGTCGATGGATGTGGTTTAACCTAAAAAAACCTTTCAGCTACCGACACCAACGCCAAATTCGACAACAGACACCACTGGAGCATCTGGAAGAATCGCGTTTGTCCTGGATTCGACACTGGCTGCATTCTTGATGATGGGAAATTTATCGGCATCGTTGAAGGTAAATTTTGATTTTTTTTTCATGAAGAAATTTGAAAATAAGGTTGAAAATAAGCTGGAATTCAACAAACTTTTCGCAAGAAATATAACATTCGAACATTCGATGAAACACGGAAAAGTGCTGAACAAAGAAGGAGTTATTTATTTAATTGGAATAAATATTAATTTGTTTCACGCTGAAACCTCTTGATTCACTGTTAATCTACATCTTCTGAATTTTTCCGTCATGGTTTACCTTTATGACTGAAAGTCATCCAGAGCAGCGAAGTGAAACTTAATCTACTTTTCAATTGAACATCATCTAGTTTTTTGTACTGGATCTATACAAATACCTTTATGACTGAAAGTCTTCCAGGGCCACGCAGTAACACTATTCGAAGTCGGAAAGCTAGCCGAAGAGCAGATGAAAGAGCTCATGGAGCAGCTGGAGAACGTGACGCAGTTTGCTGAAGGCGAAGCCCAGAGATTCTCGATTCATGCGACAACTCTCTACTACTCACTGAAGAGTCTTCGACAAGGAAGAGAGGCTGATCTGCTAAGAGGAGAAAGTCTTCTGTCTCTTGATGAGAGGAGCAGAACAAGAGTGCTCAGCAAGTCGTATGGGTGAGTATTACCTCAAACTTGGGTAATTGAACCGGAAGAGAGAGCCTATCATAATGAGAAACGCAGACACTTACCTCAAAGTCGGCTGATTAAGTCGAGTAACTAAGACAAAACTTATCTTACACTCGAAAAAACACATTGTTAATGAAAACTTGATGCGAAACGTCAGAGTTCGCTATTTGTAACGCTCGAAAAAGGGGCGGAGTTTCCAGTTTGAATGATTCAGAATCCTGGTAGCAATGGCTCCTCTCTGCCTCGAAGCGTCAACTATTCCACTATCCTCGATCCCATTCATCGGACCGCCGAGCCCTGAGGTGAGGTTCGGTACCTTTTTATCGTTTGTCCTCTTTCTCGGGTGCCCTGGGTTCGATCCCCGCTAAGTTACTTAATTTTTGCTCTTTCTCGATTGACACATTATCAGGTCAGGTATCTGGCGGGTGCATAGGTTCGGTCACCTAATGTGATTCCTTATTTTTGTTTTTAAACAACATGATAGACATGTGCAGTGTTGAGTGATCGTAGGTTCGAACCCTTTTGTGAATCCTCATTTTTGTTTTTTTTTTCAAACCTGAATTATAGACAAACGCAATTATACAAATTGAACGTATACCTATAGGTTCGATCCCCCTCCTGTGATTACTGATTTTTTCATTTTCTCCGAAACATCCTGCTTTCAGGCATGCTCACCATGGTTCAAACTGGCCATCTACGAGATGTGTCAGAGTGGTCCTCCATCTGTATACATTCCACACGGAAGTCGACTCGGATCCCTTCCCCAGGTTCTTCTTGGTGACCAGAATTCCAACCACCAATCGGCCACCAACGGGCAGCTCTTGGTGTCGAGCTCGAAGCAGAAGGCACATCTGGTCGCGATTCAGAATTCGCTGTTCACATTGAACGATCTGGCTCCAAATGGAGCTGTTTTCGCGCAGGTTTTTCTTCATTAAAAAATCGTTTTTTATACTTTCCAATCATCACATTATGATCGAAAATTGTAAAATAACGATTGTAGACGTACCCTCCGGCATCTGAAGTCACAACGATAGTGAACGTACCTTTCCCTTTCGAAAAAGAAGAAATAGATGATCCGGGTTCGTTTTTCCCTAAAATCATCAAGGTTACAGTATCCGGGCCAGAAATTGTACGAGGGACACGGTATCCTGATATGGTACTGTAAGTGTTTCTGAGTACGCTGATTTGATTGAAAATGGCAAGCTCAAAACTGTGTTTTGTTTAGAGTTTTCCTGGGTACGGTATTTTACTACAGTATCCAGGGTCTCGAAAACGGTACTGTCCGTACAGTACTGCTTAATTTCTCACCAAAAATATCGAATTCAGAGTCGTTCTGTAACCACCCAGCAGTGGAGAAACTGAACAAAAAGTTCGGCTTGGACCGGCTGGCTGGGTACGTAACACTACTCCGAACCAACATACCCGAGGACAAAATAACCGAAAATGGTGGAATCGTCGCCGGCAGGACGAAGGACGTCGATGAGGATGACGACAACGCAGTGGATGATAGGAAATTCAGATTGTGAGATTTCGATATTGATTTTCTCCAAGCGTGAACTGATCCTGAAAAGCAACAGAAATCGATAAATTTGGGAAATAGTTGAGAAATCGAAATTCCTGATGTGAATTAAGAGAAAAAACATTTCTTGAACGACACTGAATTTCCAGTTCGATCTCAAAAAACCTCTTTTCGAATTGAAAAAAACTATGCTAAATTAACTCCTTCAAATCTTGAATTCTTTTGGTTTTAGTTTGAAACACACTTCAAGATTAGAGAAATTGAAACGAGATTTTCTAACCTAAATGCAAGTTCGTTCTCTGTAGCGCTTGCAAAAGGGGCGGAGCTACCCATTCAAAAGACATGGTTCAGAAAGCTCGCCCCCACCGAGTCTCACGAAGACTTTTGCCTTCTGGACTGTGTTTTCGGAATCCCGCTGTTCGACGCCGACCTCAACAAGACCATCTGCGATAGAATCATGACACACTCCCTCCTTTCAACGGAAAAGTAAGTTTCAAGTGGGCGTGGTCAACCAATGAACGCGTTTTTGCAGTCGGATAAACATCCAGTTCGCCATGAAGGAAATCACAGAGTCGGTGAAGAAGGTGATCGAAACGGCCAATTTTGGTCTAACAAAGGTAGGGAAAACCCGAAAAATGACTGAAACGCAATGAAACTTTCTAGATTTCACAGATATTCCCATCAGACTCATCTCATCAAGTCGAAGTGATCCAACCGATCCGTACGGTCGCCTTTAACCCCTCTGACAGTTCTATCGCTTACCCTTGATCCTCACCTTTTCATTTCATTTGTGATATTTTCCCACGCTAGTCATCATGCTGCTTCTGTGCTATGCGCCAATGGTTGTGTTAATGAAATTTTCGGGTTTTTCAGAAACGTTCAGAACGCGGGATAATTCCATTCTGACATGATTCTGCACTTTCATTCAGTAGTTACAGTACCAATTTCGATACCGTAGTGCTGTATTTGTTGGAGTTTTGAATAATTTACTGTTTATTGAACACAAAAAAAAACAATCAGAAAATTGAACGTGTATAACTTGGTTGAAGAGAAAAAAGAAAGAAAAGGTTACTTAAAAAGTGTTTGGACAGAAACCTTCGAGGTCAATTTTTGAGAACATGAAAACGCAAAAACAGAAAAGAGATTTTTTTGGTTCAAGGTCTAAACTTATAAACGCAAGTTATCAATAGCTAATTATCCTAGTGTGAAAAACATCCGGGTAACTTGAGTTCAAGTCACTTTGATACTTTTAGTTATTAAGTCAATCGAGTTACCTTAAGTTACCTGGATGATGAAAAAATGGATTTTAAGACGGAACTATTTGGACGAGAGTGAGCAAGAAAGATGGAGTGTTTTATCGAGGAAAAGGTAAGGAAATGGAAATTTCAAAGGTTTTCTCTCCCCCGTCCATGAAGCTCGTTTTCAATTTCAATAGCAAAGTTGGAATACGGTGGTGAAAAAATTGATGTATCTGATGGAATCCGACCGTTACGGCTGACCGCGTCGCTATCAGATCAAAGCCAATCATTATGACTACTCCAAGAAGGATCGAACAGCAAATACTCGCTTCTGTTCAGTTACCCCTCTAAAAAGTTCAAACAGTCACAAAATTGGACTTTTCAAGCGTCGCGGTCATGCGCTGCGGCCCATTCCGTTCCGATAGGAATAAAGCAGGGTAAAGTTATAAAAAATTTTTAAAAAAGGTAAAATTCACTCGATATCCATGGAGTCGTCATTGTCCATCGTATCTTGTTCCATCTTGACCGGGAGGGAGGTGATGTCTTCAATCTTCTTCGCCATTCCGTCTTCGATCAGCGACGCCGCTTCCTTCGCCTCTTTTTTGACGTCATCGAGGGTGGTTGACGTCACGGTGTTCTCATCTGGAATAACTGTGTCAGGAAAAGTGTGCCATCTAGTTTTGATAGTTTTTGGCACATACAGTAACTGTACAAAGCTTCGACTTGGTTCAAAAACTTTTTTCCCTTTTTTGAAAAAAAGAATACGGATTTTCATATACAGTAGCGTTCAAAAGTTTAGAAAGTTTTTATTTTTGGTCATAACTCTTGTCAAACTTAACCAATCGACATGATTTTTTGTCGGAGAACACATCAACTCATGAGAAATCTAATTTTGATAAAAATCAGGATTACTGTAGCTACATTTTGATCTACAGCGTTTTTACGAAACCGCGACTTTTGAACTGATTTTTCACTTTCTTTTTTTTTATTTTTTTTGAAGGTTTTTTCCCGATTTTTTGTACTTTTTTCTTTCTATACTACTAACAATACTTTTTAAGTAATGGGAAAAGGAAAAGAAGTGCCCACCGACCAGCAGAAACTGATCATCGATGCTGTCCTGTCAGGAATACGACAGAATCAAGTTGCACGAGTATTTCAAGTTCACGAAACCACTGTATCCCGAATTTTGAAAAGATTCCGAAAGTTTGGAGTTTTTGGAGTGTTGCCAAGATCAGGACGGCCACGGAAGACGACAGCAAGAGACGACGCACTGATTGTTCGCCATTCACGTCTCAATCCGCGTCTGACCGGAGAAGACATCAAGAAGGATATGGTCGCTGGAAACGTTGCCAGAGTCTCTGTTTCTACAGTCAAACGTCGTCTAAGAGCTGCTGGGTTATTTGGAAGACGTCCTTGTAAGAAGCCAATGATTTCTGAGAAAAACAGAAAGGCTAGAGTTGAGTGGGCAAAAGACCATTTGAGCTGGACCGTCCACGACTGGAGGAAAATCCTTTTTTCCGATGAAAGTAAGTTTTGTTTGTTTGGTTCCGATGGCATTAAGTATGTCAGAAGGCCAATCAACAGCCGGTTCAGTTCTAGGTACCAATTGCCCACGATGAAGCACGGTGGCGGTAGCGTCATGTTGTGGGGTTCGTTTAGTTACGACGGCGTTGGCCCATTGCACTGGATTCAGGGCAAAATGAATGCCAATGACTACAAGGATATTATTGTTAATGTTCTTGTACCATTTGCTGGTGCCAACATGCCGATTGGTTGGGTGTTTCAACAAGATAACGACCCGAAACACACTAGCCGTCTTGTTCGCGAATGTCTCCAGGATGAGGCTATCGATGTTCTTCCGTGGCCCAGTCAGTCTCCAGACCTCAACCCTATAGAGCACTTATGGGAAGAACTCGAGAGACGCGTTTCCGGCCATTACACATCCAATGCCGCGCAAAAATACGCGGTTTTACAAGAAGAGTGGAAAAAAATTCCGCGATTCAAGTTGGAGAACTTGATTGAGAGCATGCCGAGAAGATGTAAAGCCGTCATTGATAATTTTGGTTATGCCACTAAGTATTAAGGTTTTAATAATGTTTTGATGTTCATTCCTTATCGATTTGAATTGTTACAACCGTTTACCATTATGTTTTTGAGTTTGTGGAAAATGTGTTTTTTATAGTGTCTGAGAATAAATTTTTTTATTTTTTTTCTCTTTTGGTCTGATTTGAATTCGTTTTGACATAAGATGTAATAATGTTTGAAGTATTACCATTCAAAAAATCAGACCGACAGGTGAGGTTTGACAAGAGTTATGGCCGAAAATAAAAACTTTCTAAACTTTTGAACGCTACTGTACCTATTCTAGTTCATCTGATGTTGAGAACGATCATCTTCACCGTATTTCGGGGTCGATTAAAAATGTGTTTACTGTAGTTAAAAAACACCTCAATTTTTCGAATTCTGATGATCTTCATCTAATACAAAACTGTCCTTTTAGAGAATTCTATCA
The DNA here is from genome assembly GCA_963978915.1 of Caenorhabditis parvicauda. Classification (NCBI taxonomy): domain Eukaryota; kingdom Metazoa; phylum Nematoda; class Chromadorea; order Rhabditida; family Rhabditidae; genus Caenorhabditis; species Caenorhabditis parvicauda. The sequence continues at coordinate 9,247,768 of OZ022254.1, forward strand.
CATTCTCCTT
>OZ022254.1:9252777-9280277 GCA_963978915.1 Caenorhabditis parvicauda
AACTGTTTACATTATTGAAAAATTAACAGAAAATTATTTTTACAGCAGTTCCCAACTTTTTAGTTGGTTTGAAGGCTACTGGTTGTAAATCGAGAGATTCTAGACAGAATCCAATTTTTGTGATGGATTCTGTCTGGAACCCAGTCAAAATACATCAGTGAGTGTCTTAGTAACTTCAAAGTATCTTGTAGGAAGAAAAACTGTTTTTGTGAGGGTTGAAGCTGATTTTCATTGTGAAAACCAGTCCGATTAAAATTTGATGGTTTTGAACTTCGAGGTCGGGGTAGAAACCTGGTTACCATTCCATGAAAACAGATAGTTATGAGACGAAAATTTCAGATAAAGTCTGGAAAGGTTTAAGGAACAAGTAGTATAAGAAAAATTATGATTTTTCTCATGCGTTTAAAAATATTACACGTAGAAAACAGGGTATCACTATCTCTGCCCCACCCTGTAGTTATTTTCGAACATTGAAACATCAATTATTTTTTCGATATTTTGATCCAAAACACAGATTTTTACTTTTTTTGGTATTAATTTACTCGTTTTTTGAGAACATCAACAAAAATATGCAAAAAAAATTATGGAAATTCGCGGAAAAAAAAAGAAAATTTATGACTTCTCAATTATAAACTTGAATTTCAATATTTTCTGAATATTTCTTTTGAAAAAATCCTAAATTTTCCTTTTTTGGGTAAAAGTATATCATTTTCTTTGAAATTTGCAAAAATCACCTTCAAATCATGCTCCTGAGTGGTTGTAGGAAGCCTTCCGAACCAGAGTGTACAAGATGCAACTGAAATATTCATTTTAATGCTAACCCAAGGTCAATCTAAAAGTTCAGACACTTTTTAGATCAAGAACTTACTGAAAGCTATGCCCGGAGTGATCGATGGCAGCCCCAACTTTCTTCTTTCTCTGTCCTTTTCGTCTCTTCCATTTCTAAATTATGTTAATTATACTTACGGAATCAAATTTTTAAATGGAACTTGGAGAAAAGCAAAAACCTTCTTTAAACTTGCGAAAATTTAAAAAAAAAACTCAATTTCAACACTGAAACTCGGTTTTTTCGATTAAAGATTTAGAGAATCAAAGTTAGACACTAATTAAAGCCTTTCGGATCTAACTTGAAAACATTTTTTCGGAAAATTAAATTTTTCTGACAAGAAAACTGTTTAAAATCGAGCAATATTGATTAATTTTTTTTTCATAAAAAATCAGGATGTCAAAACCCACTGCACGTTTTTTGAACGTAATAAGAACATTAGGAATAAATTCGAGTAGAAGTCTCACAGAAAAGATACTACAAACGTTCGGAGTCAGAAAAGTCAAGAAAAATTCGATTTTAAGAATATAAATCAGCATTTTCTTCACGAAATCTTTATTTGAAGACAAACCTTAGGTCTTCATTGCTGAAACTGTTATCGGAATACGGTTGTAGTTGTTGATGTTGCTGCTGTTGAGCCAGATTTTGTAGGTTTAGCAAGTCCTTCACTGGTGTTGTCGCCATGCCTGAAATCAATTACACTTCTGGAAGATCTCTCTCTCTCTCTCCCTATCTCTCAGATCCCGAGGACCACCAGGCCCACCCGGCCCACCCGGTCCACCAGGACCACCAAACATGACCCTGCCACCACCAAGACCAGGGCAGCAACAACAGCCACCGCCACTGTTCAACCCACAGCGTGGGTTGTTTTTTTAAAATCTCTCTCTCTCTCTAAAATTCTTAGAAGATAATCACCAATTTCTCGCTTGAAAATTAACTTTATTACTTTACTTAACTCATACTACACAAAACTTGTCAAATGTTTCCAGATGATTCCTCTTTCGAAATTTTTTTCATTTTTATCTCTTCTTTTTTTCACTTCTTCATCTTCATTTAGAAAAATTTCCGTTCAACTTCGATTGAAACGATACTATGAATTATAACCCTAACTTGGTGTTTTTATTGAGTTTCCTAGGGTTTTTCAAAATCTATTCAAAAAATCATAAACAAAATCGCAAAATATTATGTAGACTTCAATATAAAAAATACAAAACCGTTTTTTTCCCGAACTCTCGTTTGGAAGCTTTTCAACTTTAAATGAAAAACTACTTTTGTGTTTCTAAAAAGATTCCTATATCGACTTTTTTTAAAACAAGCAGGTAGTCCTCGCTACGCTCAGAGTCCCCTTTCCCCTTTTTCTGAGCAAAATCGCACTGTTTGAATTTTTGATTGGAAGAAGAAGAAGTGGTTTTTAGAGGCAACGGTTTTTTTTATTTCTCTCTCTTTTACCAATCTGATTGCGGCCATAACTAATGCTAGTGTTGCTAGAACCAATGCACTACGACGCGCAGACCCCCACAGCCATGAGTACTCACGCGAACGGTCGTCACAAATTTTCGTGTACAACCCCTTCCCCCCCCCCTCCCACAACCAAAACCAAAAAGCTTCACCCAAAAATTTGCCTCACGAAAAAGGGGGCGGGGCAAAGTGGGCGGAGGATTTGTCAATTAATAATATGATCGAAAGTGGTTGTTCACATGCACCTAGTGGTTAAAAGTAAAAGATGGACTGAAATCACAAGAACTTTCTCATTTCGACCTTTTTCTATTTCTTACCAGGTTTTTACAACGTTTACGCAGCTAACTCACAAATAAAATTCATTATTCACTCCGATGATACTACAAAACCACTGAAAAACTAGAAGGGACGCATTCAAATTTCACTTTTAGTAAAAACTAACTGTCTAATCTGTGAACCAGGGCTGGTTACGAAATTTCCGATTTAACGAAACCGTTAAACGTTAAATTAACGGTTTTTTCAATTTTAACGAATCCGTTAATCGTTAAATTAACGGTTTTTTCAAATTTAACGAAACCGTTAATCGTTAAATTAACGGTTTTTTCAAATTTAACGAAACCGTTAATCGTTAAATTAACGGTTTTTTCAAATTTAACGAAACCGTTAATCGTTAAATTAACGGTTTTTCTGAATTTAACGAATCCGTTAATCGTTAAATTAACGGTTTTTTCAAATTTAACGAAACCGTTAATCGTTAAATTAACGGTTTTTCCAAATTTAACGAAACCGTTAATCGTTAAATTAACGGTTTTTCCAAATTTAACGAAACCGTTAATCGTTAAATTAACGGTTTTTAATCGCTAAATTAACTATATTTTTTGAAAACAGATATATACTGTTATAAAAACCAGATTCGTACGAATGTGGTATGCTGAACTCGAGTTTTAACAACAACATGGAATATTCATCTCCACCATAACAATTCAAACCGTAATTTGAGTGGATAACAACAAAACAAGAAGAAATAACGAACGAGAATGAAGGGTGAGAATTAGAAGCCGTATTTATCTATGTTGCGGCTTAAGAACAGTAAACGAGAAAAATTGTCGTATGACAAGGACTTTCGTAAATCATTATAAATAATTCCTGCAGTCGAGAAAGATCTTTCAACATCTGACGTTGACGGCGGTACACACATGTACCGTTTCGATAGGACTGCTATGTTGGGGAACGTTGCTTCATTAGCTGGGTTATTCCAATATTGAAGTGGAGATGCACCGGGTATAGTTGGAGTGGAGAGCCATCGTTTTACTTCCTGAATATCTTTCTCATTATATTATCTGGTAACCGATTACTTACGAATTCAATCAACAGTTTCTTATCAGTTGTGGTCACGGATGATTCCAGAATTGGATTTGCCGTTTCCGAGGCGGCAAACGGGTCGTCATTGTCGACTTCTTCATCATTTTCGACATGTGATTCTTCATTCGTGTCTTCAGCTTCATTCTCAATCTTTTCTTGCAACTTCTCCAGTAGAAGATCAACCGTTGTGTTCGTTAGTTGATTTTGCTACAATTGAAAAATTATTTTTCCCTGAATCTAGCTGTACCTTGAAACGTGGGTCACATATCGTTGCTACTCTCAAAAAATCCGACGAGTTATACTTTTTTAGAGTGCTTTCCAGTTTTACCACAATCGCTTCACGAAGCTGCTTTGTTTGCTCTGAGCCTTGTTGCAATTTCTCAATCATGACCGTCACCAGAGGAATAGCTGTTGACGCAAGCATGCCATTCTTCTGGAATAAATATTGATCTTTTTCTATACTTTGAATTTACCTGTGCCTTTTTCGATAATATATCCAGATCTTTGAGAACCTCTACGACGCTTTCGACGTACTTCCAGTCCTGGACATCGAGGCTCGGCCATCCTTGGTCTTCTGTGGTCATCAAGAATTGTATAATCTCAGTCTTGCATGCCAGCACCCGTGACAGCATGTGGAACGTGGAATTCCAGCGTGTCTTCTGGTCTTTCTGAAGAACTAGGGTCGGCAGCCCGGACAGCTCCTGGATTCTTGCAAACTGCGACATAGCACGTGGTGATTTTCTCATCTTTCTGCACAACTTTTTCACTTTCTCAAGTGTGAAAGAAGCTTGGTCGATTGCGATCAGTCCATGTTGAACAGCCAAATTGACTTGGTGTGCGAGGCATGGGAAGTTTTCGATTCCCATAAGTTGACCTGCTAAGACCATGTTGCTGGCGTCGTCCCGGACCATTGCTACAGCCTGAAAAGTAATGTGAAAAACAGGTGCAATAAATATCATATTAATATTAGAATAAGAGCACCCCCCCTCTTTGCTCCGTCCACTTTTGGCAACCGATTTTTGGGTGGTCCTTTCCTATTTAATATGAACATTTCTGAGCATAGTGAGGATCACGTGCTTGTATGTTATATTCAAAGTCCTCACCTTGTCAACCAATCCATGGTCATCTAACAATTTCATGATGGTCTGTGAAACATTCTCTCCCGTGTGTGGAAAATGTGCTGCGTCAATAGAGTCAAGAAACCTATCAATGAGACGTCCTTCGAATTCAAAAAATACAAGTATTCCAATAAGTTGTATTCTTCCGAGACTATCAGACCAGATGTCGACACCGATGGACACAAACTTTGCCTTTTCCAGTTCTTCTCTCAGTTTGACCTTGTACTCAAGGAAGACTTTGGGAAGCACTGAGTTCGTGTAAAATGACCTCGATTTTACGGTCTGTCTGAAAAGTGTCTTCTGAAGATGATTGGAATGAACACAAAATTGTCGATAGGAGAAATTTTACCTTGGTGCTACTGTTTTCATGAAGTTTTGAAAACCAGCCCCTTCCACTAGCGCAAAAGGTCGATTATCTTTGGCGATCATCAATAGGAGAGCACGGTCGAACTTTGTGGCGGCTTCTGACTTCGGATCGTATGCAAAAAGTCCAGAGACTTTCTGTTGCTGGTCATCTGTCGCTACCTGTCACATCATTTTAAAGAACAATAAAGTTTAACAGAACTTACTCTTTCCACATCGTTTTTTAGTAATTCCTTACTGTGAGACTTTTTGATATGATAAAGTCTTCCGGCTGTCGAACCTAAAACTCGCATAAAATTGTATATAAATTATATCCCACCATCTTTGCGTCCTTTGCAAACATGTCCACACTTCAAGCACCGGTAATCACCATCTGCCGTGCGCTTGAACCATTCACCGACTTTCACATTACTCATTCTGATAATATAGTAATATTAATAAAATGGTAATAATGATAAAGTAAAATAATATTCATGGAAAACGAGAAAAATCATAGAAAACGAAAAAAGAAAAATTCGAAAAACTCGAAAAACGAAAACTAGTTACTGTAGCCGCATTTTCGCGCGGCAATTTGAATTTTGTTTTTTTAAACTGAATTTTTTTTAGAAAAGTCATTTTTCAAAAGAATTAAAGATGACTTTTCATAAGTGGTTTTTTTTCAAATTTAACGAGACCGTTAATCGTTAAATTAACGGTTTTTTCAAATTTAACGAAACCGTTAATCGTTAAATTAACGGTTTTTTCAAATTTAACGAAACCGTTAATCGTTAAATTAACGGTTTTTTCAATTTTAACGAATCCGTTAATCGTTAAATTAACGGTTTTTCCAAATTTAACGAAACCGTTAATCGTTAAATTAACGGTTTTTCCAAATTTAACGAAACCGTTAATCGTTAAATTAACGGTTTTTCTGAATTTAACGAATCCGTTAATCGTTAAATTAACGGTTTTTCTGAATTTAACGAATCCGTTAATCGTTAAATCGGATTTAACGAAAAATTTCGTTAAATTCGTTAATTCGTTAATTTCGTTAAATTTCGTAACCAGCCCTGCTGTGAACATCTAAGTTTTATCGTTCTATTCAGTATATTTTAACTGTACCAATCGAAAATTTACCCAAATTCGGTGGAATGGAGAGTTTTCCTTGCGCCAACTGCTGATAGAAGTCTTTTTGTTGGTTTATATCCATTGTGTGAGGAGGTGGCCTGACAAGTCCTGTCAAGCTATGCTGTCCTGGTAGGCCTGGTGGACCTGAAGGCAGTCCGGCTTGTAGCCCACCTTGTAGCCCAGCTTGAAGACCTTGGAGTTGGCCCTGTAGTTGTGGCAGTATTCCTTGTAGCTGAAATTGTAAAAATAAAAATAATCAACTCGAAAAATCTGATTTAAAAAAAAGCAAAAAAAACGAGGTGGAAGCGAACCCTCAGAACTGTAATCAACGTCCGAAACTCAAAAAACTCGCGAGTCTCCTATGAAAAAACTCATATGAAAAAACAAAAGCAGAAAGGGGGAACCAAACCCTCATGGTTCAAAATCATTCAAAGTTACTGAACTTAAAGAGAAGGGTGGGACAGATGACGTGAAAAAGCAAAAACCGGGGTCCGGAGTCGAACTTTTTTGGTCCAGAACACAAATTCCAAGCTTGTAGACCCCGAAACCATTCGAAAACTCACCAATTGCGTGTTCAACAACGGATTTCCTATAAGAGAGTTGGCTCCCGGTGCGACTCCTTGTGCTCCTGCCAGTTGTGCTAGAGACAAGCCTTGTGGAAGGTTGCCGAACTGCTGGAAAATATCGATTTTTATTAAAAATATCGTAATTCTGTTCTTATAAAATCATTTTCTTAACTTCTTCCGTCAAAAAATGATTTTACAGCTGAATTGCTCAGTTTTCTCATAGAAATGGTAAAAATAAATTTTGATGAAATTTTTACTCACAAAAAATGTACTTTTCAATGAATTATACTTATTTGTTGCTCACGCTCATGTCAGAATCATTAAAACTGTAATTTCTGTTAAAATCTGATTTTAACCCAGACTTTCGTTTTTTTTTCAATATAAATAGAAAAAATACCACTAATCTACACTGAAAAGTACTTTTCTTTGTCAAGAATTTGATTTTGGGTTATTCAACTCAATTTATATGTAAATTCTAACCAATGGAAGTCCCTGAAGTAAGCCCTGAACGTTTTGGAGCTGTGGAGGTGGTTGTTGCTGCGGAGCAAGCTGTTGCTGCTGAGGTGGGACCTGTTGGTGTCCAATTGGTGCGAGCTGAAAGATTCACCATGAGGTTGCGCAGAACTGAGAGATTTCTCTTGTTTTACACAAAACTGCTGTTTGATATCAGGCTCATCATATTGAAATCGTCTAAATCTCTTCATAAATTTTGAAATACAGCCTAAATTAGATAGTTATTCTTGAACAAAACTCAATTTTTGAGCCTTTTTTGGCACTGCATAGAAAAGTTGCACACAATTCCAACTTCCACTTCTAAAAAATACTTTCCTGAAATATTAACATGCAGAAACATCAACCCATTTTCGTGCCAGTCGTTTCTCATCACTCGATGAAACACATTTTCACCGCAATCAACAAAACTTTTCATGAATTTGAGTATTCCAATTTAACTTATATCTCTTTAAGAGGATTCCAATGAAAACTACGAAAAAATGGTAGCTAGTACTGGCTATGGTAACGTTATTTTACTGAATGAACAGTTTTCAGACTAGGAAACAACTGAGCCGCTCCGCATTACCCTATGCAACGCGTATTCTCACCTGATTCTGAACGCCTTGGGATATGTCAAATTCGCTTTTCATGGTGGCCAATGCTTCCAAAACCCTTGGATTGTCAAGAAGACTCCTTGCCACTTGCACTGTTTCTTCCCGAGTCAGAGGCTTATCTTCCGGTTCCGGTTCTGTCTTCTGCTGTTCATCTTCGTCGTCACTGTAGTCTCCAAACTGTGAAGCCAGCACACTCTGAATACCCAATATCATTTTTTGCGGCAGAAAATCGCCGCGAGAAAACGGAATTATGGTTTTTCCTTACTTTCTTCCCTTCTAGGAAGTGTGAAGCCATCACTCTGAATACCCAATATCATTTTTTGCGGCAGAAAAACGCCGCGAGAAACAGTTCTCTTCACCTTTTCATCATGATAATAAGTTTTTATCTCTACGGCATTCCACGGTAATTTGGTCTTTGATATGAAATGTTACCCTCATGTTCCCTGGATTTTCCATAGCTTTTGCTTGAGCGGCAACCTCTTCCCTTCTTCGTACTTCATTCGTGATGATTGGAAGAACAATCTGAAATTCTTATTTTTTGACCAGTTCGACCATGAACTCTGCACTTTCCCGTCGCGCATCTGTGTTTAGCATTTTGCCACTCTATCTCTCTCTTTCTCTCTCTCTCGCTCTATCTCTCGCTCTCTCTCTCTCTCTGAAAGGGCAAAATATAAGAGCGCAGAGTTTTTCTTATATCAGGCTTAGGAAGAATCGGACCCCCATTTTCGTAACGTATTTGTGGTTAGAACATTACCTAAGCCTATTTAGAAACCGTACGTGTTATTTAGAATTTCCCGAAGCCTGAAAAAAATTGACTCTGCGACTCTGCTGTTTACACTTTGCCCTCTGAAAGTGAAGGGAGAGAGATTCTCGTAAATCTACACAGAATCTAGATATTTTCAATGTTCGTCTGCGCTCTCCTCCCTCTCGTGTGGCATTGTGTCAAATAGTATTGATTGATTTTCAAATCAGTACTAACCGCATACGCCCTCTTGAACAATTCAATGTTAGTGGAGAATGTTCCAGACGGGTCGCTGTTGAGTTCTCCGAACAACTTCAGAAGGTCACGTTCACTGATCGATCCAGGTGGTGCTTCATCGGACAGACGACTTTCAATGTTACGCGCTTTTAGTAGGGCACTAGCCGGTGGGGGACCTGGTGGAGTCGTTGATTCCTGCTGGGTCTGTAATTATTGATTTTTATTGGGAGACAGAGAGAGGTAGAGAAAGAGAGAGAGAGAGAGATGGAAAACTACCTTGGAAGAATGATGACGCTTCGTCCCAGTATAATCTTTACTGTAAACCTTTAGATTCGCTTTGTCACCTTTGACTTGCTTCTCGATCTCTTCAATATCAGTGTCTGAAAACATCTCTTACAATACTATAGTTTTTTTTCAAGTTCGATCATGCAATCAGTATGAAGCACTCACTCTAGTAGGCTGTATGTTTCACATGAGAAATTTCATACATAAAAATTGTATCGAATGGTTTTTTTCCGAAATTATAAGTATCTCGAAAAAAGTCAATAAGAAACGTTTCGATTCATTTTTTTCAAATTTCGCAGGTATAACACGAAGTATGTTGAAATATCGTATTTTGAAGCTATGCTTTTTCACACTGAAATATCACATTCCGCTATAAACTTTCTAGCTATAAAATTTCTAGCTAGAAAGATTGACTTGACTAGAAACGTTTTTTTCTTGAATTTGGCAAAAAATCCCATACTTTGAAGCTGTTTCTTCAAACATTCCCCAAAAACCTTACTTATTCCCATTGCTTGGCACTGCTGCCTGAACGGATCAATTTGTTCATCTGTGAAGATTCCGGTGGTCGTCCACAAGTTCAGAACTCTGACCACTCTTGCTTGTTCTGGCGGAGCACATTGAAGCAAAGTGTTCAACGTAGTTGAAAAACGATTCAGAAAACGTGGACCAAAGACGTCCTTCTCGTGAAATTGACGCTTTGACTGACGAATTATGCTGTCGATGATGTACAGAACAGAGAGACGATGTTCAGTTTTACACTGAAATGGTGGACATTAATTAAGAAGTATATCGATTGAGAAGGAATTTCGCAAACCAACGGGAGATAGATATGAAATTCGCAATAAAGAGAGAAATATGGAAATGTACATATAACTTCAAACTAACCTTTTCCAAAAACTTCTCGATAGAAAATACTACGTGCTTGTAAAACGATTTGGCCATTATCGCAGCATTTGTGATTTCTTTAATCTTGTTCCGGCTCGGGATTTTCATTTCGTGGATGGAGCTTAGCTATAAAGGCGTTTACACAAAAGGAAAAATGAAAACAAACCTCTCTATTGAAAGCTTTCATCACATCTTGATCCATTTTTACCAAAGTTGAGTTTCTAAACTTTGAAGAATTAGTCTATTGATGTAGACAATATTTTGAGATGCGGGATGTAAAAGAAATCGGGAAGAATAAGAAAGAACAAACAAAGCGTCTTTCGAAAAAATAAAAAATCCAAGCCAATCAATGTTATTCGGAGTGTCGTTCTCGGTCGTATTTTCTTTTCTCCGGGGAATTTTCTCCTTTCACCCTTCTTCGATTGCGCCCTGCTTGCTAATTTTCACATTTAAGTTCTCAGAGCTGATGGACAATGGGTCTCCGGTCTCATGAACAGCTCGTAGTTTTCGTTGGAGTTCTATTCCTCCTGACTGTCTGTATCACGGCATTTTTCTTTCTTCCAAACACCAGTCCGGACTTGTATCTCCGAGCGGACGACTCTCAACATCACGATCACGTCAGGGATGCTGGTCTGAGGTAATTCACTGATTTTTCGACAAATTCTCACATTCCAACGTGGCTTCAGGCGCGAAATACAACAAAGGGATAAGGAAGAACTTCGGAGAAAAATAGAACAAGAAGTTCCGGTGCCGATTGCCAAGCCTGAAATTGGAGCTGGTGATGATCCGGAAGGCAAGAGGGCTTTTGTAAAGCAGGTAAATTTGAATCCAAACGAGGAAACGAATGATTCTTTAGATGATCAAATTCGCCTGGGATGGGTATAAAAAGTATGCTTGGGGCGAAAATGAACTACGACCGAACAGCCAAATCGGTCACTCACAGTCAGTTTTCGGTTTTGGTAAAACAGGAGCGACCATTTTTGACTCTTTGGACACACTTTACATTGTCGGAATGAAGGAAGAATATGAAGATGCTCGCGAATGGGTCAAGAACTTTGATTTCAAGGCTAATGCGGTACGTTTTAGAGTTTTTCATATGAAAAGTCGAATTCCAATCCTCATTCATAGCTTTCTGGCAGAATTCTAACGTTCTTCGATAAAACTTTTAAAATTTCCCACTAAAAAGAGAAATCAATACGATTCAACTAAAATTCATCATCTGAATCAATCATTTTCAGAAAGGTTTCATATCAGTATTCGAAACTAACATTCGTTTCGTCGGTGGACTGCTCGCTGCCTATGCTCTTACGCATGATCCGGTTAGTTTTTGAAAATGGAATGAAATATGAAAATGTCCTCGGATGGAACGGTCACTTTGAGGTCACGCCGAAATACGTGAATTGAGAAAACAAATGCAAAAACAATAATCTTTCGAATGGCGAACAGACTAAGCCGAGAACAAACCGCACAAACACATCGTGGCCAAACAGAACTTGATTGCATTGAAAGAAGATATTTATTTCTGACATTTCCGAGGCTTTCTCCTTTTATGAAGAACATGAAAGTTCATCCCCAGCTCCCGTAAATTCCTCAAAACCTAATAGAATCTCTACAGATGTACATTGAAAAAGCAGAAGATATTGCCAAGGAACTTTTACCGGCGTTCGATACACCAACTGGAATCCCATTGGCGTTGATCAACACGGAGACTGGTAATTGTAGAATTTTAGATGAGAATAATGATGAATATTGTAGGAGTCGCGAAAAACTTTGACTGGTCCATGTCCATGAGCCTTCTTTCCGAGTTTGGAAGTCTACAACTAGAATTCGATTATCTGTCTAACATCACGAAGAATCCGATTTATAACGACAAGGTTATTTTTATTTTTAAATATTTAGAAATAATTGAAAATTAAAATCAGCTCTGTTCTTGCAAAACGAATAGGTTAGTCATGGATGATTTCTACTAAAAACAGTGTGCCGAGATTTAAAAAAAACATTTAAAGTTAGGAAAAAGGGAGAAAAAAGGTATTTTTACTGAAACTAATCAATTGTATTTTTCTATGTCCTTCATAGGTTTATGTGTAAAACAGTTATTTCCTACAGTTTTTGATATTTTTCACATGAAAATGGTAAAAATTAAACTTTCAGGTCCTAAAAGTCCGCGATGTCCTAACAAGCTTGGAAAAGCCGAAAGGATTGTACCCAATTTATCTGAACCCGAAATCAGGAAAGTGGGGAATGAGTGAGTTTTGAATTAGTCTGAAACGGGCGTTTAGCTAGGAGTACCGACCAATGAGCGATTGAGTTAGCCACGCCCCCTCAATCTAGTAGATCAACTTTTTGTTACTGTGGTTTGAATTTCAAAAAAAACCATACTGCTGTTATTTTCAATGTATGAAAGGGAATCACACGAGCATGGATGGTAGATCAAATGCGAGTTACTGTAGTTTAGAACATGAATGTACCAGAACAGTGAAAAATCGATATTTTGAAGATCACGTCTCAACGGGTGCCATGGCAGACAGTTTCTACGAGTACCTTCTGAAACAATGGTTAATGACTGGAAAAACGGACAACCGGACGAAGCGAGAGTACGATGAAGCAGTCAAGGCCATCGAGGAGAATATGCTGTTCAAATCGACACCTGGTGGATTATGGTGGGACAATGGTGTCTGAAACACCCTTCTAACCACTAATTTACAGGTATTTTGGTGCCTTGAAACGTTCGGTGGCGGAACATAAAATGGAACATCTGGGATGCTTTATTGGCGGAATGTTCGCTCTGCAAGCTCTCAATGAGGAGGATGTTGATGTGAAGGTGAGAAGAGAGAGAAAGAGAGAAAGAGAGAGAGAGAGAGAGAGAGAGAGAGAGAGAGAGAGGGGAGAGAGCGAGAGAAAGGGAGATAGAAAGAGAGAGAGGAAGCGAGAGAGAGAGAGGAGAGAGAGAGATAAAGAAATCTAACAACGTAAAATAGAAGCATACCGTGAATAAGAACAAGATTGGGTTCTCACGATCTATTCATTGGAGCTGTTTTTATTGATTTAATCGTCGCTCTACGTTTTTCCAGACGGAAATGATCCTCAAAATCTGTTTCCAAAAGTTTAGAGGAAGGTACCTTGGAGTCTAAATTTCTCATGAACACCAGTTTAAATGTTGTCCGAAACGATTGAAATCGAAATATTTGAACTAGAAAATCCTCGGCCACAGCTGAAATTCGAGTTTTACTTGAGTCATGAGAAAAAAGTAAGAAGCAGAATTATGAGAAAAATCGAAATTTGGATCTGCGAAAAATAGATTTTCAATGATGATATTTCCAGAGACACTACTTGGAACTCGCCGAAAAGGTCGGTGAAACGTGCCATGAATCATATGCGCGTACAGCCACTGGAATTGGGCCAGAATCTTTCTATTTCACGGGGAAACAAGAAGCAACGAGCAGCAGAAGACAGGATAGATTCTACATCCTGAGACCCGAGGTGGGAATTCGACATGATAATAATGAGAAAAAACTTTGTCAAAATATGAGTTTAGACTATGTAAACTGCACTCACTGCGAACAAGTTACAAAAAACATGGTACCGACCGGAAATATACAGTAAACCTTAAAGAGCAATAATCGATTTTTCTTTCAGGTGGTCGAAACATGGTTCTATCTCTGGCGAGCAACAAAGAACCCGATCTACAGACAATGGGCGTGGGAACATGTTCAACATTTGGAGAAATATTGCAAAGTATGTGTACGAGTGGCACGATCAAAGAAAAATATAGGATAGAGACAAAAAAGCTGAAAAAGAAACACAAATGTGATAAAGTTGATAAAAAATAAGTTAAATTTTTTAAAAAAAAGTGGCTCAGAACATCTAAATCATCCTTTTAAGCTTAGGTTGAACCATAGGCTAACCCAAACCTAACGTAAACCTAGAAAAGAGGTGTTCATAGTAGAGCACACCACGTTTGAAAAAAAGGGATTTGTTTCTCCAGCTGACGATATAAAAAAGCTTTCAACAGAAAGACAGTCGATTTAAAAATTGTGTTTGGACGCCACGAGTGGCATGAGTCATCATAATGCATTAAACAAAACATCTTGGCTGTGTAACAGTTGATGCACACAGTATCCGACAAAAATCTTATTCGATGTGCTGTTTTCATTTAAAATTTTTATCAGCGAAAACAGAAAAATTTAATTCAAAGGAGAAAATATCGATTGATCTCAAAAACAATTTTCAGGGAACTTCTGGGTATTCTGGAATTGATGACGTGGATAGCAGTGATCCGACCCAAGACGACGTCCAGCAGTCTTTCTTGATCGCAGAACTCTTCAAGTACCTTTACCTGATCTTCAGCGAGGATGATGTGATTTCCTTGGACAAGTATGTTTTCAACACTGAAGCTCATCCATTCCCAATCAGAAATTAGTATAGTATATATTGATTGTTTTATTTATTCCCTTTTTTTGAAGCTTTTGGCTAGTTTAATAATGTGATGACGATGAGATACTCTAAAAGTGAATCCAAAAAGGGCACCAAAGAAGCACACCCTGATTCACTGAAGAGCATCTTCTTCGGAATGATTAGTCAAATTTAACATCTCTGAATTGTCATCAGCATGTCAGAATGACACTTATTACCAACTTTTGTAAATTCAAAGAATTTTTCCATCGTTTTAGGTGTTGTATTTAGTCTTTTTTGGGTCGGGTTTTCTGCGAAAATTCCTTAACGTTCAAGCCAGTTTTGCCAATCTTTTATGTCTGACTGCATTTTCTTGTTTATGGTTCTTTTGGATAAATAAAATTTCATAAATTTATTGATAATTTCTTGCCCATATGGCCGTTTTCTCTTTTCATGGTTCCCATTTTCCAATCAGTTTCTTAAATTTGTTGCATGCTTTCGCACTTGCACTTTTCGTAACATCTGAAATTTGAGGTTAAGTTTTCCTTGAAACACTTAACAATCCCCCATAAGATGTTACACTTCTGATGTGATATTTTATTCATAATAGATTAGACGGCAAAGTGGAGCAAATTAAAACGAGAGCGAGAAGATGCAATAAAAATCAATAAAATGCGAAAATGACTTTTTTTCTGGTTTCATCCTTTGGGAAGAAAGTAAAAACTTCTTTGAAATTCTTTTCAAAGTTTGTGAATTCCGAATCACTAAAACTATCGACTGGGACTATGCTACAACCATCAATCGTCACCAAAATCATCAACTGATTCTAAAAATGCTGGAGCGGTCAAGAACTTCAATAAATACTGATCATCCTACTTGTGTTGAATCGTTATTTTCTTTATGAAAAGATGGGGAAATACTTTTGAAATCGTCAAGTTTTTGAGTTTTTTTGTATTTTGAAGAGGAAAAACGTCAAAAACATATCGGTTAGAGACCTCCACATGCTCTGTTCACTCCTGGGGTTCCGTGAAGTTCGTCCATGTAACCGATCAATCGGTTACTTGTGATTTGTCCATGTTTTAGACCAGAGTACAACTGCAAATTTTCAGTTAGATTCCTATGGAAGCCATATTATTTGACCTAAAAATAGATAGATGACTGTTTGAAACTGGTATAAACTGGCCGAAATTTTGTACAGAGAGCAATTAAAAACAATTAAGATTAGTGAAAAATTTCTTCGAAAAAACTAAGTGTACTAAACTTCGCGGGTGGTCTAAAATGATGAAATAAAATCACGATAAATTAGCCACTACGGGAAATGTTTTTAATAGCTCCTAATTAATGTTACGACATCAAAGATATCGCAAACACAATAAACATCTTGTGTGGTCTCAAAAATGCTCACCTGATAGAATTCTGTGATTTCAATTTCTCCATTCTTGTTTAGGTCAACTTCGTTCAAAAGTTCGTGAAGAACTCTCTCGTCAATCTTCTGATTGTGAACCTGAAATGGGTTGTTTTAACTGATTTTTTGGGCCAGAATCATTAGTTCTTCGAAAACCTTACCCTGAAGTAGGCTCTGAGGTCGTTGACGGTGATGTGTCCCTTCTTGTCCTTGTCAATCTTGTTGAATCGTTCTTTGGCAGTTTGAAGCTCTTCTCTGAAATTTTAATATTGATTTTTCTTGGAGAACGTCAGAAATGTGACTTTCTTCTGAGTCTTTGAATCTTATCCGAAAAATTCTTAAGTGAACCTTGTAAGATTGATCGAAATGTTGGTAACTGCGTGTTGCTTGGCGCTCTGTCCCATTTCGTTGTCGATGAACAATTTTGCCTTTTCGAGTTGCGCGCGTTGTTCCGCCGACGACCAGTTCAGCTCTTCTGCCATGATTTGGACGACCTGAAGTGCAAAGTTTCGAATTGGCGTCATTCTTAGAATGTCATAGTCACTTTCTTTATGTCATTTTTTTTCAACGGAACTTTTTTTTTAATTGTCCAGGAACTTTTTACTTTCAACTCGGAACGTTAAGCTAACTTTGAAACACGTGGGTGGAAAATAAGTGTATAATATCTTGTTTATTGTTCCTAATGTTATAGAGCACATTGAAAATATGCATCATACTTCTGGTCGAACTTTTTTCGGAAAAATAATTGTTGAGAGGAAAAAAATGAAATCCTTCTTTAATCTGTGTCATCTGAGAAGCTATACAGCATTTCTTTGATGATTGAAAAAATAATTTTCTTTCAACTCTAGTGAGCAAAATACATAAAGCACCCGCGAGCAATCGGTATTGTACATCTCGTCTTCAGAATCTTATGATACCTACTATAAAAGAAAAACTTTTCCAATCACCCTATCCTCTCATAACACCCAAATTTCACCTTTGGCAGAACTTCATGGGCGGCGTACGTGTTGAGGAAGGCGAGTCTCATTCTTCGGGCGATGACATCTACTGCACTGCACGCGTACTCCTTGACTGCATATCTGACTTCGGCGTCGAGGTACGGGAATTCTGGGTGGAGACGGGTTCCCACGATCGGCCACCGTTTTCCGGTCATTTTGCACATGCGGGCCACCACAAAGGCACGATCTCCGTAGGTACTACACAGGTGCTGGGCGACCTGGAATTTCATATTGAAAACTTTCAAAAACTGAAAATTGACAAGGGAGACACTTCATTTTTCTCGAAATTTTAAGAATCAAAATTCTAAATCTTTCTTTCTCTTTCGCTTTCTAGTGTCAATCACTACTTCAGAGAATAATGTAGTGATAATATTGATTTCAACTGGAAAATTCTGAACTGACACATTTTAATATTTCGAAACTTAAATGAAAAATTTCCTCCCGAACATTCAAACTTGGAGAATTTTAGTTCTTTGAAGTTCTCAAGCTCAACTCCCTGAGGAATAAGTTCAACTCTTCAAATAAACAGAAACTAGGCTACCAGTAATAGAACAAAATCATCTTCCATGATTCCAAAGAAAAAATTGGCAAGAAAGAAATGAAAAGTGAGAACAAAACACTCACATCGACTTCCATTCCGTAATCTTGAACAAGATGAATGTAGAGCAGTGGGTTCCAGTCGTGAGCTCCTTCGAGCAGCAGTCCTGGGGTTACACATCCACTGTCAGTCTTCAGACCGTGAGTCTGAAAGATTCTTTCTTTGATGGGAAAAGTGATGAATATCGTGAATCGACAAGATATACGCGCCACGAAATCGCTTGCAGTTACCGATATAAATTTCCTACCTTTCGCATTTCAATCTATTTAAAGCCGTCAGAAATCGAAAAATCGACAGAACCGCAGGACTGATTGAAGCTTTTCCACTCTGCCCTCTACCCTGTCAGAGACGCAGAAAAAGCTAACCTTAACACACGCATCGACCGTCTCTTCAGCCATCGATCTGTACGTAGTCCATTTTCCTCCGGCAATCGTGATGAGACCCGCCTTGTCGACTTCAATAATGTGGTTTCTGGCCAGACTCTTGGTGTCCTTCTTGTTTGGATCTCTGACGAGTGGACGAAGACCCGACCAGGCGCTCATCACGTCTCCTCGTCTGACTGACACGTCTTTTGAGAGGTATCCACGAATCTCCTGGAAAAAAAGGTTTTTGATGAATGTAAAATCGAAGTTTCAAGGTGATATCGGTTAGAAGTACAGCGCACAACGCCCTGCTTTCGCTGCCTACGTGAGGTCGGGAAAAGGGTGAGGAGACGCAGACAAAAACCCGGTCAGAGAAAAAGTGCGAATGCGCCCTATGTACACTTTTGCGCCCCGCGCGTTTCAAAATTTTTGTTTTATTTTTCTTTTTCAACGCATTTGTCCTGTAATTTGACCGTATCTTGCTTTTTATTGATCAGAACACCATTTTGTTTCTTTCCGAAATTTATTCAAAAACGTATCAATCAGTTACTCATCTGTTTTCGCAATTTCGGTAGTTTTAAAGAGAAATATTCGACGTTTTAGTTTTCGAAAACTGTTTTCTTCCTTTTCTCTCTTTTTTTCAATCAATTCATGAGCAGTTTTTTTCAGAGTGACTGTCAACTAACATGGAATACGAAGGTCAAGAAAAATCCCATGGAAACAGAGGGTTTCTCTAGGCGAATGGTCAATTTTAAAAAAGGTTATTTTTAAAATTCAAAAATAAAACTCAATTTCGATTATTGTTTGAAACGTGTGCTGCTACCATAACAGTAAATGTTTCTGTGATAGTTGCAACCTTTTTCAATGAACTAAACGTCTTTCCAGATGTGTATTTGTTTTTAATTTTCGTGACAAAAAATTTATATAATGATTTCCAGTAGACTACTCGAGCCGACGGAGGACCAGTAGAAGATTCGCTAGCTGATGACAGTTTTATAGAAAAATTATGGTGGCCCAGGTTGATTTGTTAAGAACTTGAATTCTGCGATTTTCACCAATTTTGATTTTTTGAACAGTTTTCTTTCAAATAACGCCGAATTCAGTTCAATTGCTCAATCGTGTTTATATTTGGTTTTATTGAAGTGTTTATCAGATTCATTTCAATATACGGTAATAAATATTTGTACTTGAGAGAACTTTGAAGATGGTTTTCAGCATTTTTTCGCATATTTCAATAGACTTGTGCTTTTATAGGTCTTTCAGGTGGAGCGATCGAAGTGACACAAACATTAGGATAGTTTTTCTTTCTAATCAAGTCGTTTCCGGCAGCTGAGTAGCGCGTGAAATAAAAGTAAAAATCGCGCTACTTGTAAGCGGGGAGGCGAGAGAGTGTCGAGGGGGAGAGGGCGCAGAGTTCGAACCACGTCTAACAGGTAAGCAGGGCGCTGTGCAGCGATCACCAAATCAGAAAAATCTTGATACGTATTAAAAGAAAATTCTGAATTTTTAAAAACTTTAAAAAATGTGAGATTCCGAAAAGAGTTCTTGATCGCCGCAATTCACAAGTTTTTTTTTCGATTTACTCCGATCAGTCTCAAATTTTGCTCACTTCGAGCTGGTTACATGAGCAACGTTGGTTTCTTGCTGTCTCTCATTCAAAACTCACAAGAACCAATGGGAAACTTGAAAAATAGTTCACTCACGTTGAGAATAAACTCGATATCTTGATCCTTTGGCGTTGGTGACAGGGTGACCTCGGATGGTGCGTCAGTGGTTCCGGCGATGGTCATACGCTCCCATGGCAGGAAGAAGATGACTCGACCGTCAGACGTGTCGGGGTCCAGAAGTCCAGTGTTGGATGGACTGAAACGTTGTTTTTGAGGATGAATTGTTCGATTTTTTGTTGTCGCCGTGAAATACTACTTTGTAAAGTTTATACTCAAAATGAGAAATTGTAGACTGAGAAATTCCTGAACATGTATCAAACAGAAATTTACTACATAAACTCTTCCCGTGTTTCTGGCTTCATTAAAATCAATCTTTTTCGATGTTTGGTTGTTGTTTCAATAGTTGTACTTTTTCAATATTGAAAAAAAGAAACCTGTAGTATCCTGGGAGGGTGATGTGAACACCAGAAGATGGCGCACAGATGGGTTTGGTTTCTGGGTCACCCATCAGACGGATGCTGTCGGTGCTCGGTCCGGTCGCGTTGACTACTGCTTTGGCTTTCACATCCCATTCTTGACCTGATACCTGAATTCAGATGATGTGAAGAGATTCAGCGGACAAAGGAAAAGTGAACTGAATCACAAATCTTTTCCTTCTACTATTAAAGAAATCTATCTTCTAAAATTTTAGGCTTAGGATACGTTTAGAGTAAAATCTGAAATTAAAAATATATTTATGATTAAGTCTATTTTTGAATTGCAAGTATAGAGATATGAAACCTCTTCAAATCGACTGCAGAAGGAAAAAAACAAAAAAAAATAGTTTGACTTCGTTTAAGTCTGTGCGATTAACAGTAGTCACTTTCACTGGTTACCGTACGTCATGTGAAATAGTCACTTCGATTACAAAACAACATACCATATCCTTGACGTGGACTCCGATAACCTTTCCATTTTCGTCCTTGTTGAGTCGCTCGACTTTGACGTGGTTGACACACTGAAAGAGGCAAAGTGGCAGGTTATACTGTAGGAGTACTTAAACTCAAATTACTACTACAACTTTTGATGTCTACCAAAGTTCTCTGAAGTTATAAAAACTAGAATCATCGAAAAGGAGTATTTTGAGAAAAATCGAAAACAAAACTTGATAAAATCAATAAAATCGATTTCACGACAAAATCTACCTTTGCTCCATGTCTGATCGCGGTCAGGATGATCGCAAGAGCCATTCTAGCGTCGTTGTGTTGACCGTCATAGTAGATAAGAGCTCCCTTAAGCGCTTCGTTTCGGAGCATTGGGAACCTGTAAAATTAAGATGGAATTGTGTTATTCACTGTAAATTTTCAAAATCTCTGGAAACTGGACGAAAATATTGAATTTTGTACTAATCGATATCCTCTGTATCTTCATGAAATTCACCTTTCAAGCGCCTGTGATTTGCTGATGAAGAAAGAGTTCTTCAAGACACGTTTTCCCGATACAATATCGTAAGCCTTGATTCCACTCCAATAGTATGGCACTTGCCAGTATCTGCAATTATTTACCTATATTTCCTATTTTGAAATATTCAAAATTCGCATAATTTCTGATTCTTTATTCAAAATCGCTTCAAGAAGAACAAGTTCATCGTTTTTTTTCCTAAAAAATCAGTTTATTCAGATTTTTCAATCTTCATTCGCACAAATTTCGCATCGTTCAAAAACTTTATCGTTTCAAAAAAATCTCCTTCGAAACAAACACTAAAATCAACTTATTTCTATACCAAATCAGGTATTTTTAATGGAACGAGAAGAATCAAATCTCACTTGTAAATCGGCAACATGATGGGTAGTGGCGAGCTCAAGTGGGGTGCAATGTCCAGCAGGTTTGCCCTTTCAAACAGCGCTTCTTTGACCATTCGGTACTGTTCCAGATCCAACTTCATGATGGCCGCCTGTAGATATCTAACACCACCGTGGATCAATTTGGTCGATCGGGACGAGGTTCCCGACGCAAAGTCGTCCAGTTCTACCAACGCCGTCTTCAGTCCTCTTGTTTGGGCGTCCAGGGCAACTCCTGCACCCGTAGCACCACCACCAATAATGAAAACGTCATACTCTTCGTCGGTCTGAAAGTCTTTTTTCATGTCTTGTTTGACAGAGTCCTAGAAAGACGGGAGTGAGGAATTTGACACATAGTAAAAACCCGCGTTCATGACGTCATGTAATAATCTCAATCTGCAATCTGCAGCCAACAGTTATTTCCTTTTATAACAAGCTTAGGTTAGGTTGGCAGAACAACTTTTGTGAAGAGCCAAGTACATTGTGAAATCAACCATTTTATGATGTGTCAAATTCCTCACTCCCGTCTTTGTTGCACGGCGTGTCTTGTTTGTAGCGTTCTTGTGGCTGATCGGTTGCCTTTACAAACCAGGTAAAAAATCTCTTTCAAAATTTAATTTTCATTATTATTTTTTGAAAATATCATTTGAAACGGAAAAATAAATTTTGTATTTTTGTTCCATCCATGTGCCATTTTCGTTTCATTCACAATCTCGGCACAAAAAGGTTCACGAGTACGCGATTTGCACCAGTGTTCAAAAAATGTTCTCATTGTGAGCGATCAACTTTGTGATTTCATTGATAAGATAAAAATTGGAGCAAAAAGCACACAATCAGCACTATAAAAGTTGCCAAGTCTACGAAATTTCGAACATTGTTGTCATTTATCATTTTCAGAAAAAAAAACTTTCAAAAAAAAGAATTATTATCATGGAAGTTTGAAATTGCGATAGTTTTTTGATGAATTTCAAAAAATCGCAGTACCGTCGAAGAAATATAAATATCAGAAAATCCTTATCAAAATAAAACAACAAAAACTCACCTTAAGAGATTCAATCAGATCTTTTCTCGTTGGTAGTGCTGATGGAGCACGTTTGTTGAGTTCTGACAGACGGTCTGCATGTGCTGTTCGGAAGTACGTTTTCTGAAATGGCAACAATAAGAGTCAGAATCCATAGCTTAATTTCATCAGAATACATTCGTAACACATCTACCATGCGATAATCGTAATTCTGGTCTGTTTCTTTTCTTGTTCATTGAAATCGTTAACATATTGTTGTTAGCATTGTGTTACAAACTTCAAAAAACAAATTTCGAGGAGTGGTGCAGCTAATGCATCAGTTTCGATTTGAGCGTGTGTGATTCAGACAACAAAATTCCAAATTTTCTCAAAAATTCACACCATTTTATCATTAGTTCCAAAAACGTTCTGTTTTTGAAGTTCGTTCAACGAATTTCTCCTTCTTCCGCATGAAAAATAAGTTAAAACGGCAGATTGTAAAAGGCACCCTGGCGGACCGGCACCTCGGCACCATCAAGTCTGCCATGATGGGAGTGGTGCCGCGAACAGTGGTGCCACTTTTTGAAATTTGGCACCACTGTTCGGTGAGAGTGGCGCCGAGGACGCCGAGTGGTGCCGTGGTGCCAAATTGTAAAAGGCACCCCGGCGGACCGGCATCTCGGTACCACTGCGTCCTCGGCACTAGGCATGGGCATATTACATCGTCGGTGACGTCGTCAAAGAAATTTTTTTTGAAATTTTTTAATGAATTCAATATAGAACCTGAAATTTGATTCGCCTAGTGCCGAGGTGCCGGTCCGTCGGGTGCCTTTTACAATTTGGCACCACGGCACCACTCGGCGTCCTCGGCGCCACTCTCACCGAACAGTGGTGCCAAATTTCAAAAAATGGCACCACTGTTCTCGGCACCACTCCCATCATGGCAGACTTGATGGTGCCGAGATGCCGGTCTGCCAGGGTGCCTTTTACAATTTGCCAGTTAAAACATACCATCTGACTCTGGAAACGTTTCTCATTGTATACGTCGAGGGTGTAGATTCCTGCTGCTGAAGATCCCAAGATGGCCGCCGTGCGACGCGACCATTGACCCCAGGACATTCTGAAATGTGCGAATTTGTGAAAAAACACTGGAAGGATATTTTGAAGTGCAATTAGAGTTGTATAGGATAAGACCAAAAATGTTAGGAAACAGAAAAAGGCCTTTTATTACAACTGGGTCTACACTTCTAGCCCATCTACCGCACTCACAGGACCATTTTGAGTTCAAAATCACTTCACAGCAAGATTCTAGACTAATGTTTTCAAGTGAATCCAAAATTTTAGAAGAAAAGGAATAAAGATTTGAAAAAGGTGATGTAATAATGAGTAACATTTTTTTGGAAAATAGTCATTTGGAATACTTTTTTTAAATTCAAATTTTGAAGTTCGAAAACTATTCTACAGAACAATATAAGAATTAATGCAACAGAAGGCTGCCAACGCATAAAAAAGGAGAAGTCTCTGAGTGAAACATGAAAAAGGTCGGATCGACAAACACTTTCTGACCGCTACGTGACAGGATACGGAAATATACAAGGGATACAGTCAAGATGATGAAAAACCGACGAATTGCATTAAAAATCAACTCCTGATCGTCTCAATTGTCTGATAACTATAAACACATCAATCACGAATGTCCGACATGGAGAAAATGACATCGACATATTATTCTCGTTCAAAATGTCGAGAATAAACTTTTAGGAGGAGAACATTGGTCTTTAAAATCAGAAATGTATGAAATTAATCTTTTTCTAGTGCAAAATGTTGAGGAAAAATACGTCTAAAGTCGTACGCTCATCTTATTCCCTAGAGAAAATAGAGGAAAAACTCATAAAATTAGAAAAAATGAAAACCAACTCTCAAAAAGCTTATTTTCGCGCGATAGAAAAATTATCAGAATAAAGAGAACAAGTATGGAAACAAAAATGACACATGAAGATGATAATTTTTCATGGAAACTGTCAGAAAAAACAGAATCCATGAGAATCATGAGGAAACTGGGGTGAAAAAAGTTCGATCCAGAACCCTGCGCATGTGAATAGAGCATGTTTGCAAGCACACAAGTGGGCGTTCGGCACATTGCTGCAACGTGTGCGTACATTGAACTGAGTGCGTTAGTACTTCACTTTTCTTATCTTTCAATCGGCACACGCTGGTCGACTGTGGGAAAAAGCATGTGAGGCGATTATGGTTTTTTTCTTGCCGGAAAAAGAGAATGAAAAGACCAATGGAACATTGAAAGTATCATTTTGTAGTGGAAAAGAAGAATTTGTTTTTTTTTCTAATTTCTCTTCTATAATATAAGTCTAACCTTGATAAGTTGTTTTGATATTAGCTTTGGAATAAAAATTACCTATGAATTAAATGAAAATCAGTTTAAACTGAATAATTTTTAAAAAAAAATTTCATCCATATTTCATTTATCAATATTTTTAAAGGATTTTTGTTCATTAAAAAATACTAATTATTTATCACTATTATTGCAAAATTTGGAGAAAAAATATCTAGCAAATGTTAATCGTACTCATATTTTTTTCAAAAATTAACAATCTAAATTTTGAAAAATTATTTAATGATAATACTGTTTCCTAATACAGGAAAAATTATTTAATGATAATACTGTTTCCTAATACGCGAATTTCGTAACACAATGAATAATTTCTTCATATATATTATTAACTTTTTAATCAGAAAATGAAAAATATTCTCAGCGCGTCAAATTATGATGGAAATCCTTAGAGAAAGATAAGGATTACGAAAAGTTTTTAAATAATCACAAATAGACTCAAACACCTACGAATAAGACTTGAAAGTGCCGAAAAGCTCACCTAGCAAACATGTTGACTTAAAAATGGCAAGAACCGTGGAAAGAGTTGGCTTATCGACTTCACGTTAACTAAAGTACTTTAAGTTAGGAATTTTCTAACATAGATTGTTTATGTGATTGAGACACGGAAGGAAATTGTGCCAAAAAGCGGAACCCTGAGTTCTCGGACCTGAAACGGTTCCCCCTTTTCGAAAGTGTTCGTCTGTTCACTTGGATCAGTCATAAAGTCGGTATCGCAAGTTAAACGATGATAGTAAGACGCGACACGGTCAACGCGTCGCGGTTTCTTGCAAAAATGTCTGCAGGACCATGGAAATAGCCTGTCAAGAGTGATAAACACAAAGATGTAATGGGGAAAACTTGTGGCGAGAAGATGGAAAGCAAGAAACAAAGTTGTTTTTCACAACTGGACACAATCACTTGTACTTTTTTCCCACACAAACATTGTTTTCTATAGTGGCGAGCCTGTGCCAGGCACAAATGAGCCACGTGACTGTTCAGTGGTTGCTATGATATAAGTGAATTGCAGTTTTAAGAATCCGAAAGCATATGCAATTTGATCCGTTTTGTAACTATTCACTAAAAATCGAGACTGTGGTACGGAGTGAGCACGTGGCAGACACAAACAGAGCACAAACGAGACAAGTGTCTTCTTGGTGTTTGAGTGATATTTCCAAGCTCTACGATTTCTTATGATTTGAGACTTGATTTGAATATTCCCGACGCGATTTTGAATCTATTCTACAAAATTAAAAAATTCTACAAAACGAGTACCCTAGAGACAGAAAAAGACCTAACCAGTCTTATAGAGAAAGAATCTTGATCTGAGGGATTGACATCATACCGATCACGCACATCAGATAAGGATTGGTGATTGTGTTTGTTGTTGACGCAAACTCTACTCGACCTTAATGTGGTTTTGGCCAAAACAAAACCGGTATTCCCTGTGTCTGAGAGTTCTTCACTCGCATCTACTGCATTAAAGACTCACTGAGTGCTTGTTGTTATCAGACTCAACATACGCCACTTTACACTGGACATGCACACGCGAATTCCATGCCGTCGACACATGGGGAAGGCCATATTGATAAAAAAAAAAGATCAGTTCGAGATTTTCAGTCATCATATACAATATTTCAAAGTTCCCAGCATTCGAAAAACTTAGGTTTACAAAAAGTAGTTTTACTATAGCATACTTCTTGATAATTATATTAACCGATTGGTTTAAATAGTTTATGATGTATAAGACACAGGAAACTTCACCATGGATAAGAATCGGAAAATAAAAAAAAATGAGAAAAATTATTTTTTCATTTTCGATTTTTTCCTATTCTCGATTACATACAATTGTAATTCGGAATTACTAAAACATACTTTCATCCAAAAGTGACGCCTCTGTCCGATATGATGGGATGACCTGGAGAGATTATACTGCAGTATATGAAATTTCATTAATGAATACAGAGGAGAACTCGGATATGGTTAGATACTAAATGACATGTTGTTATAACATCATCAAGATGAATTAAACAAAAATTATATGTTATTAGAGTATAGGCATACTAAATAATTGGAGATTTTACACTTTTTATGAAAATTCGAAAAAAATGAAAATGAAAATTCAATTTCATATTTGGCGGGATATTGAAAGTCTCATAGGAGCATCAAAACTGACTACAGTAAGACGAGCTCTATTTTTGTATTTTGAAGTTTTTTTTCGAATCGTGAAATTAATTCATCCTGGTCTCAGCTAACCAAAACTCGGCAATTCCAAAAATTTAAATAATTTATTCAAACGAAATTTTCGAAACAGAGTCAATGCATCAAAAACAGCATGCAGTCGAAGAAGGTTTACAGTATATATCTGAAATAAACCGCGGTAGGTCGCCGACTCGACTTTCCCAGTAGGTCCATGTATGAAAGTCCACATGAATAACTTTGTCTCGTCGCTGACACTCTCTTTTCAATATGGAAAGAGTTGAGTGGATGTTTTGCATAATGCAAATTCGCTCTCCGGTGACAGTAAACAGCCAACGTTGCGGCCACTGTTGGCGAGATGAGTGAGCAGCCACCGTCTCCGAGCAATCTATCGCCGACTGCCGCTGCTGCGACCATCGGATTTCGATTCACTTGGACCACCAAGGTGAGAGATGATTCCTGTCTTCCTCAGAATATTGATATTCCTTTTTTCTGATGAAAATGGCCTTCCAAATTGGTAGAAATAGTTTTTTTCGCGTCTCGTCCTCAGCGTCAGATCGAAACAGTTTGAAGGCGCAGAGATGCAAATCAAGGTTATAATTCAGTCTGACCGCGCGC